>CM035127.1:88348113-88536496 GCA_020205605.1 Panax ginseng
ACCAATCAATCCGAACTAGTACATAACTCTTGGTTCGATTAAGTTACTCGAACATGTTTGAGTTTAACTAAAAATGTTCGAATTCGGATCGGATCGGATCGGATCGTTTGCAGCCCTATTAAAATGTATATGTACTCCTTCACTCTTCCTAATTTCTTTGTTTTCGTACAATCAATTTGGCCTTGCAAGGTGTTGGGTGGTACTCGGTATGTGTATGATGAAATGTCACAAAAAAAAAAATGAATTTCTCATTCTTTTTTTCTTTTTCCTTTTTTTTAATTGTTTCTGAGTTTGGGTTATGCACTTTTTGAGAAATGGAGTAGTTATTTCCTATATGATTGACAAAGGTGCCTCTGAAATATTGACATGTGAGAGAGGCTAAGAGGGTGTTTGTTTAGAGCTGAATAGAACTGAATAGCTGAAGGAATGAATGGCTGAATCGGTTAGTGTGTTTGTTTTAATCTGAATGGCTAAATCGATTAGATGGACGAGCTGAATGACTAAGTCAGATTTTTTTAACTGAATGGCTGAATGAGCAGATGAATGAAGTAAAAAATAATTTAAAATTTTAAAAATTAAAAAAAATATATTAACTATTATATTAAGTAATATTAAAAAAATTTACAATAATTTTGAAATTTTTTCCATTCAGATTCATTCATTTTTTATCAAACACCTCCCAAGTAAGATGGAGCACAAATGGAGTTATTTTGGAGTTGTTGCATTCGGCATTGACATTAATCAAACAAAAATATTTTGAAAGCTAGCTCATGCCTTGCACGAATTGCAAACTTGTGATAAATAACAACAAAATCAGCATTGAAACCTTTATGGAGCCGAAGCATGGGGATGTTAAACCGACAATTGGTTCGTAACCAAGTAGATGTATATCCTCCTTGTAGCATTTTAGCAAACAGTTAACATGCACCCCCATCCCAATGCCAGCTCCAATTCTTAACCCTAATATACTCTATCGTGCTTCTACCTTTGGTGAATCTATTGCTGCTAAAGCAACCATACACAGAGATTAAGACAAAGAGAAAGGAAGTTGAGGGGAAGCTAATGAGATTGACTGTGAGAGAAGCATAAGAGGATGAACATACATTTCATGTTTCCTCTTCCTCCCTCTCCCTTTTTTAATTGATGTGTCTGATGAGTTCCTTCGAAGACTTTTAGAAAACATTGGATAACAGACTCAAGAAAAAACCAACGAAATACAAATATGATTCAGACCCAATTTGATGCAAGTGCACACGAAAAATTGGACAATTACAATATCCTGTCCTTCTGGGCATTAAAATAGCAATTGGGTGACAATTTATGATTTTGCTTAGAACAGAAGAGAAATTCCTCTAAAAATAAATGAAAAAGATACTAAATGAAGGGAAAAGAGTCTAGTTCAATTGTTTCTCACCTGTCGTGGAAGAGGAGAGAAAACAGGGTCTTTTTTTGCCGTTTCTCAGCCGCTTCAGTTTTGAAGTTTTTAATGGGCTGTCTGTGAGGATGTGGCGGCGACGACGGCAGAGGCTGATCGGGGAAGATGAAATCGGAGAGAGGTGATAGGGTTTCACATAAGAATTAATTTGTGGTGAAATTGCAGGGGAATATGGAGAGAAATAATAAGTATCTTTATTAGCAGAGGAAGGCAGGGGAAGGCGAAGACGAGACAGACTCACAAAAGAGTAAATGGGTGACTTGAACTGAAGAGGTGTGGAGTCACTTGGTATACAATAAATGCCAACTCGGGATGAAAATTGGCAGGGGATGAATTCTTGTTGCGCTTTTAGATTCTTAGGCTGATTAGTATAATTGAACTTATTTTTCTCATTCGCACTGAACTCACTTTTTCTTCTTTCAAAATGTCACAAAAAACATTAAACTTTACTAGAAAGTTTAGTTGGTGTATGATTAGGAGTGAGTAGCTCCACCTTAGAGATGACATTGCTTATGAGTATGATATGTAAAAGAAGAACAAATTTTAAAAAATTAGTCCTTGGAAAGTCCCACTATTAAGACAAACAACTCTGATCATCGAAAGTCAGGCCAAGGCACACGGCCATACGGGTGACAGTTGACTCAATTGTTTGCTCGAGGTCCTTTGAGTGAGCAGTTAAAGAAGACAAGGACAAAAGACAAAGCAAAAGGGAAAGCTGACAGGCCTGCTCACTCATAGATTTGTTGATTGGTGCGGTGATCTTGATAACTGCCTATCTAGTTCAGGTTTCGTGTTCCTGCACATATTCTACATTATAGTCTGCAACTGATTTAACTTCCGTTTTTGGGAGATCAAACAGAGCTCGATTAGTTTCTGGTAGACGAGAAATAAAGAACATAACCAATACAGGGAACACGGGAGTACCAGACCATATCTGCTTTTGCACGTGGAGAAGCATTGGGAACCCCAATTTCTTTCTTCAGAGTCGTTTTTTTTCCCGTTCGCAATCCCCCTCCCTCTAATCTAAGTTTACTTGGCTCGCCCAATCACTGTCGTCTCGTATCTTTTTCGTTCTGGAAACACGTCTTCCTATTCCATCTTTTCTCGAATCTTCTTTAAAGCCAAATACCTTTTACTCCAACTGTATTGAGGCTGCATTTAATTCCAGCAATAGTAGTATATGTTTTGAAGCGCCTTGTTCCTTCCGGCACAAATCTCTCGATTCGTCCTCTCATAACGAATTGTCAAAACATTTGACTCTTCACCCTGAGTAATTGCAATAATCGAGTTCATTGATATTCCTAGTATAGTAAATACTATCACACATGACTGCATCTTTGATGCACTGCTAGTACCAGTACCACATAAAGAAAGATTAGCCCTTATAGGAATAGGAGTTCACTCTAACGAGACAGGTCTATCAAAGTTTAGTTCATCGTCCACAAGGGCTGACGAAGGGGGAAAACGAAAGCGTTTTCTAGTCCTCCCTGAGCCGAGGGGTGCTTGTCGGCGGCCGGGGGGGAGAGTTCGTCGCGGCACACTGTTCTAGGCAGGGCGAGATTAAGCCACGTGGTGATATCTGCAAAAACTAAAAAAAAGGACTATTCGCTCTTTGGGGTGGGCCTTTAGTACTCAAATCTTATGATACTAGCTCCCCTAGCAGTAGCAACTACAGTGACTCTTGCTCCTGAGCTTGGGGAAGACTGAGACTTTGTTTGAACCATAGAAAGAAGTGAATTCTTATGAAGCAAATGGCATTTCCGATTAATTTGTCTGCCTACTAGTGGAATTCAAAAGAGAGCTTGAACCGGAAAAAAGAAGCGGTGTTTCGCATGCAGCTATTGATAGACAGAAATTATGGTATGCACTTTCGTGTACTAGCTAAAACGTTACGCAAAAACTGTAAAAACTAGTTTAGTGAGATATGGGGATAAAAAAGTAATAAACCAAACATCGAATAACCAAAACATTGAAAACCAATTTGTAATTAAATTTTTTTATCATTAATTAAATCAAATTGCATTACAATACGAAGTTTAAATTATCAAATTGTCACAATAATTGGTAATGTTAAATTTTATTACTTAAGAAATTATTTGTATAAATAATTTATACAAATAAATACACTGAATATAATTGAAAATGTTAAATTTTATTACTTAAGAAATTATTTGTACAAATAAATACACTAAAGCTATTTAAATCTAACTAAAGCGGGGTTATTTGGGACATTACTCAGACAACTACTAAGAGTAGAGGCAGGTATTTAATTTTTTCCTCATATAGCTACTAAGAGTAGAGGCAGTTATGTTTTCTAAGCATTAGATATCGCATTGGACGGTCGGAGATGGATTTGCTAGTATAGTGTTCATAGCAAACATTTGCTATGGATCACTCTCATATATATATATATATATAATCCAGAGTGGAAGGTCATGTAAAGACTCCATAACATACCTTTCAGAGCCTACACATCTTATTTAGGGTCAGGTCTTCGATCAGATCGCGGGTTTAGGACATATGCAACATAAAGTTTGAAAGAAAGTAGATCCTTCATAAATTGAAAAGTCAATTTTGTCACTTTGAAATGCTTGATATATTAAATGTTCGATTTTTTGCTTTAAAATAATTTTTTCAAAATTTAAATAAAAAGTTGGACAAAAATAAGGATGAAGATATTTCAAAACCTAAGTTCCATATCATTTTAAGGAGATTTGTGTAATGAAAGGAAATGATAATGACTATATTTTCTTATTCTTTGTGTGTGCGCTTGAGTTTGTGAGGATGGGGGAGGGCATAGGTCCCCAGAGAAAAAGTTAGCTTGAGTAGACATTACACCTACCCATAATTCCTCTCTCATCCACACTATTTTCAGTAAGTATTTTCACATTGTTAATATACTTAGGTATACTATTGTTGGAGCTTCTTTTGGCTAATATAACACAGTTGTTAGCTCATATAAAATTTCTAGGTTGTATAATCACCAAATAATAATCCAGTGTACCATCATAAATATAGCACTTGAACCATTGTCTTGACAGAATTTATAACGATGTGAATTGATCAATATTCCACTCGCTAAAACAATAATGCAGAGATAATACTACAGGTTCTTATTAATATTCAGTCACTGTCAGATATCACAAAAGAAACACACTGTATAAAATCTTACTGGTTATGCAACTAATCATTTAGCTCCTTAAGGAAAAGGTAACAATATTGACCAAACCTATAAGTTATAACTAAAATTTTGGCATAGATCAAATAAACCTCAGAGATACTTTCGAGCTATAAATATACTTTCTTGTAAAAAGTTCACAAAACATTTCAGAGTAAAGACGTACCAAATAGCTAGGAATATCAGCAAGGGCGACTAGTAAGTAGTAACTAGATGGTGGGAGGGCATACAAATGGTGTTTTTAGGATACAAAACCTATCCATTACTTGTACTCTAAATTCCCTAAATGTTTTACAACTGATAAAAGATTAATCCTTATAAATTTGTTCACAATCGAATACAAATGATACATAATAAAAAGCATACGATCATACTAGGTTATGGATAATGAAACTGAACATGATTAAAAAAATGGAATATCCTACTCATACCTCAAGCAAGTTGGTCAGCTAAACCAAACCTCAAGAGGAACCTTTTCTGATTACAACCCAGCATTTCACTCAGGCTACAACGTATATTCCTCTGTTTCAAAAGTTTTTGCCTCAACTCCAGTCTCTTCTTCAAACCATAACGGAAGTACTGTGGATAATCAGTAACTTCTTCAATTCTTCTCCCCATCACTTCTACTAAAAACCTGATTCGTGGTTCTAAAGAATTTTTTATGCTCTTGATCAGAATTGGGGGATAACCAGTCACCAGAGCTGCTATTTGTCCATCTTCAAGCCCGCTTGTCTTTAAGTAAGTAAGATTAGGATTCAAAGTCTTGTTTACATCTCTACACAAAACTTCAGGGAAGTTAATTGCCACTTTTTGAAGATCCTGATCCGTCAAACCCAAGGATAACAGGAACTCAGAAGTAGGACGTAACCTTTTACCAACACTATAACCCATAATGGATGGATTTTTCACCAAAACTTTACCAATCATTCCTTCTTTGGTTAGACCAAGACTAGCAAGAAAGTCCACAACTTGTGCAAGCTTTGATTCAATGCTGTAGCTGATGATTCTTGGATTTTGTAAAAGCATCTTACCAAGTTGCTTTTCATGGATCCCAAGAGATTCAAAAAAAGCTAGGAGCGGACAGAGCTTCTCTTCCACGCTGTGAGAGAGTATATGAGGGAATTTGGTGATTGCAGAAGCAATGTCTCGGGGTTTAGTTCCCAAAGTACCAAGGCACTGAACCATGGGGATAAGCTTCTCATAGAGACCAAGAGTCAGAATTTTGGGACACTTGGCAACAATAGAAGGCAGTTTCCGCTCCTGGATGCCAATGCTTGTCAAGTAAGCCCAGTTTTCAGAAACTTTTTCCCTCTGTACACCCTGAAGGCGCTTGCACTTTTTGAACATGTCATGAATACTTTTATCATCAAGGCCTCTATCCTTGAAGAACCACATGATGCTACTACTGCTGTGGGCACTCCCTTCCATGTTTCCTGAAAAAGATTTAGCCATAACTTTAGCCAAATAATACTTCTACAGCATAACATCAATACCCCAAATAAGTATACTTCACTACAACTATAGTTGTTATATATTTCCCTCCGTTCCACAAAGGAGTCCCATTTACCAAATTTTGTTTTTCCACAAAAGATTCCACTTTAGTAACATAAAAGATATAAAATGACACAATTTCTCAAATTTACAATCATAATTTCATTGTTATACCACACAACTAAACTAACAAGTAACAACTTATTATATTTTAGGGTCACACTTGTTTGCATGGATAACACTTTGGGATTGAACTATTAATCCCAAATCTCTTGTTTGTTTTTAAAATTAGTCTTAGGACTATTAGTCCCCGGACAATAAAATGACTTAAAAGGGGGGGCTATTTAACACTATGTTCAACCAGATATTATAATCCCTGTCATTTAGGACAAAATTAACCTTTATTTTTGTTTAAAATGACCGTTGTATCCTATCCTACCATTTTATAATCAAACCAATGAGAATATGATATATTTGTTATTAGTGGTAAGGGTATAACAGTCAAAACGGTAAGTTAAGTTTTTGTCCAATTCTTTAAACAATCCTAGACAAAACAAACATGAATAATCAATCTTGGAATTAATCCGTAGGAATATAGTCCCAGAATTATAATCCTTGCAAATAAACATGACCTAGGAGTATACACGCAACAAACATCTTTTTATTATGCATAACTGATTTCTTGTTTAACACATATATATGCAACATGTCTATAATTTTTTTATATTTATATAATTAGTCTATTGAGAATTACTCCACAATAATATTACTTTCACGCAAAAAAGGTAAAATATTTAACTTATAATTCTTATGTGTAGCCGTATCACTTTATATCATTATATCAACACACACACACACATATCTAACAATAATATTAATTTAAATATCTATTATTTTATGTTAAATTTAAAATTAAATAATTTTAAACCATTCAAATATGTTCTCATATTTATGGAATGGATAGAGTTCAAATTAGTATGTAAATTGAAAAGTGATATAACTATAGTTAAACAAAACAATATAACTAAATAAAACTCTAGAATAAAGAAAATGACACACATTCAATTGCACAAAAAGATCTCATATAAGAAAAATGACCAATTATGACCACAAAAGAATTTGTTTCGTAAAAATAATATTATTAGGGATTAATAATCAAACCAATAACTAAACAAATTATCAGATTCCAATATGCTATGACTAAACAGCCTATACATTTGTGTGTGCAATCATAAATTAAACTAGAAGAGAAGCTGAAACGTCATATCATAAAAATACCATTTATGTATAAAATAGCTTATACATCCACAAAAGTCATATCTCTACAGAAACACTTCATTCTACAGGTGTGAAATGCATAAACAGAGTCCCACATATGTTTATATCAATAAAGATATAGAAACTGAAACCCAGATCATCATCTATCATTCATAGAAAGCAATTAGCCCCAATATCTTTCATAGCCAAAAAATAAAACCCAAAGATAACATTGCATAACTTGAATGAAAACCAGCCGGAAATGATCTATAAACAAATGAACACGTATATATCTTGTGCATAAATATCAGAACATTTTGAAGCAAGAATAAATTAGGTTACCCATCATAAGGAAGAATAAGGGGAAAAATGCGTACCCATGATTGAGTTGGTAGCTCTCAGACCCAAACTGGATTTCGGCTCAAGTAATATACGAAAAAAGAAGACCCAATTAGGGTTTCAGAAAGAAGGTTTTAGGCTGGTAAGAATTAAGTATCCAATAAATTTCATGAATCTGTGCGGGCTGGGCTCAAGCTCTTCGGACATTTCAAGTGGGCATACAGAAGGTCTATTTCCAAAGTAAAACTGGATATTATGGGCCTCTTGGTTTAAAGAGAAATGCTTCTTGGGGATCATTTTTGATAGTCTAAATGGAACTGTCCATAACTAAACCAGTAGCAATGACATTACGGGTTAAATACTTTTTTGGCCATTGAATTGGTACCTGATTTACATTTGCATCGCTAAACTCAATATTTTTTATCGTCACTCATTACTCATTAAAAAAATTCTGGAAAGAAAAACATGGTATCATAAGAATTGTAGAGATATCCACGCCTATGTAGCATTCAATTTTATAAATCATCGCAGTGTAATAAACACATAATTTTTAGAAATAAGTAGAAGCTCATTCTGTAAAACAAAAATAAAACTGAATGTGGATAGAGCTGCACCCTATATCACAAAAATTTCAAACTAATGACTTCACAACTGATGAATTGAAGTTAATTAAAAATAATAATAAATTCAGAGATCGTTTGGTGGTCAAATTTAATTCGCATAAAACAACTAATGCATTGTTATTGAAGAAAGCTTTAGCCTTTATACCCCAAAAATTAAAATTAATGACTTCACAGCTCTAGTTATAATAGTTTTGTCGTTTTGTCAAACCCAATTCGCAGAACACAACTAGTGCATTATTATTGAAGAAAGCTGAAGTCTTTATCCGCAGAACTGAAAGTTGTGACTTTTACAACTAAAGTTATTACATTTTTGGTAAGATATCCATAAATTCAGACAGAAGTTGGAGGTCATTTGGTGAATTGAAGAAAGCTGAAGCCTTTACGTGTCTCAAACAATTCAAATTCATGATTTTTACAACACAACTTATAAAATTTTGGTTTCTATCAATTGGGTTAATTTTCTAAAGAAAAACAAGACCCTTCCAGCATACATTTCGTGTATAAAGAAACTTAAATGCATTATACAGACAAGACTAACAAATAAGTAAAGCTTACCAGAGGAAAATAAAGGAATCGACGAGATTTAGGGTTTCTGGTGATGATGAGAGTGACTGAGTGAGGGAATTTCTTTGCTTTGGGGGCTGCTGGCTTATCTTTCTCAACTGTGGCTTGTCTTTTACTGATTTACTACTCAATGACGGCTATGTTACTTTAAAAAAAAAAAAAATGGCTCAATCACTCCCGATCATTAAATGAGCTGACGTGGCGTTAAAAAAACAAAATATTAAGTTATAATTTTTAGAGTAATAATACATATACAAATTATTCTATAAACATTTTTTAAATTGTTGATACTACTAAAAAAATGATCATTTGTGATGGCCAAAATCTATCATAAAAAGTATAAATTAAAACCGTCACAAAGTTTAAAGGTAAGAATGTCCTCCCCCATTTGCAAACTAAATAACGAGTATTACCACTACACCCCAGATCATGATTATAATTTTAAAACAAAATTAAAATGAAACATACGTGAATTGATTTATTAAACAAAATTATTTCCATATAAGATTTGGTGATTGCAATGGCAGTCACAAATACTCTATAATGATAGTAAAATTAGTCATCATTGAGAGTCATCATATATTTTATTGTTTTGTGATGACTTAAAAATTCCATCACAAAATACCTTCTTTTTGTAATTGTAAATAAAAGTCGTCACAAAAATCTATATTTTTTATGATTGTCATCGCTGTCATAAAATATTATTTTGATTATTTCTTAAATTAAAATATTAGTGATAACTTAAATGCAATCACGAAAGCGTATATTTATAAGTGATAACTTAGTGCGTAACAAAAAGAATATTTATTTTACGTGAAAAATTTGATGTGATTGACATGACAATCACAATTATAATACATTGATGTCAAGATTAGTCATCATTAAAAGTTATCATATATACTATTATTTTGTGATTGCTTAAAGAATTAATCACAAATTACTATCTTTTGTGATTATTTTAAAAACTGTCACAAATTTCCGTCATGTATTATTGTTTTTCTAGTAGTGATGTGACATAGTAGGCATACTCTACCTCACCATATTGATCAACAAATTATTTCAATGTAATCTTAGGTCCCACATAAAAAGTTGAGGTGGAATATGCCACATTAGTAATTTGTAAAATATTTATAAAATACTACCTCCGTCCAACAATAAGTGTTTTTTTAGGCTTAATATTTTTTTCCAAAATAAGTGATGTGTTAGAACTCCAATACAATTTTTGCAATATTTTCTCATATATGCCCTTATACATTCAATTGTATTTATTGCATCTTACCATCACTACAATTAAATGACACTCATTAACTCTTCAACTTTAAAGAAAATATATTAAGGGTATTTTTGTCATTTTAACTTGCGTATTGGTATGTGTAATTTAAGCTAAAAAACACTTATTATGGGACGGAAGTAGTAGTTTGTGTCTGTAATATTATTCATACTTTTTAATCCGAAATGTATGAAATTAAGCACAATAATGTCTTTTATTATATTATTATTTTTAAAAAAATGACTATTAATTTCCATGAGGAGGAAGCCACCATGGGGCAATCTAAGGAGGTTGGGGTCAACCTTATGGTTGCTCCCTTCCTCATGGTGCTCCTTTTCCATAACTTCCTTTAATTTGGTTAAGTATTGAACATGAGATGTGATAGAAAACATGTGGGCAGCCATACCATGGGTGGAGCACCCTTGGAGCCAACCTTAGGGTGTGGTCTCCAACCCATGGTGGTCTTCCCTTTGGACTTCCTTTGTTTTGCTCCTTCTTTACACACCTTCTTGTATTTGGCTAAGTGTTGGAGATGGGTAGAGCATGTGAGGACCTCCCTCATGAGGGAGGACATGTTGGGGCCGACCATGGGAGAGTTGGGGCCGACTTTTGGTTGTTTCCCACCTCATGATGGTGTTCCCTTGGTTCCTTCTTGCTTGGATGCTTCTTGAGGTGTGATGGGAGGCCATGGGAGAGCCCCCCTCCAATCATGTTGGGGTCGACCTTATGGGGTGCCTTGGCCTTGTGGAGGTCACTTCCTTATTCTCTTCCGATTTTGGTCTTTTTCTTTTCATTCCTTCTTGAATTTGACTAATTATTAAAGGTGAGATGTGTTGAGAAGCTTTTAGAGGAGCCCCACCATGAGGGGAATCATGTTGGGGCCGACCCTAGGGGTTCTCCCTCCCCATTGTGGTTTCCCCTTCAATTGTTGTCTACTTTGGCTACTTCATGTCTTGCTTGCATGTTCTCCCATATCCTCATTCTTCTTGCTTGCTAGTGGGAATGTGAATCGCCCTCATCAACCGCATTTGAATGCTGCTTTACCAATTTTGAGATACCTAAAAGGAACCCCGGGCCAAGGCTTGTTATTTCAATCAAAAAATTCATTACAATTAAGGGGTTACTGTGATGCCTCATGGGCTTCTTGTCCCACAACAAGAAGATCCGTCACATCTCACACTCCTCAGCCAAAGCAGAATATCGTTCTATGGCAGCAGTCACATGTGAACTCATATGGATTCGGTAATTGTTACAAGATTTTCAATTGCCTTATCGTACACCAGCTCGTGTCTATTGTGATAATCAAGCTGCATTGCATATTGCTGCGAACCCTGTGTTTCATGAGCGAACTAAGCACATAGAATTGGATTGCCATTTAGTTCGGGAAAAACTACAGTCGGGTTTGATAACGATGGCCTACACTTCTTCCGAGCACCAACTAGCTGATATCATAAAAGTTTTGGAAAAATGATATTTCATTCACACCTTCGTAAGTTGGGAATTCACAACAGTCATGCTCCAACTTGAGGGGGAGTATTGAAATGTTATAATTCTATTTACCATATTTGTGCAGACAGGTTTGTATAATTTGTTTTCCTTGTTGTATAGCTTGAGTGTAGGATCTAGATTATGATTTCCATCTTTATAGCATGATTAAAGGATCTAAATTACTTTCCTTGTAAAGCCTTGCCAGACATTATATATGCTTGTATAGAATAGAATCATAAGAAACATATGAGAAAACTTTCTTCTTCACTAAGGCTCTGTTTCTGAGTTTTAAAATGGACAGAAAAGAAAAGAAAATGACGGAAAATTTAAGTTTTATTTCCAATTCTTATGTTTCTGAGTTTTTTAATAAACGAAAAAAAAAAGAAATTGATATAAAACTTGGCCACTTTTTCTGCTAAAGTTTTCCGTCCAAAATTGGCCTGATTTGGACGGAAAAGAAATTGGAATAAGTAATATTTTTATAATTCACATATTATCCTCAACTTTTAATATAATAAAATTTAAATTACAACTCATGTCCTTAATTTTAAATTTTCTATTATTTTCTATTAAAAACTCAGAAACAACACAAAGGAAAAGTTGAAGTTTTCTATTATTTTCTTTTCTGTTATAATTTAAGTTTTCTATTATTTTCTTTTCTGTTCAAAACTCAGATTTGCAATATAGTCCGATTCATTGATTTTTTGCAAAATGTAAATTTTCAAAATAAAATGGACACCTCCTTTTGATTTCAGATTTATTTTTTTATGTTTGTACTCTGCTTATTTTGGTTGTTAATTATTTCGTCCAAGAACTTGTGCGTGCCAAATTTGCCAGGGTATTGGGTATATTGAGTTGTCTCACATCTTTAAGCTAATCTTGTTTTTGAGTGGTTCGTTTCCGCATGCAGTAGATGGTTTCTTCATATGAGCTTTTCATCTGACTAGCTACTACTTGTTTCTTTGTAGTGATGCTGAATTGAAACTTCTACTTGTGTAATGGATCGAGCAGGATGATTATGTTGGATAGCTGACCACCCTTTTTAGCATTTAGACTTTTAGAAAGTAGCAGGTCAGGTCAGGTCATCCCATTTTGCTTGCTTGCTTGGCAATTTTGTCATCCCATCTGACTAACTAACTAACTAATATTATTGCTTAATTAGCAATTTTCATCGATGAACAAAAATAAATCTTCCTTCTTTTCTTCTGTTTTCTGCATTTCTCCGTCTCTTTTAAATTATTTTTACGGAGAATGGTAAGACACTCATACGGAGGTTAGATAGATACACGGAAGTTGATTTTTATGGTCTTTAGTGGTCTCTGGAATGTCTCCTTACAAAAGATTCACCTTTGATTGCATATCTTCTCACGCCAAATTCAACTATTCATCGGTCATGGGGGAAATTTCTCTTCTCGTTTTCAGGTATGCCATGTTATGTTCTTTTATCACAATACATTTTAGAGATTTTTAGGATTTATTATAATTAAACATATTATGGAGGTGTATTTATTATACTATTGTATTTGGTTTTGTAAACTATACACCCCTTTAAAAGAAGAATTAAAAAAGAAGTAACCATGCAAAATTGCAAATAAATGATCTTGAACATAATAAACGGAAAAGAATCACTTGTGTGAAATTAATTCTGAAAAGTTCCATTTGTCCATTATCATCTTTCGATACTGTTAGACAATTGTGAAAGCTTTGTAGTCTTCCACTTAAAATTAATTCCCAAAAATATGTTGCTCCAAAGAATTGAACCCATAACCTCCAATTTGAAATTTTGGTCAAAAGACCACCTGAGCACCACATGTCTAGCTGTTAAATTGTCCCAAAAAATAAGATTTGTACTAAATAATGATGATGATGACAACAACAACAACAACAACAACAATAATAATAATAATAATAATAATAATAACAATAATTATTTTTATTGGAGCGAATCATCGCAATTTACTAGATGAGAAGTTAATCCGATTTTTCAATTGGAGCGGATCTGAGTGGTGCCTTTCCTGAGCCTCGCGGGATTAGCCTCCCTTGAATCCAATAATCAAACACCGACGTGTTTGCCTCCTGGTGGAGGAATCACACAACATAAATTCACATACATCGTGTCTCACCGTATGAAATGATGACATTGTGCGAAGCACTAATACAACATGCAGATATTGTGCAGTAAATAAAACATTCGTTCACATCCATCAATGTAAATGCAACATTTACACATAAGCAGATAAGAATGGTTTTTGAAAATTTTGAAATATGACTTGTCCCCAACAGAGTCGCCACCTGTCGACGTCGGGTAAAATTTTACACTTTTCTTTTCTTACCCTTTATGTTCTTTATTTTGTTGAGTTTTGTTTGAAAAGGCGAGTTTGAAAAGAGTCCGACATAAAATGTCGACGATTTGAAAATCAGAGTTGTTAGTTGGTAGATTTGAAATGGTTGTACCAACTCAATCGATTTTGAAAAGGTTTACACAAAGGCCCAACGGTTAGACTCTGTTTAACAGACCTTGGAAACCGAGATTCATAGAGTTCGTGAGCTTGATTAAACGGGGGGAGGTGTTAGGCACCCTCCGACTTCCGTGAAAACAAGGTTACCCCAACTTTTCAATTCCCTAATTAATTTGAATGTATGTGTGTGTGTTTATTAGGCCTATGTGCAGTTATTTAGAAGTAGTGCTATGCCTCGTTTGCACCTATATACAAATGGTTTGATTTGTATAAAAGTTCAATTTTAAACAAGATATAGCAATGACGTTTTGGAAACAGGTTTTCAAATCCTTATGCTCAATAGTAATTGAGGTCTTTGATACTTCCATTTTATTCCATATTTGGCTTGATTTTATTTTATTTTTGAGATGAGAAACATCTTCGAGAAAATAAGATAAATAGCAGTGTCGGGCTCCTTATGGGCATGAAAGTCATCCAAGGATGTCCAGACACCATAAATAATTTACAAGCTGGTTGCACAGCTGAAAAGTGTCCATCGTAAGAACCAGATCTAGATCTGTTAACTGAATCTTAGACCTCATGGCTCCTAGGTTCACATGATTGATTAATATTTACAAAAACTAGAAAAAAAAACTAGCCATTATAGCTCCACGGTTCTTGTTTAGCAACTTTTGAACCGGTTAAAAGTTAGAAATGGAAGATTTAGATAAATCTAGTCCACAGGCTAGAATATTAAGGATTTACATTGCAAAAGCAGTTAAAACAGATATTTAAAAGTATTAAAATATATATATATATAGTTATAGTTATATATATATATATATATAAAAAGACGATTAACTGCCACGGATTTGAAATCCAGGCAGGAGTATGGAATGTAAATATATATATATATATATATATATATTTACATTTCGTGTCTGGCATGGAGTTTAATTCGTGGTCTTTTACCGCTTATATATATATATATATATATATATATATATATAAAAGCGAGTAAAAGCCACGAATATTCGATCCAGGCTCAACTGTTTGATTCAAGTATATATATGGGGTTTCATCCACAACAACTGGTTGTTGGGAGCAACCCCTTTTTTGGTCTCATGTTGTAGCGGTTGGAGCAAAAAAATAATAATTTGTAACAAGCCGCTACATGTTGTAGCAGCTGGGCCAAAAAGTGGTTGCTCCCAGCAACCGGTTGCTGTGGATGCAACCCCTATATATATATACATATATATCAAAGCAGTAGAAAGCTTAAAAATCTGAAAAATCTGAAAAATCTTACAGAGGGCTGCCAAGAAGACTTCAGACTGCTTTTGGAGCTTGAAAACTCAATTTTCACCGGTTAAATTTTGATATGTTGTAGAATATGAGCTTACAAGTGTTTATAAAGAAAAATATCCAAGTTTGGAGCATTCTAGAAGAGGTTAAGGGCTGAAATGGACCGAGTTTTTTCTTTTTTTCCCTTTTTTCTTACATTTTATGGCTGATGGGGAGGGTCTATTTATAGACCAAGGTGGCCGCAGGTCTACCTGCGGCTCCCCGGGTTACCCCGGGGCCCATGGGTCCCCCTGTCTCGAAGTACGTGCACTCGGATCAACGCGCTGTTCGCTCGAACATTCATAACTTTCAATTCGGGAGTCCGATGGAAGCGTGTCATACTATTTCGGAAAGCTCTTTCCGAGAGCTACGCAATGACATAGGGCTTGCCCTTTTCCGAATCCGAGAAGATGGGTTCATGACCGAAATGTCATCTCCGGGTCTCCGCAGGCAGTTCGTTGAGTTGTTTTGCGTAGTTTGAGCTCGGAAGTGATGTAATGACTCTTTGTGACCCTATTTGCAGATGTATTAGGTTTGTTGATGTTTACTTGTCAAAATTACTATTTTGCCCTTCCGGGGGTTGTCTCCAGACTTGATGTGCTGTAACTGTCTTTCCTTAGGGTTATTTCCGAGGTTTGACTGCTGTTGACTATGTCTTTTCTCAGGGTTATCTCCGAGGTTAATTTGATGTTTCCACGGGGATGACTTTGTGGTTAGATTTGATGTTGTGGTCCTCCAAGGTTATCTCTGGAGTGTGAAAGAGACGTTTTTGCCCTCCTGCATAGTTAGTAATAGGAAAACGAAATTCCGAGCGTCTACAGTTATTATTTATTATTATTGTTATTATTATTTATTATTATAATTATTACTATTATTAATATTATTATTATTATTATTTATTATTATTAATATTATTATTGTTATTATTATTATTATTGTTATTATTATTATTATTATTATTATAACCAATGGATTGATTTAGTACAAACTTATTTCTTGGGACAATGTTTTCCCCTTTCTTTTGATGAGAGGCCTGATCCCGCCTTAAATTCCTTCCCTTTCCTGAAATCGGAAAATGCCTCAGTCCTTTTGCATGTTGTTGCTGGGGATTAATATAAGAAACTCTTTTTGTTGACCAAATCGCGAATGAGCAATATCCTGCATATCAGAAGAACAAAATGCACCAAAAGCTTGATGGCTCGGTCGTCAGGATTAGTACACTCTTGTGAACGAGGCATTTGAAGTAAATGTTTATGAAATTGAATGAGTTATGAAATCGCAAGAAAATATTGAAACATCTAGTCATTATTCATGGGTAGGATTAGATTCAAAAGACTTATCTCTCTATATCAGAGATACTGAATCTTCGCTCTAGACGTTATTCTTTGCAGACTTAATTTCATATGACATGTGCACTATGAGTGACGCAACGCTTAGCAAGGGTTTCATTTCTATGCCTTCACAAATTTTTCTTGATTCTAATTTTCTTCTCTCTCGCTTAACTTTTCTCGTTTTGCTAGGTTATTCAGAATTACGCATGTAACGAATTTTAGACCAATGACTCCCAAGCCGGATGGTTTTAGGGCACTAGGTGTTAAGTCACCCCTTCGGGTTTACTGGCTCGAGTAACAAAGGCCACGTTTCGAGATAAGTCAGGCGATCACTCTATTTGCTTCTTTGCCTGAGCTTGGCATGTCCGTTTTCTTAGGCTCTAAGTCACCCAGGTAGGGAGCATTGGGCCGGTGACTCCCAAACCAGATGGCTTTAGGGCACCAGGTGTAAAGACACCCTTCGGACTTAATTGATCATATAACCTAGTTCGCGATTCGGATCTACTTAGGTTTTGCATTTTCTTTTTCAATGCTCATTTTCTTATGTGTTAAGTTACCCATGTAAGGAGCGTTGGGCCGACGACTTTGAAACCAGATGGCTTTAGGGCACTAGGTGTAAAGACACCCCTCAGGCTTAATAACTCGAGCAACCTAGGCCACGATTCGAGACGTTAGGCTGGCGACTTATTTTTTATCTTTTCAATAATTGCCATTATTTTTGCCATAACTTTATACCCCACAATTAAGAGTCAGGGTAATCGCAAAGTGCAGACATGCATATAAAGTCAAGTTTGTTCCAAAAAGAGCTTTGAACTAGGATGTTGTGCACAAAAAAGGTTGAATAATCTTAATTATCTAATCGTTCCCGTGATTCTTACCCCACGGACGCTTATCAGAATTAATCCCATTCATAACAAGTTAAGCAAAAACCTCTTTCTAAGAATACTTAACATGTATATTGTCGCTAATGCATGTAAATGGAGACTGAAAGCTCATAAAGAGATGAAAAAGTGATACCTCACATGTGGATTATTCATTTTGAGAACAGTATGATTGGAAAATACCAAATGATCATACCAAATCGCCAGTGAGATGATATGAGGGAAGCTCTGATGATGATGGACCATGCTGATGATGTCAACTGGTGCATTTTTCTTTTTAGGATGGTCGATGAATGCCCCAATGTTAAGCTGTCCTTGTTTCTGACATTGCCCCAAGCTTGTTTGATGTAAGGGTCCCAATATCGGGTTGTCGTCGATTCTAAAATTTCTCCACCTTCTTTTGTAAATGCAGGATAGTTGCTTTGTGGATGGACCGATAAGATGCTTTAGATCGCAAGAGGTTTTTACCTCACCATATAATTGTGAAATGTGAGTGGATTTGGGCTTTGATGCCCTCAATCATTGTTCCTGACTTGTTGGCGTAATCGACCTCAATGATTTTCTTCTGATTTGATGAAGACTTGTGATTGAGGGTTTCGACTCTTTGAAGGTCCTTGCCGATGATCATGCTTGATATATCGTTGTGTTGTTGTTTCAACTTTGATGATTGATGCCGAGAGGCCTTCAGACTATACTAAATTGACCCTAAGATCTCAGCTTGGTTAGTGATGACTTCACTCGAGTTTGATTTGATCTGCAAGGTTTGATTTGTTGTCTTGATATGGGGGAACAGTTTATCAGGTATGAGATAGACTTTGCCACGACGGTTTCCCATGTACTGCTGGAGGTCAAAAGAGATCAAGTCTTCTCGCACTTCAGGAGCGATGAGTTGCTGACGAGTTGCATCTTATGATGATGGTCATTTCATCCCTGTTGTTGGTTGTCTTGATGTATCGTTGTTTCTTCCTTTTCGGGACTTGTGCCAGATTTGATGGAATGACATTGAAGTGCTTGTTGGGTCTTCTCAACATGGGTCGCTGACTTTGAAGGTTTTTCTTGGGCGTAGACTTTTCAAGTTTGATTTTGGTGTCTTGGGTTTGATGTTTGGGTTTGGATGTTTCTTTTGAGGGTCAAACCGCACCACTGATGGCTGCCCACGTACTCCCGTGTATGCGGGAGATCGGGTCTTACGTAGTTCAAGCTTTGGCTTGAAAGGTTGAAAATATTTATTGAAGTTTGAGCTTGGTTGAAGGGGTTTTTGGATTTTTGTAGGGGTTAGACTGCACCATAAATTGATACTTGCGTACTCCCATTGATGAGGGGAGATCAGGTCTACGTAGTTCCTGGTTGGCTGAGAGTTGACTGGCTTGATTTTTTTATTTTTTATTTTTTTATTTTGATTTTTTGATATTTACATGCATGGAAAATAAAAGGCATAACGCTAAGAAAGTGATAACGTCCCAACATCTCCTGGAACTCGCAACTTTCCTCTGGATCTACGTCTTCCTGGCTAGCTGAGGCTCGTGATAGAGGTTACCTCCTGGTTCTGAATATCTTCAATCACTTTCATAACTTGATCTCTTCCCGATTCAGTACATTCTTCAAGGATGCTTAAACCGGATCCATCACAAAAAGGTATAAACTCTTGATTCCTTGATGGGTTGGCTTCCCCGAAAACCTTACCACCTTTATCTTCATCTGTTCCTTCATTTTTTTCATGGGTTTGAGAAGATTTGACTATGAAATCTCCCTTGAACTGTTGTATTTTTCGCAAGGAACTTTCCTTTTTGACTTTTTCTTCCTTGGAAAGGATCAGTATTTCCACTTCATCATCCAGGATGATAAAATCAGATATGTGGTTTCTATCTTTGGGCCACATGATGTTTGATGTTGGTGGAGGAATCTCCTTTGGGGACTCTTTTGTCTCCTCTGTCACTCCCAACATTAGGATCAGTCCACCTTGTGTTCTGCCAGGATTAGTGCTCATAGCCGTCACCTCCTTTGAACTGTCTGTCTCGAGTGGACATCTTAAGCTTTTTATTTCCTTTTCTCCTTTTCTGGTCATGGGGAATTCTATTTTCAGCTCTCCATTTTCAATTTCCTTTTCTCCTTTTCTGGTCATGGGGAATTCTATCTTCAGCTCTCCAATTTCAATGACGTCCTGGATTTTATGCTTCAGAGACCAACATTCTTCAATTGCATGTCCAGGTGAGTTAGAATGGTAGAGACATATCTTGGTGGAGTCATAACTTGTCATCTCGGGATTTACAGGAGGCAACAATTCGGTAATCCTTCCTTCGCTTACCAGAAAGTGTAGCATTTCTTCAGAGGGGTGAATTTTTAGTCTCTTTTGGAGGTTGTTTGATCTTTCTTCTTTGAGAATTTGCATTTTCCTGAGCGATTTTTCCGCTGGCGAGATGTTCTAGCAATTTTATCATTCCACTTTTCTTGTTCTTTCAGCCTGCTTTGATCTTCTTCATTTAGCTGGTTCATCGTGGAGGGATATTGCTTGAATTCTGGTTAACTTCTCTTTTCTCTTGACTTTCTGAGAGTTGAGTGAAAATTTGCCTTGTAACCTGATGTTGGCGTACTATCAGATTAGCCAACAGAGTTACTTGATGTTGGATTGTCTTCAATTTTTGACTTAATGTCCTATATTCCTCCGACTTTTCCCTTTCTAGGACATTTGTTCTGTTCCTTTGGGAGTATTCCTCCATCCTTCGTATGTTTGGATACATTTCAGCGCTTCCTGACCCAATCATGTTTACTCCCTCCGTATCATCATCGCAATGTAAGGTTGATGTTGACATTTCTTTGGTCGTCGTCGTTGGACCACAATCTCATCACTTTCGATCGATTTTTGAATTTTATGCAGGACCAACAATCTTGTGCAGGGGCGGATCTAACCACAAAATTCAGTTGGGTCAAATTCAAAAAAAAAATATGTTAAAAATAAAAATTATAGCTATATATATATACTTTTCTAAATCCAATATAATTTCTCAACACTTAAATCGTTAAGTTTAATATATATATATATATATATATATATATATATGGTCATAATTTTCTTATAAGGAAAATACTAGAATGTTTTTTTTTTTCAACAATTTTTTTTTATTAAAAATCCAATGTAGTACAAATGTGACAAATCCAAAAGATTTAAATAAGGCCACACGAAATAAGAAAAAACTAAGTAAATAGGTGTCTTGGAGTTTTACACATTGTCTTTGAGTTTTAATTTGGAGATAAAAGAAAAGAAAGCAAAGGAAATCAAAAGGAGATAATTTCTTTGAGTTTTGTAATAAAAGAGAATTTTTTTAAAAAGAAAAATGGTGTCTTTGAATTTTAGTTAGAAAAGAAAAAAAATAAAGAAAATGAGTGTATTTTGAGTCAAAAAGTTTCTACTCATTTTTTTTCTACAACTAAAAACCTTTACAGGGTGTGGGTGTTGGTTAACAAAGAAAAGAAAGTAAGATAGAGTACTTAATTTTTTAGCCAAATATTTTACAGGGTGTTGGTTAAAATTAAAAAGAAAGCCAGGGTGGTGGTGGGAGTGTGTACTATGAGGGAAGGGGAAGGAGCGCATTGAAAAAAATTCAGTGGGGGCAGGTGCCCCCCTGTCCCAGGCGTAGATCCGCCCATGATCTTGTGTATCGTGTTTCGGAGACCCTGATAGTAATAAACCATATATAGTTTACCCTAACTTTGTTCGTCTGTTAAAAAAAAAGGAGAAGGAGCCGCTTCTTCGGAAAAAGGAAAAAGGAAGAAATTGGATCGTACCTTGTATTTAATAAAGGAAAAGGAAAAGGAAAAGGAAAAGGAAAAGGAAACCTGATACCTAATTTCAAATACAAGTAAGTTATATTTATATATGTGCCAACCTGATACTTTTTCAATGTAGGATCATATACTAGTTACAGATCAGAGTGTGAGAAGGTTGGCCTATGCTTCTAAAGGACAAAATTAGTTTTTAATAATGTATGCATGATGGTTGCAGTAATTATTTTAAATGAATTGATAAATGGAATGGAACTTGGGCAAATGTTCATGTCCAAGAATAAGTGACCCGCATGTGTATGGTTAAGAAATAAAGTATAATACTTGGGCGATGGAATTGTTTAATTGATATATGTCATACTAACAGAACATAAAAGTTAATGATTATTAAATTTAATAATATATTTATCATTTAGTTTATAAGTTAATTATTTATTTATTCATTTCATTAGTTTGGACGGAGGGAGTTTAGCGAACTATATTTGAGACTATAATTTTGGGTATTACATTGCTTAATCCAGGTACGGATTTGTGTACTCCTTCAGTAATACTCTTATGAAATTTAATTAGTTCGTTTTTGATCCTTGTTTTAAATTTCGTTATTATTTCATATAATTGTTTCTTGTGAAATTCATATAATAGTTCCATTTTGGAGTTGATACATATGACTAGTATATTTACTCTTTGAATTAGGTTATCATGTCTAGTATTTATTTTGATATTTGTAGAGTGATATATGTTGTTACATTCTTTCGGAGACATTATGATTTTATCTGGTTCAATATATACATTAGAACCCCATTTTTGTGGATATTGTGTTGCATGTGTTGTGACACGGTATCTATTTTATTGGTATTATGTCGCATGTGTTGTGACACGATATCTATTTTTATTGATATTATGTCGCATGTGTTGTGACATGATATTTTTGTTAGAATATACCGTAGGGTATACCTGAACTACAACCACCTGTGGGGTACCACATGCATGTTGTCTTGGCACGAGAGGCATGACACTCTCCGTGGCGGTGTGATTAGTCAATGGCGTCTCTGTTTGGGCTCCGGAGGAAGTGGGCCATTTGGTGTTTAGTTGTGGGAGGCGTATGGGTTGACTTAGTTTTCTGTTCTGCGGATTTGTGATGTTGTGCCAAACACACTTATCCGATTTGCATACATTTGGATTCGCGGTCTAATGTGTGATTTGCGTGTGACATTATTTTGGTTGTCTGTGTGACATTATTTTGACTTGTCTGTGTGGCAATATATATTTCTGAGCTCAAACGGTATGAAATTACATCCAACCATTTGATTCAGCCTATTAATTCATTGTATTTAGTACTTTATTGATGGATATCATTATAAAATATTTGATGTTATTAGTGTTCTGTAGCTTATTTGAATTTTGGGGAGCGGGGTGTTACATGGGGGGTGTGGAGAAGAGCGAAAGTGTGAACCTTTTCATTATATATTTTTCATTATTTCATTTCTTAGTTAGGATTCAACTTGCCATTATTCATTACAGTTACTACCGAGTAACTGAAATTGTCTGCGCATTCTTTGTTACCTAAGTGGACATTTTGTTGCATGGTTATATATGACACCATAATGACAATATATTCAAGGCATTTCATTTGCTAATTTTAAGCAAAACAAATCTTCTTACAGTAGATTGGACAATTAAAGATAAGAACTTTGAGCTTTTTTGATTTCTGAAACTTAGGAAGTGAAGTGTTGGTTCCAATTTATGTACTTAGGGCCAGACATACTTATCATGAAGCGTGTGATACTTAGACTGCTATGTATTTTTGATTTAGAGATCTTGATTATATATGAACACAATGCATAAATTATGGTGTGATTTTGTTATGTAAAATCACCTTAATCTTGTGTTTTTGAATTTTCTTATGATCATTTATTGATTTGATGTGTAAATTTATGATTAATTTGCTTATTGCTCTCTTAACGTATATATTGCTATAAATTATAGCTTTTGGTTAATATGGTGATCAACTTTCTTCAGTGACGGTGAGGAATCCGAAAATGAGTTAGTGCTTGAAGGCGAATCCTATCTGATGGAGAAAGTGGAGGTAGTGGAAGGTGCTCTATCTGAGCTAACCCATGAACTTCAGCTTGGAGTTACGGTGGGTAGTGTTGTCGAATTTGTTATCATTCACTTATGTGATCCTTGAAAATAAATAGACTTAAACCAGTTTGTCTCAATATTCTTTGTTCATCTCTATATTCTTTTTTTGATAAGTAAATCTGCATTGCTATTAGATGTTAACCTTTTTATTTAGTTATTACGTTCTCTTCCTTTTCCTGTTATATTTATAACTTATGGGAAAAGGAAAAAATTTCTCCACTAGAGTTTCTAAAAGCATTCATTCTCTGGGTCATGTTTTTCTAGTTGTTTCTTGTGGTGCATGTGTGTGGTGTGTGTCTTTCATTTCCCCACATCCTTTTCAGTTCCATGTTCCTTTTTCAAAATAACTTGATATGTTCGTTCAACTAGCGAATTACCCAATTATCATTATTAATTCCTTGATTGACAGGAAGAAGTTAGAAACCAAATCTTAGCCTTGGAAATAGACCTGGCAAATAGAAATGAGAAGATCACTTCTGCAATTGCTTGTGTAGAGAAATATGCTGAAGCACGAAGAGAAATGGAAAAAAAGCTTGATTTGCAGTTTCATCCCACAGTGCTTACCCACCCTCCTTGTTGGTTCTTTTGGAAAAAAATTATATACTTGAGCAATAGCCTGGAAAAAGTTAGTTTGATCAGTAATACTGGTATCTGTATCATTCAGTTTGGTTGACTTGCTTGTAGTGCAGAAGATCTTGATAAATATTTGACTGGTGTGCAGAGGAAGCATGAACATAGATCCCAAATAGAAGAAAGGAGAATAAGAGATGATGCAGCTATTGAAGATGCCAAAAGACGTCAAGAAGAAAAACATAGGCAAGAGAAGATTAAAGCAGAAGCGGAGGTCCATTAACTTGGTTCTACTAATATCTCTAATATTTATCACATTTTATTGGGGATTTGGCGTCTGACTTTTGTTTTGCAAAGTAATGCTAATTTTGCTACCTGGTTGCCTGTCTCATTTTGAATCCATTTCCACAATGCAACAACTTAAATTCTTTCAATTCTTTAATTTGTCAAGCTGGATTTGCTTTTAAAATTTGTAATGCACTCTCTTTATTTCTCTCTCCAACCCCCAATCTCCTCACACCCCCTCGGCAGTAATGTTTGGTCCCAAATTGGTTGGAGGGAACTCTCTTGCAAGATAGGAGAAAGAGCCAGCTAGTCATGTTACTATGATTAGTACAGATGCCGGTACACTGAATTACATTGTTACCTGAAAATAATTAAAGATATATAGTGAATGAATATGTGATAGACTGTAGCTTGTTCAAACTACCATCCTCAAATAGTGCATCCATTGCATTTTCTGGAAAGCATGTAAAAAATGTTCCTACATTTTTATGGAGATTTTAGTTAGATTCAAACACATCACACAACGTCCACATTTTTCTACACAAACACCATCAACAAAAGCAAACAAAAGAAATCAGAAATCTAAAACCACATTCCAAATATCCTAGTACTTTTTTTTCATTTCAAATGTTCCCAGCTTTCCCCCTTGTAAGCTTTGACAAGGAGCTTCCATGGATGCAATGCAATATACAGAATCGTGAATATCTCATAAGCATGAGAGACAAAGGGGGATGCTCTATAACCTACCATTGCATTGATGCAAAGATTTACGTCAACTGTTTGTAGCAGTTATAGGCAACCGCGACAGACACTGCAGCACCAATAATAGCAAGAGTAGCGTAGGTATCTTCACGCTCCCAGATCTCAACCCATGTTGGCCTGGTGCACACCTTGCGTGTGCAAGCCCCTTTGCCACTATTATTTCTGGAAGTTTGTTTCTTGTTTCTCTTCTCAGTATCAAACTTTGCTTTCTCAACGAGATTATCATTATCTGCTATTTCAGATAACAGAGGGCCCTGACAACAGGTGGAGAGAGTCATGCCATAGATGTGGCAACAGCCCTCCATTTGAGATCCACAAGCACTAATCTCATTCGTCTGCGTCAATTCTTTTGTGCTTCTATCCATGTTGATGCCACCATTTACTTGAAGCCTTAGTTCCTGAGACTTCTTCTGGTAACCCCATCTGTCCCCTGTAGACATAGGTTCCATTCAAAATTAGTTCCAGTAATATTCCACTTTTTATTTTTAAACTAAATGCACAGCCAAGTCTAGTCAACACCTCCACATGTGCAGAAAACAGAACTAAAAAGAATATACTTCCAAAACTAAAACAAATAATAACAAAATGAATTCACATTCAAAAATGATTTCAATGTATACAACATATCTTTCAATCCACAACCTTAACAACTAAGGTTACAATAGCCCTATAACACGGCCCAAAAGTTTGATAATGTCAATCATCATACACCCTACTAAGTAGGTATCTATAAAGTGCAAGCTCCCCGAAGGGCCTAATTTACTTTATCATTCCTAATTCCTAGTTCCTTCAAGCATTGACATTCACACCACATGATCCAAATGCACCATATCTCCATAGCAAAATTTCATTTGTGATTTTCCATCACTTTGTCAAACGAAAAGACCAAATAAATCGTGTGTCTTAATAAGTAGGCACTCAGAACTTGTTACTTGCAGTACCTAGTACAACTATCTGGTTAAGAAGCTTAAAACACAAACTCTTCCTCTGCTGTTCCATTTGGCAGTGCTCTGTCCTTCATCCCTTGTAAAGCTTCTGCCGTCGAATCATCTATGTCCAGCAAGCATTGTAACCGAGACAGTTTTTCAGGCACTGGCTCGCTCTTCAGGTATATAAGGAAGAGATCAGTGAGCTCCTCCGGCACCTCCCATGATAACGGTTTAGATGGTACAGCCTTGTCACAAGCTAACAAATCATTGAGAGAGGAAACCTACATGTAGAGAATGAAACAATAAGAATTACTGATCTATGTTCAGATTTACAGTGCTTACTTTTACATGTAATGGACAATAATCCATAAGCTAACAAGTTCATACCACCCCTGAATGGTTTCTCTGCCTCAGTAGTGCCACAGCCTGAATTAGTGAGTTTGACAACCTACTTTGTGCAAGTTCACGAACAACACACCTTGCCTTTTCAGAATTGATATTGAGATCCTGCGGAATTTTTTGATAGACTTCCTCTTCATCAAACTCCCCAGTTCCAGAGGAGAAAATCTCATCAACAGTTTTCTTGAAGAGGCTCTCGCGTAAGCTCAATGATATCATGCTGTCTAAATCAACTCCAGCTTCCTTAAGTTCTCTTATCTCCTTTATACTAAGCCTCCCTCGACCAACAGCACTTTCCAGGGCAGCCGACATTTTTGTAGTTGTTATACTCTTTATTATCTTTTGAGAATACTGAGAAGGCAAACCCACTTGCTTCTGCAACTCATTAAGCTGCTCAATCCTGGCTTTTGTTAGTTGTCCATCCGCCAAGATCACCTCAGCTTGTTGCCTAAAAGCCTGCTCGGCTAAGCCTCTGTGTACTTCCACAATTTCCTTGTCCGTCAAACCCAGGATTCCTCCAAGCTGGTTTAGCAGAACATATTCAGAATCATCCTTCTTTGTGGTGATTTGTGCACCAAAAGGGATCCTGGTTACCTCTCCGGTTAGACAAAATAGCAAGTATGTCTTGTAAAGATCAGTTCTATCCCTTTCTGGGAGGTCATCTTCAAGAGTAATCTCTGTCTGGCTTGGCTTCTCCAAGTTTACCTTGCTTGGTCTTACTTTTCGAAGTGACTGCAGGGATTCCCATTCCTCATCCTCTTCAAATTGTCCTTCCTCCTTAACAAGATCTTCTGATGTAGTATCAGATGATTCTCCTTTAATATCTGCTATCAACTCAGTCACAACCAAGTTGTTGAATGCTATCATCTTTTTAAGTTCTTTTGCAGCCTCCATACGACTCCCAGATGCTCGTGATCGTTGAATGTAGCTGATGAAAATCTTGCGAACCTGCATCCATAATCGAAGTCATTTGGATCAAAAAGAGAAGGTTGATTTCAGAAAAATAATCACAGTATACCATGTAACCCAAACATTAAGCTGTTGCAAGGTGACGTGTTAGCAACCTGCTACTCCCACTCAGACACTTCCAAGTAAATCAAAGGAAAAGTAAAAGCAAGTTGAATATAGATACTCACAGCCTTACTAGCAATAGACATGGCAACCTCCCTGGTTAAACGTAAACCATAAGCAGCCTTCCTCACAGATTGCTTAACATCCGCATCATACCCATTGACTCCTGCAGCAATTGCATCCTTCACAACCTGGAAAAACAATTTTATTTAGAAACTTATGAACAAAAAACCTTATGAGATCTAGAAATGAATTAAGGGTGTCAACACCTATTACTTAAGGGAGTAGATGATCTTGATTAGCAGTGAGCAAACCTATCTAGCCTTGATTAGGGAGATTCAAGAGAGTAAACAAGCACATAAATGAGTTTAACCTTTCAAGGAATCAACTCAACTATAAATACTGAACTAATATTGTGTTAATCAGTGCTTAAGTTGTTACTTAGCAGAGTGTGTATCATAGAGAAACCATGACTTTTCTGATTTTCTAAAAACCTGAATGACATCATACTCAAAAACAGAAACTGTAAGATTTCTTTTTATCATCTTTGTTGATCCAAATAGACTACCTCTGGTCCTCCAGTATATCCTCAGGGCAGAAGCAATGCAATGGTCTTTTAGTCTAAAATGTACTCTGCATTAAAAATAATAATACTAACAGGGGGAAAAGAGGGAGCAGAGTATAGTGATTACCTTTTCAAACAAATTGCCACATATATCAGCATGAGCTACTTCCACTGTTTGTCTAGGAATGCAAAGCATAACCTGCAACCTCTCCAAGGACTTAACATCCTCATCAGTGAGCCCTCCATCAGATACAGCTTGCTGAAGCTTTTGTCGGTAAATTTCTAGAAATGTATTAAACAGGTCAGACCTATTCTTAATATTACAACTAGATAATATATGTAAAATTACGCACAGGTATCAAAAAAACTAAAATATGATTTCGGTTCCTTTTTCTCACCATATATGACTAAAGAAACTCGATGTCAACATTTCATTGTGCAAAGATAGAGAAAAATTCAAATGCTTTATGTGGCAGATTTTGATTTTTAAGGTACAAACGTGTCCATGGCACAAGTCCACCGACTTGACAAGAAAACCAAATCCCAGAGTATGATATGCGTACAAGTCCATGCAGTGTGTTCAAAATAGCAGATATCACATAGTTGCCAGATATTACACCACAGCTTACCATCATGGATCTCAACAGCTTTCTGTGTATCAAAGTGCAATTCTTCACAGAGATTTTGAAGGAAGACTGCTTTGCTATCAGCAGCTTCTAAGTTACCACTAGTTACCGATTGAGCGAGACGTTTACGATATACTTTTGAAGAAACATCCAACATAATGGATTCTGCCTCTCTTTTACCTAAACCAAATATATTCCTCAATTGGTTCAATGCAGCCAGCTACAGAAAGAAACCAAAAATAAAGCAAAATTAAAAAATTAGCACTTACAAAAATATTATGCATAACAAGCTTCCCAAATAAAAATCCCAGTAAAAAGCAATCCGGAGATCTTGACATTTAAAACATTGAATGATAATTCTACATAAATTTTAAGGAAAAGCAAATCAGTTTTAATTTAAAAAATAAAAATAAAAATATTGTTTGGGGTCAAGGGCACAGGTTTGCAATTCTTCAGAATGAGAATGAAGGGATTTTTGATACTCTGGGTTTTAACCTGTATCTATATTATTAGAGATTCGCTAACGGGCTCATCAAGAACTTCATTTCGATTATACAGCATTATTAACTTTAGAAAGTTCTTTTGTTGAAGGATTTCAGAAATTCTTCTCAAAGTAAGGGTTTCTCACTTTCTGTACTTTTGTGAAAAGCATAAGCAAGCAAGCATTATATGGACAATAGAAAAAGAGTCGAGTGATAATATTTCTTAGCATTTGATTGCGCATTTTGTAGATTTAAATGGAGAGCACACATTAGGAGCCTATTGTAGGTATCTTCTTTTGGAAGCCTCTTTGTCTAGGGTGGGTTTTGGGTTCCTTCATCCATAACCCATAAAAGTGCCTTTTTATTTGCATACTGCATGTGTTCTCGGGTTCTGTATTATCCTGAATATTTATAGAACTTATAAATATGATATTAAATGACAAGATTATTATACTGTAATTATGAGAACGAAATTCTTATAAGGGTGAATGTAATATCTCGAATATTTACAAGGCTCGAATAAGAAAAAAAATTCCGAAAAAGACGCGAAAACACTATTCATAAAAACGCTAAATCACTATTCATAAAACGTTAAATCAACTTTGGGAAAGTCAACATTTTTGACTAACCAGATTAGTTAGGAAACCTAACTAGAAGATAAACTAAGTTGGATTAACCAAACTAGGTGGAATTTGGTTAGGTTGTAGAGAAAGTGAGGGCATTATGGCCATTTAGGAAAATTTATATGCATATAGCTTATGTATGTATACGTGTGTTTTTTTTGCTAAGTTTGTTTGTTGTATAAATGGGACCAAAAAATACATTGGATAAGGGGCATACCCCAGGGATATAGCTTGATCATCTAATAACAGGCCAAAAGATGGAGTTATAGGATCAGTGAAAAAATCACAATTTACAAAAGCCAGTAACAATAATATTGACAAAAATGAGTAGCCTTAATAAAAGATTTAGCTTGAGATAGCCTAGATTTAATAGTAGTAATTACATGTATAGGTTTTTTCTTGATTAATTAGTTGGCAAATGAGACTTTGCATCCTAAAATGTGTTGCCCGAAATTGTGTTGTGTGGTGTATGGATTTATTTGCCTGTCAAAAAAATAATAAATTTCAGCATGTACTTCCTTTCTTATAATGGTGCTCCATCGAAATTCTTCCCCGTGAGACTCTAAAAGTGCTTCTAATGAGACTTAAGGCCTTCCCAGGTTTTCTCCTGCTCCTCTCTTTTCTGCTCATTCAATTCTGTACTCAAATTTGAACATTTTTCACTCAATTCTTTAATAAAACATATTTATAAAGCTCAATGAATCCATTCTACAGCCATCAAACTGGTCCGCCCAGACCAGCAACTTATCATTCTTCTTTCAAATTTAGCTTTATTTCACTTAGATTCTAAGAGAATTCCTAACGATAAGCATCCGTATACAGCTATCCACATTTTGACTTATAAGCATACTGCAATCATTCTATGAAACAAAACGATCCGCATTCCATGTAACATTGGTTTGAGCTTTCATCCTAAAATCAACCCTAACTCATCCAATCACAAAATATCCCAAGTCCTTAAACCCCTAGCACATCTTTCATTGATTTATGGAAGCTTTAAATCCCTAATTAAGGTTTGTCCTGCATCATGGAGAAAGTAGATTCAACTTGGTCACATAAAGCATATTTCATGCAATGAACTTGTGCTGAACCACTAACAAACATGGCAAACTGTAAAGATGAAGTTAGGAAATTTATTCAATATTCATAGAGAAATTCCCAATAAAGCAAGAAATATCAAGTATCAATTTCCAGAAAGTGTAGACGCATTGCATTACAGTTTGCAAGTCTTTTGATGCAACCTTTTCTGATTAGTATGCCAATTTTATGAGAAAGTATATCAAATGGAAACAAACTACAAGAGTAAAACATTTAGAAAGTAGAAAAAACAAAAGAAAAATCATTCTTCAACTTTGAAATATGTTCATAAATAAGGTGATGCACAAAAGATGAAATTGATCTATTTATTTTATGTGTTGATGGGATGAATAAGGAGGATGAAATTGACTGTGTGACCTTATCTTCTTCCATGCGACCGCTTGACAAGGAATCTGTCGCATATGTTCTATACAGGAGCTTTAAGTCGTCCATCTTTCTCTCACCATCATACTCACCACCTAAGCAAAATTTATGTTAAATCCAACTGTCAGTTCAGGGCACCTCTACAACTGAACACTTATTTTGTCCATGAGGAACAACGTAGCAATAGTTTAGTAACAGCCATACCTAGCAAAGCAACTGGTCCAAGCCCACAAGCAAAGCAACTGGCATCCGGATGCTTCTTCAAGGAGACAAGTAATGTATTAAAATCCAGTATCTTATCAAGCTCTTCTATAGGATGCCTGGTTTGCCTGAGGGATAAAACCATATTTTAGATGGTATAATGAAACATAACTTGTATCGTGGGAAAAAATTGGGAAAAAAAATCTGCAATCTCAAAGGATGAGCTTGCGCACGTGCTACCAGTTCTTATGGTAAATTTCATACAATTATGTTATAAGAATTTATTCTTTCCATTGTGATGATAAACTTTTATGGAAGTATTTTAATTCCAAAGAACTATCAATTAGTTTTGTAATTTAGGGTATAATAAAGAGTTTGCGTTTTCCCTTGAATCAAGTAGTTGCGAACTTACGCTGCTCTTGTCCTTGACTTCAGTGTTAGAAGGGCTGCAGATATGTTTTCCTCGACAACCTTTCGTGTATGATCCCTAAACAATTCTTCAGCAAGCTGCAAAAACTCAAACATACTATATGAAACAACTACAAAGCATCAATGAGCTCACAGCTTAATAATAACAACGTGATTCATAGGTTACCTCATCAGAAAGTCTATAGAGTTTTTGCTTCTCTCTCAGGCTAATAAGCTGTTTCACATCAATATCTGCCCGATACATCAACTCTTGTTACAAAAAGTCTTAGAAACAGCAAGTTTGTAAACTCAGATGAAACACGGTAAGATATTACCATTATAAAAGTATAGCATCATCAACATTTATTGATGTTAACTAAAAGTAAAGTTAGCATAAAATGTATAATCAAAGCATATGCATATTGTTCAAACCTAGCTAAGCACATCTAGGTATATCACTTTATCAACTTTATCTATCTATCAATCTACATCTACAAATATATGTATATATTCCTCAATCTCTAAAAACCTTACGATCCGAACCCAAGATCCGAACCCAAGGCATCTCCATCTCTTCTTATGAGTTAATTTCTCTCATCATTCTACGGCTCCTGTCATCAATTGTAAAGTTCTTTGATTCGATTGTGTAGGGTTTCTTTTGTTCCTTCCAATTGTATTGTGTATTCATGTTAATTGTATTATATGTACTTCAATTGTATTGTTTTTCATCACCAATTTCTGGGCATCTCTTGAGCACAAGTATATTGTTTCATAGAACAGTCTCTCATCCCACTCGCAATAGGTTAATTCTCCCAAATAATAGGTTGCTTTTTTTTCTAGAATGACTGTATGAGTTTATGTTGTTCTCTCTGGCCGTCTCTCAAGGAATCATTTTTCTTTTACAGACTATACAGGATAGCTCCACAATATCACTGTGGTTTACCCATTATACTGAAATTAGTGTCACTCTTAGTATCAAACACATTTGGAGAGTCCTCAGTCGACAACAAAACGAAGAGGGGCAGAAAATAAGATAGGGATTGATCCATGAGACGTCGTCGTCGTGGATGATTCGCTATTTAGTTATTTATTTATCGGTGTCTATTTATTTATTTAGTTCGCGACCTTGTTATTTATTAGTTTATTTCAGTATTAGGTTATTTATTTAGAGGCCTAATTGTTAATGGGCTTAGAATTATTAGAGTTTCTTTTTATTATAAATATGTAAGTCATGACTGATTATTGGACACACTTTGATATTGAAAATTAATCTTTTATTGGTTGCGATCAATATTGTTTTCTCCCATCCGCGGTTGAGAAATCTTAGGAGTAGTGGTTCTCCCACGGTTGAATTACCCTAGCTCGTTAATTTTTATTACCATTTCCTAATTAATTACTTTTGTCCTACATCAAATTGGCATCAGAGTCTAATTTTGTACCTTAGGAATTGTTTCGAAGCCGTTATCAACGCCGGAAAATCTCGTCGTAACCCTAGCCCACAACCATTATTATGCTGCCACCCACACTCAGATCAGAGTTGCTACATCGCCGCCATCAGTCGTGACATCAACGCCAAAACAGAATCCCTCAAGACGCCGCTCCAACCCACTAATAGAGCCACCCATCATCGTCGACCAAATTTGTCGGGCAAATAGAGCCAAACCTTGGGAAATAATTAGTTCCCAATTAGAACCCTCAAGCACTCAAACAATGCAACCCACATATCGTTGACCCCAAACACTACCCAACCCATCCATCGTTGCGACCAACCCAACCCATCCATCATCGCGACCATCCTAACCCATCCATCGTCACGACCAACGTCGCAACCCATTTCCGATAAGCACAAATAAAAAAACGTGAAGAGCGGCAAAGGAACGAAGTGGACAAAAGAAGAAGAGGAGAAAGAAGTAAAAGCTAATAGGAAGAGAAAGCAATTTGATTGCAACCAATAAAAGATTAATTTTCAATATCAAACTTACATATTTATAATAAAAAAACTTTAATAATCTTAAGCCCATTAACAATTGGGCCTCTAAATAAATAACCCGATACTGAAATAAACCAATAAATAGCAAGTTCACGAACTAAATAAATAAATAGACACTAATAAATAAATAGATAAATAGCGAATCATTCACGATCGATGGTTAGACTGAGGTTGTTAATAGAAGTCTAGGTGATTTGATACGTTGTCTTGTGGATGATTATGTGTCTACATGGGATAAGATTTTACCTATGGTTGAGTTTGCATATAATAGCTCGATTAATAGTTTGACTAGAGCAAGGCATTTTCAGGTTGGTTATCAGCTTAGAAAACCTGTTGATTTAGCTCATCTTCCCATTGCATATAGGGCTAGTGAGTTTGCAGAGTCTTTTGCACAACGCATTCATGATTTGCATGCTGAGATAAGAGAAAATTAATTTGAGCAATGAAAATTATAAATTATAATTTTCATCGTAGGTATCAGGAGTTTAATGAGAACAATCGAGTGATGCTGCAACATCATGCTAAGAGATTACCTCCTGGAACGTGAAAGAAAGTGAATGCTAAGAGAATGGGTACATTTCGAGTTCAAAAGGAAGTTTATCGCTAATGCATACGAGTTGGATCTTCCGAGTGATATAGGTATTGGTCCTGTATTCAATGTCGAGTGATATAGGTATTGGTTATGTATTCAATGTGGAAGACCTTACTCCTTATCATTGACCTCCTGATTATTCCACCACCTCTTTCACTTCTACTTCTTCCTTGTTCCTCCTTTACCTGTTCCACCCGTACCTCCTATTGATCCTACACAGCGTACAACAGAGGTTATTGAGAATGAGTTTGATGAGCAGGTTGGGTCGACCAGGTAGGGTGATTACCGTCAGTTTTTGGTGAAGTGGCACAACATGCCTCCGGATGATTGTACATGGATTAGTGCTAAAGAGTTCCATCGGCTTGATCCATACCTTTTTGAGAGATATGAGGCTTTCACTTCGTTAAACTTCATTTTTGCAGTTGGAGAGAGTTGATAGGGTGAGACATCGTCATCGTGGATGATTCGTTATTTAGTTATTTATTTATCAGTGTCTATTTATTTATTTAGTTCGTGGACTTGTTATTTATTAGTTTATTTATGTATTGGGTTATTTATTTAGAGGCTCAATTGTTAATGGGCTTAGGATTATTAAAGTTTCTTTTTATTATAAATATGTAACTATGTAAGTCATCACAGATTATTAGAAACGCTTTGTAATTGAAAATTAATCTTTTATTGGTTGCAATCAATATTACTTTCTCCCTTCCGCGATCGAGAAACCCTAGGGGTTGTGGTTCTCCCGCGGTAGAATCACTCTAGCTTGTTAATTTTTATTACCAATTCCAATTAATTACTTTCGGCCAACATCAAAATATAATGAGAAACACACAGCGAGAGAGAGGGGGGATGGATGGATAGAATGGAAAAACGAAAAAATAAAAATAATAAAAGAGAGAACACAAATCACTAGACATAGTTTTTGGGTATCCGAAGTCTTAGTCCTTCCTTTTTTTCCTTTGTATCGTTTAAGATACTTCTTTCCCTAAGTTTATTAAAGTTTCATGTTGAGGTTGTATCATTTAGCTTTCCTCTTTGGATTCTTTTTGCGAAGTGCAGTGTGTGCCGAAAACGGTCAGGATCAAGCCAGTGAGCCTGCTGACAACGATAGGAACAAACTGAAGTCCCTTTGTCTGCTAAAGGTTCTAGATTTTGGGGTTTTTGCTATTTTTTATTCTTCTAGTATCAGATCATTTTTCCACATTAAAAGTTTATGTAAGGATCACTTCATTATCGGAATTGTTATTCACAATTGTTGAACTTTTGGGGTTTCTAATTTATTTAGCTTCCAATCATTATTTACTTGAAAAAAATTATTTGCTGAGACAATTATAAATCAATAAATCATGATATTCAATGAAACATTGTTGGTTATTGACTTGTTTTTGGGCCAACTACTGTTTAGTATAGAAATTATCTGAGACAATATAATACATAATGCTAAAGCAACCATACAACCTCTCCCAACTGAATTTAGCTTCGAGACATACAACCGCTGAGCATTATCACGAACAGCAACCTCAACCTGATGGACAGAAAGAGATGAACACACACAAAAATACAAAGGCATAATAAACTGTGCAGGATCACCATCGGGTGATATTTTGAAAATACTTGCTTGGTCTGTATCAATTTTAATAAACTTAAATTGCAGAAGATGATAATCGGTGCCAACATCGTGTCTCCACAAAGGGACAGCACGACAAATGGCAATATATTTATTAAAAAAACAACTTAAAGGGTAATGTATAATATTTGAGTACCTGGGCATCAGTAACCTTGAAGACACGCTTCCAAGGTAGAAGGAAGGTTGATGCTTCACCAAAAACAAGAGTTGAAACATATATCAGCTTCTGAAATGCCTGCATGAAACAATAATGGTCAAGTCCCATATATGTGTTTACAGTCCCAAGGAGCCCAGTAGATACTGAAATCATCATAAGAAAACAAAATCACAAGTAACATACCCGACGCTGCTCTATATCACCGTCACGATCGCCAGTTTCAAGCCTTTGCCTGAAAATTCGCCTACCAATCTAAGAAGCCAAAAAGGTAGAAGAATTAAGGAACTTAAAACCTATTCTGGGAGCATAGGCATTCTCATATTGAGCATAGCAACAAATATGTCCTGGAAAAAATACCTCCATATGCATGGAAGCAGCATCTGGGTCATCGATGCCCAATGCATTTTTAAATTTGATAATAGCTTCAGCTTCATCACCTCTAAGAGCTTCACTTCCCGGAGGAAGCGCAGCAGAAACATACCTTACAAAGCAGAGCTTCCAATATGTCAAAGGACATCGCAAAATAATTTGAAACATAAACTACTTACTACTCCATTGATGCTCGAACAATAGCGACTAAATTAACAACAATAGAGCCAAAAAGAAAAGCACTCTGCATAGGTGGGAAGAAAATAGCATAACAAGGGGAAGTACAAAATGAAGTTAAACTCACAATCCATGTATGCCAAACATTAATGCCCCCAATAACTTTTACTTACCGACAATATATATCACTCAGTTCTGAATTGAATGCCTCATTCCGTTTGCTAACACCGTATCTGAAAGGTAAATCAAGAAGAAGAGGGAGGAATAAACATGATGAGAAAGAGACAACTAGTCGTGGTAAAGGAAATTTGAATATTTCAGCAAAAACACACACATATGAAGAGAAAGAAAGTCAAAGAACAAGCTTAGATATACATACATTGTAATAACCATGTCCCACATGGAAATATGTGGGATGAAGTGATGGACAGAATTGTATGTAAGGTCCTAAGTCCACTATCAAGGTCCAAGAAATACCGATAACTTGCCATAAATTTTTGAGTAAGAGTGCTCTTGGGACAATAAATTAAGCCTTGACATAAGCTTGGTTCTGGCTCGAGTTACAAATGGTATCAGACCAAACCAAGTACTACAACCTTATGGTACTCTACTCACTGTTACCCATGAGGGGACATGTGGCACAGAAGCTTGGTGAATCCCCTAGGGAAAATAAGTAAAGGTAGCAAATATGCGCCCCGTACTAGAAGGGTGTTGGGATGAGTCTATCAAGGACGTCAAGGAATTCAGTTAAAGGATATTGTAATACCTCAATCTCAAATTGAAACATGTGCAATTGACTGAATAGCATACAAGTTCTCAACTCTAATACAAATAGTACCAATAACTTACCATATTTCTAAGTGGATTGTGGTGGCTCGAGATGACCGACTTGGGACAATGATAGAATCTTAATCTAGTCTCAATTAAAGCTTGCATCGTTACAAATGGTACCAGTCTACCAAACATGACCTAGGAGGTTCGTACTACAACCGTCAGGCACTTTACTCGTTCCCACAGGGGAACGCGTGCTGCAAAAACTTGATAAATCATGTGGGAGGTAAGCAATAGATGGAGTTGATGTGAATCCCGCTATAAACAGGTTATAGTAGAGTGTGCCTAGTTTGCCTAACAAGGATGTCAAGAATTTAAGTGAGCAAATTTTAATACCTTAGTCTAACACTAAAGAAAATGTCAAATGACTGAATTACAAACAAAATCTGAACTTCAATATCAAAAATATACGTAAGTTCTCATAACGTTTGTGTGTGTTAGTGGTGGGCTATGATGAGCCATGAGCTCTTAAAACAATATTAATGATTAATATTAGATGTCATGTATAAGATAATCTGAGGATGGGGGAGTGACTATCCTTAATTTTGTATAACCTTTGTTACTATTAAGGGTACATAGGTAAAGTGTCGGTACCCACCTTTGAAAAAGAAAAGAAAACTAGGTTTAGCCAAAGTAAGACATGTTTCATCACTGCCTCGATAGTCTATTCTCTCAAGTCTCAACCACTCATCCGCTCCTCTCTAAATCTCCTCGACTCCATTGGTCATCTACTTCTCTGAATATTCAACACTTGAATTACTCCAAAACTATCACTAATTAGAAATTAATCAGTTAATTTACCAAATCTTCTCTAAGCTCTCTCTCTCTCTCTGTGACTTCTCGTTTCAATCTCCATTGACAAATGTAAAGGTATTCTTCATCTCTCTCTCTCCAATCTATTCTGGTGTTAATTTTTATTTCATGTCCCTCTTTATGTTGTCTAAAAATCCTTTTCATTCATCTATTTCCTTGTCCCCAAAAATTGTAGGTTAAATTTTCAAATTTTAAATTAAATGTGTATATATATATATATGAGAAAAATTGCACAACTATATATTCTTTGATATTGGTTATTATTGCAGTTCTCAATTACAAAATACTATTATTAAAATTCTTTGGTTTTTTTTATCAAGATTCAAACTGATTTCCGAGTCATGACACAAGCAACAAAGAAAATCGCACAAATGAGAGTTGAGACAAAGACAACAAAGGTGAATACTGACTTCCCCAAATTTAATTCCAAATTAGATTATTCAAGCCTATTTTACTTTATTGGCGATAACTACCAGAATGGCCAAAAGATTATTTTTTTCTAAGCCATGTTTCATTCTAGTTAGGATATATAAGTTTTGTTTTAAATTGATCTTATACATGAATTGTTTATAAGTGTTTACGAGGATTTATTTATGATTTGTGTTTGATTGTGATCTTGTGGACTTGAATTTGGGTTTTTTGAATCAGATTGAATAAATTTTTTTATAAGAAAGAATCATCTTTGATCCGCATCCGCACCTCATTTTGTTGAATGTGTTCAACTGTCAACTAATAATGTCCCAACTCAAGAGGAACCTAATCGAAGTGTCCCATCACAAAACCAAAACCTGATAGTAGAACTAGAATTTGACGTAGATTTATTTGCTGTTGATCCAGGTTTAAGGAATCACATTTCTAGCATTGCTAGTAATGCTTAGCAAGAGAGAGTATTTGAATGGCATACTTCGTTAATTGCCCTTATCACCCAGAAGTCAAAACTTGTTAACTTTCCTCAAACAGATTTTCAGGGAAAAAGCCTAGATTTAATCCACAGTACTGATTTTGTAGTTGGTTGTAATATAGTGAATTTAAGAATGCAGTGAATCTAATACACAGTAAAACATACATATATATGGGTAATATAGGTATATATATACACACACACATATGATCACTTACTTTTTAGCAATGGCTTGTATATCTTCCTTCTTTAAAGAAGCAGGATCATGGCAACCGGCCACATAATTATGCAAATTCGCTGCAGCAACCTCAGGAACAGAAGAATTTAGGGCATAGGCAACACCAGCACCGGCAGCCCCAAGAGCAACAGCTCCAGCTAAGCTGGCATTCCGGGTACCCCCAAAACGGAGGCCTAACCCATACCCAGCTGCCACAGCACCAGCAAAAATCAGTATGGAGCTGACTATTCTGACAGATGGTGACATAGCGTCGACTATGGATAGAATTCCGGAGAGCTCTTTCTTGCCACCGAATAAAACATCGGGAGGAACTGAAGTGAGGGGAGATTGGTCGGATGAAGAAGAGCAGCAGACTGTGGAGATTTTTATTCGGTATCTGCATCTGTGCCAGTGATGATGGTGATGTTTTGTAGAGAGAGAGGTGTGGGGATTTGGTGATAATGTTGTGATACGGTAAGGGGTTCGAGGGTTGAGGAATGGAGAGAAGAAGAAGGTAGTTGGGTGCGGAGAAGAAGGGTGAGTGATGAGAATTGAGGGGCTCATGGTGTTTTATTTCTTAAATGCTCCTCCTCTGTGATTGTTGCTTTAGGGATACAGAAGAAACGGTACGTCTCGCTGAAATCAGAGAAAACAGAGTAATGAGCATAAGTCCATTATGTGGCAAGCAAATGTATTCGCACAAAGTATACTAAATAGCAGAGGACCAAATAGAAAACAGACAATTAGCCAACACTACATTATCATGCATAAATACATATACATACATACATACATATATATATAAATATATATGCATATATATATAAATATATATGCACACATATTTACACGGATCTTTAGTCATGGGCTGCCTAATTCTTGAATATTTGCCCAATATGAGAAACAAAAATAGATGCAGTATCTGAAGATACAAGTCCATGAAACGACTCAATACAACTGCAAATAATGTAAAAATAAACAAACGAGAGTGTTTATAAGCATCAAAATGGGTGTTGCAGAAAGAGGAGCTAAAGTGTTATCAAAACATGGACTGAGAACAACTTGTTTAAGGGTGGATGAAAATTTAATATTTCGCTACTAAATCTTTTTATTATCCTTTCATGTTGTTTATTTTGATGCTCTTCAGTAGCCAAGGTTCAAAACAAATGTGCAGGTACAAATATTTGTCTTTTTTGTTTTTTTTTCTTTAGATGAGTTGGAAATACTATTTCTCTTAAGACTCCTCTCACAACAATAATCAGCAATTATCTTTAGTTCCAAAAAAAAAGAAATTAAATGTAAATGTAACACTTATTTTCTCATATTGGCATGCAAAGTTGAGGTTTACTCCAATAGTAAGTTAACTTTAATGGCAATGCCAAAGTTGGATGCATATACAGATAGCTTAAAAAGCAAATACTAGTAAGAGATCTGTACATAGGTTCTCCAGGGACACTGCATACGCTCCATCCCTCTATTGAATGACACTTATAAGTTAAAAGGTCATAACTTTGCGCTTTTAAAATACCTTATTGCCTCGTCAATAACTTAACTAAGAGATACAACAAGCTCTTTTGACCATATTACATCACATACCACTTTCCTTAATTCCCTTGCACAGTTAAAAAATTAAATTTGCAACACCCATCTTCCCTCACCCAAATACAGCTGAAATCATGTTATGATCGCTGATCCAATTTATAAAATACGAATAGAGTAGCATGAATCCAAATGAAAATCCATATGTTTTTTGGGTGAACAATCTTATGAAAATCCATATGTTTATACAAATAGTTAGCATACAACTATGTACCCAACATATTATATTGCAAATAGCTAGCAGAAACGAGCAAGCTGATTAAGAAATAAAAACGGGACATTAAGTATGATGACTTCACAGCTGAAGTTATAATAGTTTTGGTTAGAAATCCATAACTCCATAGATTAATTGAAGGTCGTTTTGTCAAACCCAATTCGCAGAACACAACTAGTGCATTATTATTGAAGAAAGCTGAAGTCTTTATCCGTAGAACTGAAAGTTGTGACTTTTACAACTAAAGTAATTACATTTTTGGTAAGATGCCCATAAATTCAGACAGAAGTTGGAAGTCATGTGGTGAATTGAATAAATCTGAAGCCTTTACGTGTCTCAAACAATTCAAATTCATGATTTTTACAACACAACTTATAAAATTCTGGTTTCTATCAATTGGGTTAATTTTCTAAAGAAAAACAAGACCCTTACAGCATACCTTTCATGTATAAAGAAACTTAAAAGTATTATATAGACAAGACTAACAAATAAGTAAAGCTTACCAAAGGAAAGAAATGAATCGACGAGGTTTAGGGTTTATGGTGATGATGAGAGTGACTGAGTGAGGGAATTAGTGTTATTATATAGACAAGACTAACAAATAAGTAAAGCTTAAAGGAGAAAATAAAGGAATCGACGAGGTCTAGGATTTCTGGTGATGAGAGTCAATAGTTGCTTACTGTTAATTTTGGCGAAAAAAGAACATCGGCTCAATCACTGCTGCTTACCAGAGGAAAGAAAGGAATCGACGAGGTTTAGGGTTCTGGTGATGATGAGAGTGACTGAATGAAAACCAGCCGGAAATGATCTATAAACAAATGAACACATATATATCTTGTGCATAAATATCAGAACATTTTGAAGCAAGAATAAATTAGGTTACCAAGAATAAGGGGAAAAATGCGTACCCATGATTGAGTTGGTAGCTCTCAGACCCAAACTGGATTTCGGCTCAAGTAATATACGAAAAAAGAAGACCCAATTAGGGTTTCAGAAAGAAGGTTTTAGGCTGGTAAGAATTAAGTATCCAATAAATTTCATGAATCTGTGTGGGCTGGGCTCAAGCTCTTCGGACATTTCAAGTGGGCATACAGAAGGTCAATTTCCAAAGTAAAACTGGATATTATGGGCCTCTTGGTTTAAAGAGAAATGCTTCTTGGGGATCATTTTTGATAGTCTAAATGGAACTGTCCATAACTAAACCAGTAGCAATGACATTACGGGTTAAATACTTTTTCGGCCATTGAATTGGTACCTGATTTACATTTGCATCGCTAAACTCAATATTTTTTATCGTCACTCATTACTCATTAAAAAAATTCTGGAAAGAAAAACATGGTATCATAAGAATTGTAGAGATATCCACGCCTATGTAGCATTCAATTTTATAAATCATCGCAGTGTAATAAACACATAATTTTTAGAAATAAGTAGAAGCTCATTCTGTAAAACAAAAATAAAACTTAATGTGGATAGAGCTGCACCCTATATCACAAAAATTTCAAACTAATGACTTTACAACTGATGAATTGAAGTTAATTAAAAATAATAATAAATTCAGAGATCGTTTGGTGGTCAAATTTAATTCGCATAAAACAACTAATGCATTGTTATTGAAGAAAGCTTTAGCCTTTATACCCCCAAAAATTAAAATTAATGACTTCACAGCTCTAGTTATAATAGTTTTGTCGTTTTGTCAAACCCAATTCGCAGAACACAACTAGTGCATTATTATTGAAGAAAGCTGAAGTCTTTATCCGCAGAACTGAAAGTTGTGACTTTTACAACTAAAGTTATTACATTTTTGGTAAGATATCCATAAATTCAGACAGAAGTTGGAGGTCATTTGGTGAATTGAAGAAAGCTGAAGCCTTTACGTGTCTCAAACAATTCAAATTCATGATTTTTACAACACAACTTATAAAATTTTGGTTTCTATCAATTGGGTTAATTTTCTAAAGAAAAACAGGACCCTTCCGGCATACATTTCGTGTATAAAGAAACTTAAATGCATTATACAGACAAGACTAACAAATAAGTAAAGCTTACCGGAGGAAAATAAAGGAATCGACGAGATTTAGGGTTTCTGGTGATGATGAGAGTGACTGAGTGAGAGACTTCTTTGCTTTGGGGGCTGCTGGCTTATCTTTCTCAGCTGCTGCTTATCTTTTATCGATTTACTAGTCAATAGTCGATTACAGTTATTTTTATTTTAATTTTATAAATTAACTATGATCATCATTTTATTAATTAAATTAAGAATGAGATTAATAGTCATTTTTTAAAAAGAATAATATCCTTAATTTTATACATTTCGGATTAAAAACTATAACTTAATATTTTATTTTATTTCAATAAGTCTATTATCATATAAAAACTGCTCACATGTATATTGATATACTCCACGTTCAAAGAAAGTCGTATAGGGCATATCAATATTTATATGAGTGTATATGAACATTAAAAATTTTATGTGATAGTAGCATTATTCACATAAAATCGCTCATATACATTCACATACATAATTGGTCATAATTGGTCAATTTTCTTAGATGAGACCTTTTTGTGGAATTGATGGAGTATGTCATTTTCCTTATTCTAGAGTTTTATTTATTTATTTTGTTTTGTTTAACCATAGTTATATCACTTTTCAATTTTCATACTTGAATTCTATCCATTCCATAAATATGAGAACATATTTGAATGGTTTAAAATTATTTAATTTTAAATTTAACATAAAATAATAGATACTTTAATTAATATTAGTGTTAGATATGTGTGTTGATATAATGATATAAAATGATACGGGTAAACATGAGAATTATAAGTTAAATATTTTACTTTTTTTGAGTGAAAGTAATATTATTATGGAGTAATTTTCAAAAGACTAATTATATAAATATAAATATAAAAAAATTATAGACATGTTGCATATATATGTGTTAAACAAGAAATCAATTATGCATAATAAAATGATGTTTGTTGCATGTATACTCTTAGGTCATGTTTGTTTGCAATGATTATAATTCAGGAACTATATTTCTATGAATTATAATTCCAAAACTACTAAACCTAGGATTATTCATGTTTGTTTTGTTCAAGGACGGAGCCAGTATTTATTCTTGGGGGCCAAAAAATATATATTTGTCCACCATTACAAAACATATTTTTACTAAAACAAAAATAATATAGGAATAGAATTTGCTTTGACAAAGACAACAAAACATAGCAAAAAAAGATTACTGCCTACACTTGGTACTTTCTGGAACGAACTTTATACTTTATACTTTCTCCTCTACTTTAATTTTCTTAATTAATATGAAAGTGTACTTATGAAAGCACAAATCTTTGCCATATAGAAACTCCTAATGAAAATATAAAGATTGCAACCATTAACTGAGAACAGTAGTTTTTATGATCTAAAGTGGACTGATGTTGTTATTTTAACACGCATTTTTTTATTAAGGTACTACTTCCAACGTCATATTAACACACTTACTACTAACCACAGGTCCACAATCCCACTGTATTTACGAAACAGTCCATTATCTCCACCAATCCTAATTCCTAGCATTATTTGGGAATTGGGATGCATATAAATCTCAATAAAAGCAAATCTAACATCGCAAATACACAATGACAAATTATAACACATAAACAAACATAGATCAAATTGATAACTCCTCATATCAACAATTTTAAACCCTAATTTGTTTCTGCACATACATACTATATATATACTGATATATACAAATTAATTAGAGAAAGAAGAGAGAAATTAGTACCTATAAAAAGTAAATAAGACTTGAAATAGAGATTGAATAAAGTAAAGAATCTCTACTTGACTACTTTCATCTTTGTGAGCCCAAATATAAAATTAGGGCTTACGTGTGATCTAAAGAATTAAATGAACCGGGAGAAGTCTCCACATGTCCCGAGGCAGAAGACTCGTGGAGACGACTCATTTGGGAATTGATTGAGGGATTAGATTGGTGGCTAGAAGGACAGGGTAATTTAGGCATTACTTAAGTAATTAAGGGTATTTTTGAATTTCTCTCAAAATCACATGCCAAGCCTGAAGACCAGGACATGTGCAAGGCACGTGACCATTTTTCAGGAAACTCTATAAATACCCCCTTTCATTTCAATAGAAAGGGACTTTTGATTCTCTCGGAACTGGAGACTAGGAAGAAGGCTCTTGAATCCTAAGAGTTCTGTCACGTGTTACTCGAGCAATTGCTTACCTGTTCTTCTCCCCTCTTCAACCACTCAATCAAGACCGGATTCTTCGCGAATTTCTCTCCTACTCAGTCAACACGAAACCTTAACCCTAGTAAGGTACGGTTTCCTTACTTACATTTATTGGAGACTCCGCTGGGGAGGTGTAGAATTCGTGAAGGATATGCCCACGACTCGAAGTGGGAGAACTATAGAAAGAGTTTCACCAACACCTAGCATTACTTCACCGGATCCGGTTAGAGGCGAATAAATCAACATTTCCAAGGCACGAATCGGATCTCGATCAACCCCTCGTAGAAGACGCTTCTGAAGGAAGTTCAACATCACCACATATGGCTGATCAACAACAAACCAATGACAGACAGATGGGCACAGGAAGACAAGGTGAGGAAGCAAGTGGAGAGCGAATAACCACGAATGATGTGCGATTGGAGATGTTCAAGGCCTTAAAGGAGGCGAAGAAGGACAAGGGATGATGATGGCAATGATGTCGAAATCACGAAGCAACGGGAAGAGATGGAAAATTTTTGTCAGCGCTTAATCGAGAATCCAACCTTCAAAGCTATGTTTCCGGAAAGTTCGCGGGTAGAAACGGCGGGAGGCGGATGTCAACAAGAACAATCGGAAGGTGCCTCCAAAGAATCTGAGAGCGGTCGATTCCAATCATCCATTTAGAGCCCCCAAACCAAAGTGGTGATATACCACAACCAGTCTGAAAACAAGCTAGCCTCAACCCGATTATCATTCCCACCATATTCCCAACATTTCCACAAGTGCAAATCCGACTATACCAAGCCACGCCCAACAAACAAGCTAACAAGTACAAGCATTGCAAGCTTTGAATGATGCAAAGTGTACACTAATGATCTCTCCTTACCATATACACTTGAACAATGACAATACATTACAAACCGTGGCGCCCCAAAATAGGTCACCCATTACGAGTTGTCAATACATGATGCGAAATAATTACAACTTTATTATTACAACGATGAAAGCGTGAGTTTGAATACAAATATTATCTTCTAGACAATATCTATACCCAAATAAATCCTCATCACATTTATTGATATATTATTTTATAAAATGGTGAGTCTTTACTAAACAACTCTCTCTATAACTATCATTCCATTTTCCCGACTGCGTCTTCGCTACATTCTCGCCTCGTGAGAAGAAAAAAATGGAACAAAAGGAAAAAAGGTGAGCTCACTAGCCCGAAGAAAGAATATTATGACTAAGATAATATACAACAAAATTATTGTTAGTCTTCAACAGGGGAAAAATCTAATAGAATACAATAGAAAACAAGTTTTAAATCAATATTCGCAATGAAATAATAATTCATTAGAAGAGTTAAGTAGAGAATGCAAACTACTATCTTCTATGTATGAATTTTAAAGTTCATCGTCTATCTTTTATCCTGTAACATCAATCAATATATATCTGGAATCAAATATTCATCTTTTACTACTGAGGCGAAAGATATTCATCGATTAGTCGTGTTCATCTAAACACTGCTTCATCTTTGCACTACTGACCCAAAGATATTCATCGAAATCATTCATCTTTGCACTACTGACCAAAGATATTCCATAATATCATCATTTAAGATGAGGATGATGAAAAATATTTTTAAAGAAACGAATCAAGTGAAACAAAATGACAAGGATTAAGGATTAAGGATTCGTACTTTGTTTTATCCACGTCCCAAAAATACCTCAAAAATAATCATAGTGGTGTAAAATTCAAGAATGATCAAAACATGGATACAATCAAAGCTAGTATCCACAATAGATATTTTGGACGAAAAGGAAAATTTTCATTTTTTCGATGAATAGTCTTAGTAATAAATAAATAATCAGAGTATCGTGAATAGTGCCAGTATCGTAAATAGTAACTCAAACACCAAAAGTTCCAAATTTGATAAAAACTTGGATCAATATTTCAAATAATGATATTGAAGAAATAATATCATTACGAGAAAAAAAATATCCACTTACCTCGGAAAGCAGTCTTTAACCTAATCTTCGGATATAAAGGCTATAACTTGAACTTGCACCGTATAACAATACTCAAAGTATACTCAAAATACTCACAAGAATACGCTCGATAATATAGAGAGAAAAACTTGATTTAAATTGTGATTTTCAATTCTAACCTAAGCTCTCTATTTATAGGAAAATGCTTAGAACACCAAAGCAGAAAATTTAATAAATTAATAATATATATATATAATTGTCAAGCCCACTTTTGCCAACTGATTTAGATCACTTCTAACACATGTACGCCACTCAATTGCAACAAAAAAATGTTTTTCTTACAAAAAACATTTTAAACTCCAAAAATCAATTATTTCGGAACTCTGGAACTTCAATAATTCATAATAAATAGCTCTTTTGTCAGAAAATTCAAATCTCGCGAGTTTAAATAGGAAATTCAATTCTCTAAAACTTTGCAGAAGAAAGTTTTTCCAAATTCCAAACAAAAATTGACCGAAATTCATAAACGGGCGATTTTATAGGCTATAATCAAATTTCAGTCAAGAAATGGGGTCCACCGACATGTTTAACTTGTTTTAAACATTTATTGCAACAAAAATACTCTTTCTCCTCGTATACTCATATATCACACATTCATTATAAAAATATCACCATTATTATATTATTAAAAATATAATAATATATTTAAATGAATTATTTTATCAGAAAAAGATAAAATTTTAATTTTCAACAATTGTCACATTAAAAAATTTTCTCCATCTATATCTACATAAAATCAATATTTTCCTCATCATATAAATTAATAATTAATTATTCACAAATAATATTACGTAATCACAATATCGACAACTGGTAGTTCCCGAAAGAGGGGCTTTCCAATAAGAATTTTTCTTTTCTTGTTGGCATGATTAGGTGACCAAACCTCTCCTTAGATGTAACTTTCTAGACATTGCCAATAATGTTATCCAATAATATTATTCGAGATAATATGAATTATTGCTTCGATAATGAAAAAATCTTTGTGTAGTGACAATTATTGAAACAACAATAATATAAAATATCAACACGACAATTATTGAATCAATAAAATAAAATACTAAACAAGAATTCATCAGTAATCATTATTGAGTAGTGCCTTCTTACGTAAGAAACAATAATTGGTGCAATCTTGTGTCTTCTTGTGTTTTAACCACCAAGTATTTTAACGAAGATTAACAGTGGTATAACTACTACAGATTATTTTTAAACAACTTATATTTGTCGTTTTCTTCATCCAATCGCTTTTACATTATGGGGCCCACATACACGTTGCTACTCGTCGTCTTTATATTCCCACAAGATCTTAATATTCCACCACCAAACGAATATTCCCCGACAACAATGAATATTTTATAACCAACTTGCTTATTTTGAAATATTTATGATTTTACCCATAACTATCCACATTAATCACATCAACCCTTACTATTTCAAAATAATAATTAGAGGAAATTAAATTTCATTTATTAATTATTTGGGGTCTTACAACCTCCCTTCCTTATGAAATTTAAGTCCTCGAAATTGACATACGTGCATGCACAGTGTTTCAAAAGGTGAGGATACCTCGCTTTCATTTCCGTTTCTAACTCCCAGGTCATTTCCTTTATAGCATGGTTCCTCCACAAAACTTTAACTTGTGGTATGACCTTCGTGCGTAGGACATGCTCCTTCCTATCCAAGATCTTGACAGGTACCTCCTCATACGTTAAGTCTTGGCTATCTCGTCCCGGTTCTAACTCAATAACGTGGTTCGGGTCTTTCACATATTTACTGAAGTACGGATATGTGAAACACATTATGAACACGAGACATACTTGGAGGTAACGCTTAGCGAGTCTATAGGCTACATTTCCTACTTTCGGTCGAGAATTTGAAATGGACCAATAAATCGTGGATTGAGCTTTCCTCTCTTCCCAAATCTTGTAACTCCTTCCATGGAGCAACTTCATGACAATACATGATCTGCTATACTAAATTCCACGTCCTTTCGATGAAGATCCGCATAACTCTTTTGTCGATCTTGTCTTGGTTTTGTATATCGTTGTCGAATCATTTGGATCTTTTCGGTGAGTCATCGTGTCCCAACAATGTTGCTTCACCCACCTCATCCCAACATATTGGAAGCGACACTTTCGTCCATATAATGCTTCAAATGGAGCCACACCTATACTTGCGATAAGCGATAACTGTTGTTGTAGGAGAATTCCACCAATGGTAAATACTTATCCCAATCGCCCTTGAAATCTAGGACACGTAGTCTTAATAAATCTTCAAGAGTTTGAATAGTCCTCTCTGATTGTCCGTCCATTTGAGGATGGTATGCCGAACTGAATCGTAAATCCATACCCATAGCTTTTTGCAAGCTAACCCAAAATCTTGAAGTGAATCTTGGGTCACGATCCGAAACTATGGATATTGGCATGCCATGCAACCTCAAAATCTCATTTACATATATACTAGCAAGACGTTCAAGGGAATAAGTCTCCCGTATCGGCAAGAAATGAGCAGATTTGGTTAATCTATCAATAATAACCCAAATAACATTGATGCCTTGAGAAACCGTAGGAAGACCCGTAACGAAATCCATGGTAATGTGTTCCCACTTCCATTTCGGAATCTTAAGTGGTTGCAATGGACCCTTAGGTACTAGATGCTCCGCCTTTACACGTTGACAAGTTAAACACGTTGAGATAAACTTTGCAATCTATCTCTTCATATTGTTCCACCAAAATGTATGTCGAAGATCACGATACATTTTGGTACTTCCAGGATGGATTGCAAATGGTGTATGTGTGCTTCCATCATAATCTTGTACTTCAAATCAGTCGTTAGGAACACAAAGTGCGGAGTGGACTCAAGTATTCCTTCATCATCGATTCTCGCTTAGGAATAGCACCTTCTTGTACTTTCTTCTTAATAAGCATCGACTCGAATTGGGTGGCTTGAAGCGAACCTTAACTTTTTCTATTAAAGTTGGCTCTGTCGTATACTTGACATCATCGCACTCGTTCCTGCATATGATCTTCTACTCAACGCGTCGGCTACCACGTTAATTTTTCCGGGATGGTATTGAATAAGCGTGGTCGTAGTCTTTTCAATAGCTCGAGCCAACGTCATTGCCGCGTGTTAAGTTCTTTTTGAGTGAAGAAATATTTAAGGTTTTTATGGTGCGAATATATCTCCACTTTCTCCCCATATAGATAGTGCCTCCGGATCTTTAAGCAGCTTAATTTGCTTGCTAACTCTAGATCATGAGTAGGATAATTCCTCTCATATTCTTTAAGTTGTCGCGAGGCATAGGCTATGACTTTCCCACGTTGCATGAGAACACATCCTAACCCTTTGCTCAAGCATCGTAGAGTAGATAATAAATTCATCCGAACCAGGATGGTATTGTTAGAATAGGTCTTAAATAAGTCTCCTCTTAAGCTCTTGGAAACTCTTCTCGCATTCTTCGCTTCCAAACGAATTTTGTATCCTTCCGAAGTCAACTGAGTTAACGGAGTTGCGATTCGAGAAAACCCTTCCACGAATCTCCGATAATAACCAGCTAAGCCCAGAAAGCTACGTACTTCAGTCACCATCTTCGGTTGCTCCCAACTTTGTATTGCTTCAATCTTCGCCGGGTCAACGGATACTCCATGTTTTGACACCGATGTGCTCGAAATGCTACTTCCTCGCCGTAACTCGCATTTCTTTAACTTGGCATATAAACTTGTTTTCACGAAGCCTTTGGACTACCACGAAATGGTGCTCATGATCTTCACGACTTTTGGAATATATGAGGATGTCATCAATAAAGACAACAACGAATCGATCCAAATATTCCTTGAATACTCGGTTCATCATATCCATGAAAGCCGCAGGCATTAGTCAATCCGAACGACATGACTAAGAATTCATAATGCCCGTCTCAGAGTTACGAAGGAGTCTTTGGAATATCCTCGATTCTAATCTTGGTGATGATATCCAGAACGAAGATCGATTTTTGAAAAGAATTGTGCTCCTTGCAACTGGTCAAACAGGTCATCAATACGAGGTAGAGGATACCTATTCTTGATGGTGACATGGTTCCTCCTGTATTTTGAACACGAGTCTCCCTCGTCTGATTTTGCATGAACTGCAAAAAGCTTCTAAACATCCCCTCGTTCATAATCTGCTCAGTGGTGTTGTTCACAGGAGGAACATTACCAGCCTGTTGCACGTTCTCCTCATTGGTTAGTACAGGCGTCTCCACGGTCTCATTTCCACTTTATTAATATTCTCGATCGACATTCTCAAATCTTGTCGTAAAACAAGGGTTAATTAAGCAAATCAATATATCACATAATATCCTTATATCTTGACCAACTAACAAATAAGCTTAGGTAGGACACACTTAGCGAAGGATTTACTAAGTCTCTCCCCCTCCTAGTTCTATTCCCCGATCTCACGCTGGAGATCATATCCTAAGCTCGATACCAACCGTGGCGGCCCCAAAATAGGTATACATCTCCCATTCGAGTTGTCAATACGTGCATGCGAAACAACTACAACTTTATTATTACAATAGTAAAGCGTGAGTTTGAATACAAATATTATCTTCTAGACAATATCTATACCCAAATAAATCCTCATCACATTTATTGATACATTATTTTACAAAATGGTGAGGACTACTAAACAACTCTCTCTATAACCATCATTCCACACCCCGCTGTACTTTCGCTTACATTCTCGCCTCCCGAGAAGAAAAATGGAACAAAAAGGAAAAGGGTGAGCTCAACTAGCCCAATAAAAGAATATTATGACTAAGATAATATACAACAAAATTATCGTTAGTCTTCAACGAGGAAAAATCTAATAGAATACAATAGACAACAAGTTTTAAATCAATATTCGCAGTGAAATAATAATTCATTAAAAGAGTTAAGTAGAGAATGCAAACTACTATCTTACATGTATAAATTTTAAAGTTCATCGTCTATCTTTTATCCTGTAACATCAATCAATATATATCCTAATCAAATATTCATCTTTGCACTTTCTGAGCCAAAGATATTCATCGATTAATCATGTTCATCTAAACACTGTTCATCTTTTACTACGGGCCAAAGATATTCATCGAAATCATTCATCTTTGCTCTTTACTGAGGCCAAAGATATTCCATAATATCATCATTTAAGAGTGAGGATGATGAAAAATATTTTTAAAAAACGAATCCAAAGAAAAAAAAATGACAAGGATTAAGGATTAAGGATTAAGTACTTTGTTTTATCCACGTCAAAAATACCTCAAAAATAATCATAGTGGTGTAAAATTCAAGAATGATCAAAACATGGATACAATCAAAGCTAGTATCCACAATAGATATTTTGAACGAAAAGGAAAATTTTCATTTTTAGATGAATAGTCTTAAGTATTCGTGAATAATCTTAGTATCGTGAATAATTATGATATCGTAAATAGTAACTCAAACACCAAAAGTTCCAAATTTGATAAAAACTTGAGATCAATATTTGACATAATGATATTGAAGAAATAATATCATTACGAAAAAAAAAATATCCACTTACCTCGGAAAAGCGATGTCTTTAATTGGAATCTTTGGATATAGGCTATAACTTGAACTTGCTTGCACGTATAACAATACTCAAAAGTATACTCAAAATACTCACAAGAATAAACTCGATAATATAGAGAGAGAAAACTTCATTTTCTGGTGTGATTTTCAATTCTAACCTAAGCTCTCTATCAATAGGAAAATGCTTAGAACACCAAAGCAGAAAATTTAATAAATTAATAATATATATATATATAATTGTCAAGCCCACTTTTGCCAACTGATTCAGATCACTTCTAACACATGTACGCCACTCAATTGCAACAAAAAAACGTTTTTCTTACAAAAAAACATTTTAAACTCCAAAAATCAATTATTTCGGAACTCTGGAACTTCAATAATTCATAATAAATAGCTTTTTTGTCAGAAAATTCAAATCTCGCGAGTTTATATAGGAAATTCAATTCTCTAAAACTTTACAGAAGAAAGTTTTTCCAAATTCCAAACAAAAATTGACCGAAATCCATAAACGGGCGATTTTATAAATTTATAATCAAATTTCGATCGAGAAATGGGGTCCAATAGACATGTTTAACATGTTTTAAACATTTATTGCAACAAAAATACTCTTTCTCCTCGTATACTCATATATCACACATTCATTATAAAAATATCACCATTATTATATTATTAAAATATAATAATATATTTAAATGAATTATTTTATCATAAAAATATAAAATTTTAATTTTCAACAATTGTCACATTAAAAAATTTTCTCCATCTATATCTACATAAAATCAATATTTTCCTCATCATATAAATTAATAATTAATTATTCACAAATAATATTACGAGAATCACAATATTGACAACCTGGTAGTTCCCAAGAAAGAGGGGCTTTCGATAAAATTTCTCTCTTCTTGGTAAAATTAGGTGACCAAACCTCTCCTTAGATGTAAACTTTCTAGACATTGCCAATAATGTTATCCAATAATATTATTCGGATAATATGAATTATTGCTTCGATAATAAAAAATCTTGTGTAGTGACAATTATTGAAACAACAGTAATATAAAATATCAACACAACAATTATTGAATCAATAAAATAAAATAATGAACAGTAATTTCTTTGTAATCATTATTGAGTAGTGCCTTCTTAACGTAAGAAACAATAATTGGTGCAATCATCAAGTAATCTTCTTGTGTTTTTTACCAATCGAGTATTTTAACGATTAACTTGATAACAACTTCTGTAGATTATTTTAAACAACTTATATTTGTCGTTTTCTTCATCCAATCGCTTTTCAGTTATGGGGCCCACACATGGTCAAAGTGGTCGTCTGAATATTCCCAACGATCATTTAATATTCCACGACGACCAAACGAATATTCCCGACAACAATGAATATTTTATAACCACTTGCTTTATTTTGAAATATTTGCGTATTTTAACCATAACTATCCACATTAATCACATCAACCCTTACTATTTCAAAATAATAATTAGAGGAAATTAAATTTCATTTATTAATTATTTGGGGTCTTACAACAACCCCTCAAAAAGTCCATACAACAAGTCAGTATGTGACAAAGGATGATATGCTTGACGTAATCAATCAACTCCGAAGACAGACAACCAGACCCTCAGAATTGGACTTCACTCCACCATATCCGACACATATACGGAGACAGCCTTACCCAGTAGGATATAGCCAGGTTTGTAGAATCGATGTCTCCGTGGTTGGGTTATGATGAAGTAATCAACCACAACCTTTTGCTCCGTGAGTTCAGTAAAACATTGACAGATAGTGCCTTCAGTTGGTACTACAATCTAGAGAAAGGCTCAGTCCAAGATTGGGACGATTTGAAGTTACAATTTTTAAAGAAGTTTTTTTATATGCAAAAACAGGTGACCATCGTGGAGTTAATGAGATTCAAACAAAAGCCAAATGAGGAGTTTGTCGATTCGTTGACATTCTGAACTCAATATAAAAAAATGTGTGGAGCCGATTGAGGAGAAGAATCTAGTGAGCATATGCAATAATGGTGCCCTTGATACCTTTAAGCCCCACTTGGTCACTAAAGCATGTGATTCCTTTGCAACACTCTCAACATTTACACAAGACTTGGGAGGAATTATGATTTTTCCCGCAAGCCATGCGACCATTACGTGGAAGGGCAAAAGAACCGCTATTGTGGCTTTGGCAGATTCTCAGCAAAAGCCACAAGGGGTCAAAAGGGAAAAGAGTGGAAAGAATGAAAGGAACCATGGAAAACCAGGAGAAAAGTTTTCGAGATTGCCAATCCCAGGGGTTATTACGTGCAGTGAGAAGGCATTTAGGGATTTGTACGAGCAATGGGTAGAACATGGAGTTGTAAAACCTCGAGGCCCAGTTGTTATAACAAAAGAAATAAAGAGAGACCGGACTTACATGTATACCACCAAAGTCGCGGGACACTCCACTATGGATTGTTATAGTCTACGAAGGATCTACCATGAGAAATTGGCGGCAGGAGAAATTGAATTGGAAGGAGGAAACAACGTACTGGACAAGCCACTTCCTAACCACAAGGGGAAAGAAACGTGCAACACTATTACTCATAGTGAATCACTAGAGGAAGAAGTAGAGATGATGGAGAACACGAAATGATGAAGGACAATTCTGATCCAGGTCTGCAGGTGACTGCATTGATGAACGGAGCTAAGTTCATGAAATTTTTCGATCAGATCGGATTGACCAAGGAAGCAGGGATAAAGCGACCAAGTCAATCATCAAAGCTGCTTAGAGCAAAGAGACTTGCATGCAATCGACAAAAGGGTTTGTGAAGGCGGTGGAGGAGGAAGAAACACAATCACTTTTTCTAAGGGCGATAGAGAGGTGAGATATCCACATAATAGACCACTATATGTGACAGCAATAATTAATGGCATAGAAGTGCGGAGAGCGTTCATCGATAATGGAGCGTCTGTAAATATCATGCCCTATACTGTCTTTAAACATTTAGGTATGCCAGAGAAGAAGATTGTGAAGGAAAAGACAAACATCACGGGGTTTGCTAATCAAAGCACGAGATCCCTCGGATACATCAAGGTTGATATGCAAGTGGGGAAGATCCGAGGACACATGATGTTTATGTAGCGAGGTCGTTGTGCGCGACGTATCATGTCTTTTTAGAAAGAAACTTAGCGAGAATGATTATGGGGTGGTACCATCGGTTTTCACCCGGTCATGAAAAAGCGATTCGGAAAGCGAGGAGGTTAAGGTACCAGCAACAAGGAACTCTTTTGGGCCAGAGGAGGCACATATCACTGAAGCAACTTTCTTCGATGATGTTACCAAAGAAGGAGAAAACCATATTGCCAAGTCTGATTCTTTGAAACTAGCAAGCTGGGAAGATGTACAGAAGGACAAGTTTGTACCTGTGAAAAAGGAAAAGAAGCAAACTTTAGAACAAGGTAAATGTTTCAAAAATAAGAAAAATGTATTAGTAGATGTAGAGAAAGAAGAAAAAGACCCGAAGAAGCGGGCAGCAGACTCGAAGGATGCTCGAAACATAATCAATGCTAAACGGACAGCCTAATCGGAAGCTGATAAAGTAAATAAAAGAAAAGAAGAACAGAAGACAAAGTGGGAAAGAGTAATCAAACCCGATGGAAAGATAGTGTTTAAACATGGCGGTGCAAGAGGAGGAGCTCAAAGTACACCCAAACTTGAGGGCTCGGAAAGAGGCCCCCACTCCAATGTAACAACAAAAGGAAGAAATCGTCTGACGAGAAGGTGGAACCAAATTTCAATTTTTTGAAGACCTACCAAACCTCAATGAGAATGAGTTGGAGGAAGTTGATCTAGTAATAAGAGAGAAGGAACAGCCAAAGCAGACTTACATTAACAAGGAGTGAACGCCAACCAAAAGGAAGAAAGGTGGTGAAACTACTACGAGAGTATAGGGATGTGTTTGCTTGGAACTATAATGAGATGCAGGATTGACAAGGAGTTGGTAGAGCATAATGCGAATGTAAGCCCTGGCTAAACCAATGAAGCAAGCGCCTTTTTTATGCACCGTAAGTTGAAACACAAATAAAAGAAGAGATAAAGAAGTTGTTAGATGTAGGATTCATCAAACCAATTCAACATCCATATGGTTATCCAAAGATAGTACCAAAGAAAAAGAAATTTAATGGGCGATTCGAATATCGTGGATTTCAGAGACTTGAACAAGGCATGCCCAAAGGACATGTATCCGCTACCCAATATAGACACTTTGGTGGATGCAGCAGCAAATCATGAGATGATGTCATTCATGGATGGGTTTGTAGGCTACAATCAAATAAAAATGTCTGTGGAGGATGCGGAGATGACAGCCTTCCGTATCCCGTTTGGGAATTTCTACTATATAGTAATGTCATTCGGGTTAAAGAATGCGGGAGCAACTTACCAAAGGGCAATGCATGCCATCTTTCATGACATGATTCATGACATTGTGGAAGACTATGTGGATGACATAGTAGTGAAATCTAAAAAGGAGACAACCCACGTAGAGGATTTAAGAATGGTGTTTGAACGTTGTTGCAGGTATAAGTTAAAGATGAACCCGAAAAAGTGTGCCTTTGGGATGACAGTTGGAAAATTTTTGGGCTTCTTGGTGCACAACAGAGGTTTGGAAGTAGACCCAAACAAGGCAAAAACTATTACATATATGCCCCCACCAAAAGCGTAGAAACATTTAAAGAGCTTTCTAGGGAAAGTTTCCTACATGAGGAGATTCATTCCAGCATTAGCAGAAGTCACGGAACCTTTCGGAAAATTGCTAAAGGGAAAGACAGAATGGGACTGGGGGCAGGACCAACAACAAGCCTTCATGAAAGTAAAAGAAATTTTGGCCTCGGTGAAGACGATGGTAGTAACACAAAGAGGAATACCATTGCAGCTGTATATCACATCTACCGCAAAGTCTGTAGGAGGATTGATCACACAAGAGGTAGATGGGGAAGAAAAGCCTGTATACTACATCACCCGAATAATTAGGGGACCAAAAACCAGGTATTCACAATTAGAGAGACATTGTCTGGCATTGGTGTTTGTCGCACAGAAAATGCGTCATTATTTTTTGGCACACGAAGTGAAACTTGCAACAAGAACTGACCCGATCCGATACTTGCTAACTAGGCCAGCGTTGGTAGGAAGACCTGCAAGATGGATGATGATCCTTTCAGAATATGACATCAAGTGTGTAACACCGAAGGCAATCAGATGTCAAGCATTAGCAGACCTGCTCGCTCAATTTCCGCAGAAGGAAAAGGAGGAGCAGGTGTGGTGTTAACTACCAAGGATGGAAAGGAAGTGGCCCTGTCATACAAACTGGATTTCTCTTGCACGAACAATGAAGCAGAATATGAGGCATTTATATTGGGATTATTAACGGCTAGAGAATTGGGAGCCAAATGCCTTAAATTAAAGGGAGATTCAAATCTGATAGTTCAACAAATAAGAGGTCAATTCGCAGTAAAGGAACCTATCTTGGCACCATACCGAACTGTAGCACAAAAAGTGATGGAAGCCTTGAAGGTAGTGATTGAGTCGTGCCAAAAATACAAAAGCGAATGACTGATGCATTAGCCACAGTAGCGTCCAGAGTGTATGTCAAAGGGGAAGACTTGGATGTGAAGGTAATCAAAAGGATCCTCCCAACCACGGTGCTGGAATTATTCCCCAAAGATTTGACAGAAGATTGGAGACATGACATCTCTCATCAATTACAAACAAAAGAAGGGAACATGTCACTAGTGGAGCTTTAGAAATACCGCATCATTAAAGGAGTATTGTACCATAAAGAAGCAGATGGTGTTTTGACAAGATGCTTGGGGAAGGATGAAGAAAATAGGATTTTATATCAGGTACATGAAGAAAACTGCGGATTGGAAAATATTCGATTGTATCGAAGGTTGCAACGCCAAGGGTATTATTGGTCCGAAATGAAGAAAGAAACAGATGCACTTCAACGACAATGTCTTTTGTGCCAAGAATACCCTAGAGAGGAGGAATGTGCCTTCATCGACGACATAGCAGACTGGGGAATCCCATATATGGAGTTTTTACAAAGCGGTAGTCTTCCTGCCGAAAAGAAGGATGCAGTCATGATAAAGAAGAAAGCACAACGATTCTTCTTACAAAACGGAGAGCTGTTTAGAAGAGGGTTTAACGGCAAGCCCTTATAGTGTTTGGAATTAGGAGAGGCCAAGGATTTGGTTTACCAAATGCATAAAGATGAACACCAAGGAGGAGCCAAGTTGTATAAATAGTTGATTGATTATGGTTACTACTGGCCTAGAATGAAAGGGGATTGCTTAGAGTTTGCCAAGAAGTGTTACGTTTGCCAAATTCATGGAAACTTGATTCATGCTCCTGCTGTGGATTTGCGGACTTTAGCAACATCATGGCCCTTTCATACATGGGGAATGGATCTTATAGGTCCTATTTATCCCAATTCAAAGGGTAACATCCGGATCTTGACCGCCACTGAGATGTACACAAAGTGGGTAAAAGCAATACCCTTAAAGAGGGCTACAGGACCAGCAGTGGCAAATTTCATCAAGGAGCATATTATTTGTCGTTTCGGGATCTCGAATGTCATTTTATCAGACAATGAAACTCCCTTCATTAATAGGGACATCAAGAGCATGATAGATAAATACAGAGTAAAGCATTACAAATCATCTCCTTACTACCCGAAAGGCAACGGACAAGCAGAGGCCACAAACAAAACTTTGATCAAGATTTTCTCGAAAACCCTTGATGATCACCCGAAAACATAAGCGTAACGATTACCAATAAAGACTATGGGCCTATCGAACTTCAAAAAGAAAGCCTACAGTGAAAACCCTATCTGTATTTAGTATATGGTGAAGAAGTTGTCTTACTCTTTGAAATAGTAATCCTTCTTGGCAGGATGAGACTCAAAGCTTAGTCGAGGAAGAGAATCAGACCAAATACCTGAAGCCTTAGGCGACTTCCAGAGACAAAGCTAAAGAAAAATTAGAGCATTTACCATGAAAAGCTGCGACAACAATACACAATCTGCGATGGTACCTCAACAAATTCTGGTGGGGGACTTGGTGCTCAAGACAGCGAATCAAGTCATGAGGGGAACACCAACCACCAAATTTTTCCCCAAATGGGAAGACCCGTATAGGGTGCGAGAGATCTCTGAAAGCGGAAATTGCAAAATATCTCGTGTGGGATCAGATGCTATCTCAGGCCCATTGAACCTGAAATGGGTAAAGAAATATTATACATGAGATAGTCATCACAGAAAATTTATACTTTTAACTTCAAAAGTAATTAAGGCACATGAGTTTAAGTCCTTAAATCCAAGAAAGTTATACTTTATCTCTAAAAGTGGAGAACGTTATGCTTTCTCCGATAAAAGCAAGATTTATGAAAATCTGAAACGTTATGCTTTTCGTTAAAAGGAACATGATTATTAATAAAATGTCAAACTTTCACTTATACTTAAATATTTTTCTGATTTTATAAAGTATGGATTCAAGTATTAGTTTGCGAAAAAAACGTGTTTTTTTTACAAAATTCATGTTTGCCTTTTTATTATTCAAATTGTTGTGTTAGAATATTAATTTGAATAATTTGAGATTCAATGTTAAGCATTGAGTCTTAAAAAAAAATCAAATTAAAGGCAATTAATAAGGCTAAAGAAACTCTATTCTCATAAAGGGAATATATGTAAATAAGTTTTGATGCAGGAATAAAAAACTACAAAAAGTTGTGATCTAAAGGCCATGACATATCAAACTGAAGCGGGGGCAAAGCTAGGGCCTCCAATTTAGCAATGGCAGCGTCACGAGCCTTCACATTGGCAGCTTTCAGCTTCTGAAAAGTTTGGATATTTAACCTTAAACCCTGAAGTTGGGTCTGAAGTTCGTTTGCGGTTTTCTCAAGACCTGAAAGTTGTTCTGAAAATGAGTTATTCTCACATTGATACATAGTAACCTCTGACCGTAGTGCAACGATCTGAAAAGTGGAACTAAGAAGATCCAACCGATCCCGAAAGGGAGACATATCAAAGCCAACAGTGGAGAAGTCATTAAGCTCACTACTAAATCTATCTAAGTCTTCGGCTCGCAAAGAATAGAAAGAAAGACTGTGCAATTCAAGAATAAGGCTAGCAAGTCGATCCAAAAAGAAAGTCTGAACAGGGGCCATGCGGATAGTCAGACGGTCAAGTGTTTGCGGAAACCGAGTTAAGAGACGATCGAGAATTTCCTGACTAGAAGATGATATTTGAAAATCCCTCCAAGAAATAAAATCTCCACTTGGATTGAAGGAAAATCTAGTAGGAACCACTTCAGAAGCAACCATAAAATCACTCGGGACAAAGGATGAAGAAATAGGTGGCTGATGTGCTGCTGATGACTCCTTAACAAAGGATGAAGAAAGCAGTGGTCATTGTGTTCTTGATAAATCCTTGAAGCCACAGTCAATAGGAGGATAACCAAGGTCATCACTAGACGGCAAGGTGGCGACACCCGGATTAAGAGTATCAAATAAAGCAAGCGACTCGACAGATAAAGGCAAATCCTTCTTCTCAATCTAAAAAAAATGAATGATAAAACATAATATATTATAGAGAAAGAAAGAAAATATGTATATGTCAACTAAAGAAAATACTCACACTGATGAATAAGGAGTCGTGAGATGCCATTGAAAGAGGAATGTTAGCAATAAGCTCAGATGGATTCTCCCTCGAGAAAATAGGATCCTCACCGGTACCATCTAGATTTGCATGAGGAGCTGCTATAAGAGGGCGTGAAGAGAGAGTTGTAAAACCCACAACATGACCCGAACTCACATCAGATAAAGAATCATCAGCATCAAGACTAACACGATCATCATGCGGTGAAGAAGACTCGATGGAAACAGTGATAGGTTGAGGGGGCCCACGAGTAGTGGAAGTCGCGACCGTCTCACTTACAGCACCCGCAGGAAACCCATTAAGAACATCATCATTTTCTTCATCAGCCTCGGCAATCTGAAAAACAAGAAAATAATGACAAAGGGGGGGACGAAAATAGATGTATGAATGGTTAAAAGACAAATGAAAATGCTACAAATTTTACCAAAAGTTTGCGTTGTTTCTTGACTGGATCCTTAGCTACCGGTATACTGGAGCTAGCGTTATCAAGGGGGCACTTTGCCAAAGGCTTTAAGATAAGTGTTTGCCCATTTGGCATTCGTCTAGTAACAGAACGACTAGTGAGAACCACAGTAGAATCTGTCGGGGGCATCACCTCTGAGTTAGTAATAGCAGATGCTCTCATTTTAGAAGAACTAACTTTGATTTCCTCGGCAGCAAAGGATCCCTGGGGAGGAACAGGAGAAGGTATCCGAGATGAACCCCGTGATGGAAGATTCAAGGAAGTAGTAGGGACCGGTACGGGAGGAACGTCTCGATCTGCTGACTGAGGAGGAAAAGACTCAGACATTAAAGCGTTACACTCAAGAAGCCGACTACTAGTTGGCCAACGCTCCGAACGAGTATTAGTTCTAGGAGAACATAACATTCGCCCATTGAAGACGTTCGGGAGGAGAAATTGGCGGCGAACAAATCATAGTATCATCCTCGCCATTTTTAAGGTTGATGAGCGATGGCGTTCAAAAAAGTAGTATAAGCGCCCTTCAGAAATCATCTGGTATAACAAAATGAAGAGAGTCATAAGGAGCAGTAGATAGTTTTGGAAAATCCCATGCAAATGAGGATGATGTGGGGACAAAATTGAGGAGATCACTCTCGTAATCCCTCTGGAAAGAGCGGCCGAAAGGTCGATTCTGGTCAAATCCAAACTGCCTCATGACTCTATGAGGAGAATAAAGTATTGTGCCAAAAGCATCGTCCTCAACAAGATAGGGAAGTTCTGCAGCTCGGAGAAATATGAACCAAGAAAGTGAAGAACCAGTCAATTCCCTGATATTTGAAAAATAACGGAAGTCTCTCTTATATAAACGAGGCAGAGAACCTCCCTCTGGAATAATGGTGAACGGATGGGCAGTGAAACAGGAAAAGTTATCAATATAAAGCCGCAAATCTGAAGTAATCCTATGATCAATCCAGCGAGAGTTGCGGGGAACAATATTGGGCGATGAAAAAGGGGATGGATATTTCCTTCGTTTCTGGGACAAGTGCACAGATGTAGAATGGCCCCAACAATGCTCGAAAAGGAAGATCTGAAGAAAGGAGCATGGAACGAAGCAATTCACGTCATACCTGAATAAATGAAAGAAATATTGATAAGCAATATATATATATATATAAAATAAATATAATAAATGAGTAAAACTGAAAAAGGGTACCTTCCGACAGATTCTCTCATGGCAAGGACAGTTTCATCCAAGCGACGATACAAGGTCCCCAAAAAGAGAGCAGCAAGAGGAACATCCAGACCCCGAGACAACAAAGCCGCTAAGCTAAACATACGGGTCAAGGGACCGTCCATAGGTAACCCAGGGAAGATAAAGTGGGACAACCACATAGCCAGATAAGTAGCTAAAGGAAAAAGACAAGGTTCCTTATGAAGAGCAAGAACGGACTCTCTATAAACAGAACTATTCCAGTGGCCAAGCTTGTAATCTCGAAAGAAATAACGGACCCAAGATAGCCAGGAAGTCTCCGGATGGTTGGGCGTCTCAAAGTCTGAAAGGATTATATTGCCTTGGAACCTCGTGGTGTAATTGGAAGCCCGCTTGAAAGCTTCTGTCAAATACGCGACACATTCGGTATCCCTAGAGGACATGCTGGATGAACCACAAAAAGCTAAAGCAGCAGCAGGAAGGCTACAAGATATAGTTCAAAATAAATACATAACCCAAGAAATAAATGAGGATTAATATACAAAACAGAAGAAAGAATTATTGGTAAATGGCATAGACATCCTCTAGAGTAGGGGTGAACTCCCCCCAAGCGGTGACAAATGTACATGTAGAAGAGCACCAACGTGAAATCAATAAAGTAAGGGCGTCATAGTCCTGTTGTATACGAAGATCCTTACATAGTTAAACACAACGCAGAATCCCAGCTTTATCCAACAAATTCACAAAATCGGAATTCCCGAGGATCTCGTCGGTCCAAGATTACCATCCCTGAAGACGGATGGATGAGTCGGACAGGAAGCGAACGGGACTGAAAGGATACTCCTGTTTTTCGATGCACATGCGGAGGATGTGAGCAGAGCAGGGAAAGCTATCTGCACTTTTTCGCCATTCTGAAGATATAGAAATACACCCCTTTGTCGTGGATGAAAATTTACGATCAAAATTCTTCGTTCGTTCCTCGAGAAATCGTCAAAAGGCCCAAAGAAGGAGCTTTTCCCCACTCGCTAATGAAGGGATTTCCTTAGTGGTTTTGGTCCATGAGCGTTCATCGAGTTAGCCTACAACGAGGGGCATTTAATATGAGAATTCTATGAAACAGGAAAATGAAGTGGAAAGCATTCGAAATATAGTACTTACCATGGTAAAAAAGAAATTATGAATACCAAACAAACGAGGTCGTCTTGGAAACAATCTTCTTTTGACGATGGCTGGTGCGAAAAAGTCTGAACTCGAATAAGAAGATTTAGCCTGAAAAAAAAGAGAGATTACGTACACCTGAAAAGAAGAAGAAACAAAATTATCCAACGACGGAAAACCCTTTAGGGTTCGGTCACCTCGGGATTCGACCACTTTGAGATTCAGCCTCCTAAGGTTCAACCATCCTGGAATTCGGTCCCTACTAGGGTTCTCCCGCCCAAGATGGTCCAAGTATGGTAACTTGCTTGATTTGTTGTTTGATTGATCGGGACGAAGTGCCGCTTGAAGTTCCTTAAAAGTAAGTCTTTCTTTTATATTTTTCTTTTTTTAAAAAAATAAAATAAAATCCATCATGTTTATGGATTTTCTTTTGCAGGTTGCATTATCATTATTTAGTATTAAAATAAAATAAAATTGAACCTGCATCAAAAAAAAAACGTCACAGTGAAAGAAAAAAAAAACGTCATTGTTCTCCCTAATTCTAGTTTGCAGGATGATAATACTTGCATTAATAAAAAAAAAATCTAGATAGTACTGCACATCATTCATGAAAGTGGCGTAATTAGAAAGTGGCAGTATAATCATGAGCTAGATAGTAGGCTTTATTACTTTTTAATATAGTATCCTTTCCCTCATCATCCTTTCCTGCCGCTATGATCATAGAATTAAAGCTTTACACTGACATCGGTTCTTACGAATCTGGCGCAACAAAGAAAAAAAAAACCAACTACAATTCTTCGAATGTTCACATGGCGAGAACTGATTAATTCAATTGCTATTACCTGAACTTGAAAAAGAATCTCTTTGATCGCGCAATTTTTCTTTAGTTTCTTCAATCTTCTCTCCAATACAATACTACTGATATTGTATTAATTTATCAATCACAAAGAAGAAGCTCAATCCTTTCCTTTCTATATATACACAATGAAATACAGAGTATGTGTGACAACCCCAAAATAGGTCCATTCCATCTAACCCATTCTGAATCGCCAAATACATGGTACAGAAAACAACTACAACTCTATTACAACAATTGTCGTGCAAAATACAACAACACATATACTGTGAGTTTGGATACAAATATATACCAAATGTGACACATGTCCCAACCGTGGACTGCACCTCACAGTGACACCTTATATAAAGGTATAGTCAAAAACTGTTTTAGAAACTAAAATCTTTGGGAAGTGCTCAAGAAACCTTCATATACGGGAGGCCATGCTTCTATGTTATGATAAATATCATATAACACAGAGAATTATCCTTGGTTGATTAATAGACCCCAAAGAAAAAAGCGAGAAGATTACTATCATATTCTCCCCAATGGTGAGTCTTCTCTTGATTTATCATTATCTCCACTGTCTCAAATTGAGAATTATACTTCAAACAAACACCAAGATTATATAGGTAGTGCTCGTAAATATACTCAGCAAGTGGATGAGCACAACCTTGTCTTATGATGCCACGAAGTTGTATGTCATTAGACATCTTGTATGATAGTGGCAAAACACCCTTCAAATGTTGGGTTCGCCTCTCCCTATATGATTCACCAAATATAACTACTAAAAGATGTATACAACACACTTGTCTATACTGTTTAGGGAGAAATCCACGACTAGAGACCACCGCTTCTATTCCCTTGTTACCCCATTTCACCACCCGACTTACACTTTTATTATCTCGAAAGGAATTGTGAAGCAAAAGGGTGAAGCACAACTAACTTCGATAAAGAATATCATGACTAAAGATAATTAAATTATAAATAGCCTTCATCAATAACAAATCGAGATTTAGAACATATGGTAGATGATAAAAATTTCAACCATAGTTGCAAGTGAAACGAAGCGATCCATTAGAAGAGTCAAATAGACAATCTGATCTATTATCTTCTTCATGTTAAAAATCCACCAACAATGTTTTATCCCTGTAACATCAATCAAAAGTTCATTTCCACAATTATATGAATATCTCATAATCATAATTGTAATTCTAAATTCCTCTTTGTACCCAGGATGAATATAATTTTCATCACATGTCTTTACCTGAAACATCAAAGATCATTGTTATACCAAATCACAGTTCCTGTTCATAATCATACTAATAAATTCATCTTTGCACTACGACCAAAGATATTCATCCACAGTTCATCTTCGCACCACTAGCCAAAGATATTCAACAACAAGTCATCTTTGTACTACGGGCCAAAGATATTCATTAACAGTTCATCTTTGCACTACAAGCCAAAGATATTCCTCAACAGTTCATATTTGCACTACAGGTCAAATATATTAATATCTCAAAGAAAATATATAATCATTTCAGAATTTATATAAACAATAATTATAACCATGTTGATCAATTCACCTTTGCACTTAAGCTAAAGATATTCAATTATAAATTCAATGGTCATGATCATACCAGTCACAATTCAACTTTTCACTACTGGCCAAAGAGAACCCTAGTCATGATCATACCAATAATCTACCTATCTTTATACTCAAGTAAAAGAGAATTTCAATATCAGGGTTATAAAAATATTATATATGATAATAAAATCAATATAATCAATATATAGTTTTAATCTCCAGAGTAATATTCATAAATCAACTATAATTTGGTTAGAAAAAGAAACCAATTTTGTAGTGAATAGTAACTCATGAATAGTAACCCTGACACAAAAAGGTTGAAATTCTACAATAAAATTCATACCAATATTTCGGTATAATGATATTGAAAGAATAACATTTTTTAAACTTATAAACAATTTATTTTAATTATTTACACTTTACTAAATAATGCATTTAATCATCATAAAATGCCAAACTTATAAGATTTCATCACCAATAACCAAAACCCTCATCAAAAATCTGCATATACCACATATATGATTCTCAAGACATAATCATATTTTTCAATTTTCTTCCATTATATAACATATTTAACTCATTTATTCATAACTAGTCCATTTTCATGAAAAATACCAAATCAGTTCCAAAAATATTTCTTTTCTGGGATTTAGCAGAATATAGTCCCATATTGAACATATATTTTTCTTAGAATTTTTAAAATTCATTTACTATTTTTCATATGGCCAAAACCGCCGAATATTTAGACATTTATCATAAATTATACTTTTATCCAAAAATTCTGAAATTCATAGAGTACACTGATATTATATAGATGTACTCCCAATAAAAATTTCATCAATTTTGGAGTTAACCACAAGGATTTATAATCGGTTACTTTTAAAATAGTCTTTTCTCATAAAATTCATAACTCTTAATCTATACATCCAAAAATCATCATTTTTGGACACAATCAAAAACTCATCAACATTTCATTTTAAATTTTTCCAGAATTTTACGAAGGTCGAAGAAGAAATGCAATCGAAAAACATAATAACCCTTAAAATCCCTTACTATCCCTTACCTCAAAAGAGCAACACTTCTGACTGGATATCGAATATGACACTGAAGGCAAATTGCACTTATGAATATCAACTCACCAAGTATCTAAATACTCATAAAATACACTCAATAATCTAGAGAGAGAAAGAGAGAAAGCTTATGTTTCTGGTGTGATTTTCAATTCTAACTTAGCCCTCTATATATAGGAAAATTTTAGCAGAATTGACATGCAACCTGATGGCTTTACCTGCTACTACTCCCACCCACCACATTTGAAATAAAATTCAGCACATTTCTTCACCAACCACAAGTGGGGCTCACTCAATTCTAGAATTTTCCACCAAAATGCTAAATTCGGATACTTCAACAATTTCTGATCCATTCACCTCTTAAAATTCATAACAAATCATACGTTCATTTTTAACGGTTCAAACTTTGTGGACATATACTCAACTTATATATGTATAACATATCCAAAAATTACAACGATCCAACGGTCGGATTAAAAATTATAACTCACGCAATATATCTCAAAAACACTGGTTTAATTTTTAATACCTTCATTCCGACAAAAATACTGATAAAATACCTCAACATTAATTCTTTCATTTATAACCACATAAATAAATCCATCATTTATATCCACATCAAATAAATATTTCTTTATCAGATATATCAATAATTAATTATTCACAAATAATATTATAGAATCACAATTATGATGACCAGTAGTTCCTGGAAGAGGGGCTTTCGAATAAGAATTTCTCCTTACTGGCGCGCAATTAGGTGACCAAACCTCTCCTTGATGAAACTTTCTAGACATTGCCAATAATGCTATCTAATAATATTATTCAAATAATATGAATTATTGATCTGATAATGAGAAATATTGTGCGATGATAATAATTGAAACAAAATAATAATATAAAATATTAACGCAAAGAATTATTGAATCAATAAAATAAAATATTGAGCGATAATTACGGTAAAAATTATTGAGTAGTGCCTTCTTACGTAAGAATCAATAATTCAAAAATCTTTATGTAATCTGGTATATTTCTTGTGCAACAACGCGTATTACTTTATTTTACCAACCGGGTATTCCAATAGTTATTACTGATAACGATTACGTAGTTATTTATAAAAACTTAATTTGTCGTTTCATCAAGCGGTTATTACATTATGGGACCCATAAATGGTCTGCGCAAATAAAATGCGAATATTCCCCGCGGAAAAGAATATTCGGGAATATTCCACGACCAAACGAATATTCCCAAGCAATGATGAATATTTTATAACCATTTGTGTATTTTGAAAAAAAATTCATATATCACCCTTAACTTTAACTTTTATCAATTTAACCATTTACTGAATAGTAATTATAAGAAAAATTGAATACTTTAATTTCATAAATTTTGGGGTCTTACAATCTCCTCTCCTTATGAAATTTCGTCCCAAAATTTACGTACCTGGTATTTCGAAAAGTTGAGAATACCTTGCTTCCATTTCAGATTCTATCTCCCCGGTCATCATGATTTCTCCATCTCTCGTGATAACTTCATTTGGGTTCCTCATTTGTTGGGAAGTCATGACAACCGCCATCCCTCGAACTACCCTGTTTTGACTTGTCTAGGGCAGCATTTGGCGTTATCACTACCATTGGAATATATTTTTATATAGGACATATTCCTCCCTCAACTGCCTCGTCGTACTCTTGTTTCATGATCTGAATCATCAATCTTCAATCCATATCGAATTCAGGTTGACCGCTATGTACAGGGTAATTCAAAACTCGATGTTGGGTTCTCCCAATTGCTTTCTAAAAAGAGAAATTCATGTCATCTATTTTAGCCTTCTTAGATCGGACATCTCTTTCTACAATATCCACGTGTCGTGTGGCTTTTACCCATGCATCACTCATTCTTATTCGTTCAGTTTTTTCTTCTTTCAGCTCAGATTCCATCTTTATCATCTTATACTCTGCCAAAGAATGCTTCTGTTCAAGCATCACATATCGGGTAACACAAGCTTGAATTGTTGATTTGTTGCTTCCTTTTGTTCCACGACCGCCTGTCGTTCTTCGGTCTGCTCTTCTAACTCATGAATACGATTTTGAAATTCTACATTTTGATCATATAATACCTCTAATAAACTCTCCTCAGGTACCTCTTCTTCCTCTTCTTCCTCACTCTCAGCTGTTACCTCTGTGACTATCTCGGGTGCAACTATCAATTCTTCACTCACCACATGGATATCTCTAATTCCTTCTTCTTCTGACATCACATTATCATGGTTAGTTATTAGAGGTATCCCCACGGTTCTCATTCACTCCATTGTTAACATTCTCAGCAGCCATTCTCAAATACTGCCATAAAACAAGGGTTAATTAAACAAATTAACATATCACATAATATCCCGATATTATGGTGACCAACAAATAAGCTTAGGTAGGACACCTTTAGTGAAGGATTTACTCATCTTTCCCTCCTAGTTATATTCCACGATTTCCGCGGAGATCATATCCCTAAGCTCTAATACCAAATGTGACAACCCCAAAATAGGTCCATTCCATCCAACCCATTCTAAGTCGCCAAATACAAGGTACAGAAAATAACTACAACTTTATTACAACAATTGTCGTGCAAAATACAACAACACATATACTGTGAGTTTGGATACAAATATATACCAAATGTGACACATGTCCCAACCGTAGACAGCACCTCACAGTGACACCTTACATAAAGGTATAGTCAAAAATTATTTTAGAAACTAAAATCTTTGGGAAGTGCTCAAGGAAACCTTCATACATGGGAGGTCATGCTTCTATGTTATGATAAATATCATATGGCCACAGAATTATCCTTGGTTGACCCAATAGACCCCAAAGAAAAACGAGAAGATTACTATCATATTCTCCCCAATGGTGAGTCTTCTCTTGATTTATCATTATCTCCACTGTCTCAAATTGAGAATTATACTTCAAACAAACACCAAGATTATATAGGTAGTGCTCAAATAAATATACTCGAAGAGTGGATGAGCACAACCACATCTTATGATGCCACGAGGTTGTATGTCATTAGACATCTTGTATGATAGTGGCAAAACACCCTTCCAATGTTGGGTTCGCCTCTCCCTATATGATTCACCAAATATAACTACTAAAAGATGTATACAACACACTTGTCTATCTTTGTTTAGGGAGAACTCCACATTTAGAGACCACCGATTCTATTCCTTGTTACCCCATTTCGACCCAAATTTACACTTTTATTATCACGAAAGGAATTGTGAAACAAAAGGTGAAACAACTAGCTCGATAAAGAATATCATGACTAAAGATAATTAAATTATAAATAGCCTTCATCAATAACAAATCGATTTAGAACATATGGTAGATGATAAAAATTTCAACCATAGTTGCGGGGAACGAAGCGATCCATTAGAAGAGTCGAATAGACAATACGATCTATTATCTTCTCCATGTTAAAAATCCACCAACAATGTTTTATCCACAGTAACATCAATCAACAGTTCATTTCCACAATTATATGAATATCTCATAATCATAATTGTAATTCTAAATTCCTCTTCGTACCCAGGACGAATATAATTTTCATCACATGTCTTTACCTGAAACATCAAAGATCATGGTTATACCAAATCACAGTTCCTGTTCATAATCATACTAATAAATTCATCTTTTACTACGACCCAAGATATTCATCCACAGATTCATCTTCGCACTACTGGCCAAAGATATTCAACAACAGGTCATCTTTGCACTACGGGCCAAAGATATTCATTAACAGTTCATCTTTGCACTACAGGCCAAAGATATTCCTCAACAGTTCATATTTGCACTACAGGCCAAATATATTAATATCTCAAAGAAATATATAATCATTTTAGAAATTATATAAACAATAATTATATCCATGTTGACCAATTCACCTTTGCACTTAAGCTAAAGATATTCAATTATAAATTCAATGGTCATGATCATACCAGTCACAATTCAACTTTTTACTACTGGCCAAAGAGAACCCTAGTCATGATCATACCAATAATCTACCCATCTTTATACTCAAGTGAAAGAGAATTTCAACATCAGGGTTATAAAAATGTTATATATGATAATAAAATCAATATAATCAATATATAGTTTTAATCTCTAGAGTAATATTCATAAATCAACTATAATTTGGTTTGAAAAAGAAACCAATTTTGTAGTGAAAAGTACCCGTGAATAGTAACTCGTGAATAGTAACCCGTGAATAGTAACTCGTGAATAGTAACCCTGACACAAAAAGGTAGAAATTCCACAATAAAATCCATACCAATATTTCGGTATAATAATATTGAAAGAATAACATTTCTTAAACTTATAAACAATTTATTTTAATTGTTTACACTTTACTAAATAATGCATTTAATCATCATAAAATGCCAATTTTATAAGATTTCCTCACCGATAACCAAAACTCTCATCAAAAATCTGCATATACCACATATATGATTCTCAAGCCATAAAATCATATTTTCCAATTTTCTTCCTTCACATAACATATTTAACTCATTTATTCATAACTAATCCATTTTCATGAAAAATACCAAATCAGTTCCAAAAAATATTTCTTTTCTGGGATTTAGCAGAATATAGTCCCATATTGAACATATATTTTTCTTAGAATTTTTAAAATTCATTTACTATTTTTTGATATGGCCAAAACTGCCGAATATTTAGACATTTATCATAAATTGTACTTTTATCCAAAAATTCCGAAATTCACAGAGTACACTGATATTATATAGATGTACCCCCAATAAAAATTTCATCAATTTTGGATTTAACCACAAGGAATTATAAGCGGTTACTTTTAAAATAGTCTTTTCTCATAAAATTCATAACTCTTAATCTATACATCCAAAAATCACCATTTTTGGACACAATCAATAAAACTCATCAACATATCATTTCAAATTTTTCCAGAATTTTCTCGAAGGTCGGAAGAATCTGATGAAAAACATAATAACCATAAAATCTCTTACTATCCCTTACCTCAAAAGAGCAGCACTTCTGACTGGATATCGGATATGACACTAAAGAAAACTTGCACTGATGAATATCAACTCACCAAGTATCTACATACTCACAAAATATACTCAATAATCTAGAGAGAGAAAGAGAGAAAGCTTATGTTTCTGGTGTGATTTTCAATTCTAACTTAGCCCTCTATTTATAGGAAAATTTTAACAGACTTGACATGCAACCTGATGGCTTTACCTGCTACTAATCCCACCCACCACATTTGAAATAAAATTCAGCACATTTCTGCACCAACCACAAGTGGGCCCCACTCAATTCTAGAATTTTCCACCAAAATACTAAATTCGGATACTTCAACAATTTTTGAACCATTCACCTCTTAAAATTCATAACAAATCATACTTTCATTTTTAACGGTTCAAAGTTTGTGGACATATATTCAACTTATATATGTATAACATATCCAAAAATTACAACGATCCAACGGTCGGATTAAAAATTATAACTCACGCAATATATCTCAAAAATACTGGTTTAATTTTTAATACATTCATTCCGATAAAAATACTGATAAAATACCTCAACATTAATTCCTTCATTTATAACCACATAAATAAATCCATCATTTATATCCACATCAAATAAATATTTCTTTATCATATATATCAATAATTAATTATTCACAAATAATATTATAGAATCACAATTATGATGACCAGTAGTTCACATGAAAGAGGGGGCTTTCAATAAGAATTTCTCCTTCTTGGCATGATTAGGTGACCAACCTCTCCTTGACAGAACTTTCCAAACATTGCCAATAATGCTATCTAATAATATTATTCAAATAATATGAATTATTGATCTGATAATGAGAAATATTGTGCAGTGATAATTATTGAAACAACAATAATATAAAATATCAACGCAAACAATTATTGAATCAATAAAATAAAATATTGAGCGATAATTCTTTGTAACAATTATTGAGTAGTGTCTTCTTCACGTAAGAATCAATAATTCAAAATATATGTGTATACCGTGTCTTCTTTGTGCAACAACGCGTATTACTTTATTTTACCAACCGGGTATTCCAACGATGTTACTTGTAATGATTACGCCGTTATTTATAAAAATTTAATTTTGTCGCTTTCTTCATCCGATGCTTATTTTGTTATGGGGCCCCTGAAATGGTCACTACGCTAATCGTACAAATATTCCCAAAGCGAGAAAGAATATTTCATGACCAAACGAATATTTCCCGGCAACAATGAATATTTTATAACCACTTGTGTATTTTGAAAAAAAAATTTCATATATCACCCTTAACTTTTATCAATTTAACCATTTACTGAATAGTAATTATAAGAAAAATTGAATACTTTTATTTCATAAATTTCGGGGTCTTACAGTATGTATCCTACTAAACTTGCTATTCTACAAGGATAAATATGTGCGAAATTGTTTTGTTTTAGAACTTTAATTATGGGTGTTTGCAGTTTGAACCAATTCCCACCCAAAAAAAAACGTGATGTGTGAACTATTGTTTTGCTAATATGATAATATATATATATATATATATATATATATATATATACTGATACGTCCTAATCTTTTTTATTTATATGATGGCACTAATTTTTGTTTATAAAATCAAATTCTTCACAAGGCATATTTTACTGTTATATTTGCCCTGTTAATGCATATTGGTAATTATTATCAAATATTATATTATGCATCTTCATTTATAAATTATGAATAATTTATATATATACTATTAATTGTTGCAACTAATCCCCTAATTTCTAAGTTTTCAGATTTAATTTGATTGAACAAGATGTAGAAACAAAATTGATAAATGATTTTCAGGATATTTTCGGAGAGTTCTCTGAAGGTTTATTTCTCATAATATTTTTTGTTTCTTTTCAAGGCTTGCAAGATCGAGCTCCGCGGATTATGCAGAAAATTTGAAGCATGATTCAAAGACTCGAAATATTTTTGTACGATCGTCACTCTGAAGGCGTGACTCACGTGCAGGGGGCAATTGTGAGCCCAAATATAAAATTAGGGCTTACGTGTGATCTAAAGAATTAAATGAACCGGGAGAAGTCTCCACGTGTCCCGAGGCAGAAGACTCGTGGAGACGACTCATTTGGGAATTGATTGAGGGATTGGATTGGTGGCTAGAAGGACAGGATGATTTAGGCATTACTGAAGTAATTAAGGGTATTTTTGGAATTTCCTCTGAAATCACATGCCAAGCACAAGACCCAGACATGTGCAAGGCATGTGACCATTTTCCAGGAAACTCTATAAATACCCCATTTCATTTCAATAGAAAGGGACTTTTGATTCTCTCGGAACTGGAGACTAGGAAGAAGGCTCTTGAATCATAAGAGTTTTGCCACGTGTTAATCGAGAAATTGCTTACCTGTTCTTCTCCCCTCTTCAACCACTCAATCAAGACCGTATTCTTTGCGGATTTCTCTCCTCCTCAGTCAACACGAAACCCTAACCCTAGTAAGGTACGATTTTCTTACTTACAATCTTCAAGCCGAAACCGGGAGGCAAATTTATGAGACGAAAATGGAATGGCGAGGAAATTAATGTGCGATCTATCTTCTTTTCTATCGCAACCGCGAAATGGAATGATGAGGTTAGGCGTAAGAAAAATAGGACTTTGTTTGTTAGTGTGAAGGGGAGATAATGAAATGAAATGGATTATTCGAAGGGGGCAGAAATGAAATGGACAATAAGGCCTGCTTCATTGTCAAGTCGATACTTTTTGTCGATGATTTAGCGGGGGGTTCTAGCAAATATTTCCGAGCTAATTTTTTTAATATTTTATATTTTCGAATATATATATATATATATATATATATATATATATACAATAGGGATCCGGACGCATACAATAGGGATCTGGACTCATTATGAGTCAATATATATATATATTATAATGAAAATATAATGAGTAATAATATATAGTATATATAAACTATATTGACTCATAATATACTTTTTTAATCACAACTGTTTATAAGTAAATAATTTATTATTTATTTTTAAAAATAATATAAATTAGATTATTATTTAGTTTAAAATATTATAGAGAGATACATATATATATATATATATATATTGAGAGGATATGAGTCATATGTAGTTAAAATTTGATTGACAAAGTTATAAATTTTTAATTTGACCCCGTATAATAGAAAATTTATAGAATTTTAGTGGTGTCAATTTATATATAATACTTAAAAAATTTAAAATTTACCTTACATTATAAATTAATTTTTTTTTCAGTGGGGTCGATTGACCCCACATAATCTATGTGGCTTCGCCACTACCCACGGCACAAATTTAATCTCACAATTCAAGTAGGTGGGCCTTAGTACTTAAAAAATTTTAAAATCTTCCTGTAGTCTAAGCCCAGCTCCGTCCCTGGTTTTATCTAGGATTATTTAAAAAATTGGATAAAAACTTATCGTTTTGACTGTTATACCCTTACCACTAATAACAACTATATTGGCTTGATTATAGAATGGTATGATAGGATATGACAGTCATTTTAAACAAAAATAAATTTTATTTTATCCACATATTTTTAGTCCAAATAGTATGAATTATAATACCTAGTTGAATATGATATTAAATAGTTCCTCCTTTTAAGTTATTTTATTGTCCCATAACTAATAGCCCCAATACTAATTTTAAAAACAAACAAGATATTTGGAATTAATAGTCTAATCCCAAGTTTTATCTTTGCAAACAAGTGTGACCCTAAAATATAATAGTTGTTACTTGTTAGTAGGGGTACTCATCGGTAAAAAAATCGAACCGGTACTAATCCGAAATTACCGAAAAAACAAGAATCGAACGGTGAATTTAATTACCGATTTTCGGTACAAAATCTAGACTCTGTTTTTTTTTGCCTCGGTTTTCAAATTATACCGCATGGTAATATATATAATTATTAATAATAATTAAATATTTTTTTATATATTAATAATTTTTAAAAACTAAGAAATCATTAACTATTAATAATAATTAATATATAAAATAAAACTACAAAGCATTATTAATATATATAAAAATTAATAAAACTACTATTATATAGAAATTATTAATATATACAAAAAATTATTTAATATATAAAATTACAAAACATTAACTATTAATTATTAAATTTTGGTTTTTACCGAATTCAAAAAAGTCATTATTACAATCTAAAAAGTGTTAAAATACTCTAAAAAAAAATAGACTCAAAGGGCGGCAAGCCAATATGATATACCAGTGGGGTCAAAATTATTAGTAAGTTATAAAAAATTTGGTGGGGGTTCGGGGGCAGTGCCCCCGAGCCAATTTTTTTTTTAATATTTTATACTTTCGGGTTAGATAAATGCATCCAAATATTCAATTTAATAATACTAACAAAAGGGAGAAATATAATTGATTTCTGAAAATAAAATCGAGGTTGGAGAAATTGAAGAAAAAGTGTTTTCTGCAAGGCTGTAAGAGAGTCACAGTAGAATAGAGTCGCACTCCAGTCTCCACACTCGCGGCTCGCTAGTCACCAGTACCCACTCCTACTACTCGCGAAAGGCTTTGATGGTTCACGATTTGGCTTTTGCCTTTTGCGATTTGGCTTTGCCCCTTCTCTATCTATTTTGTGGCGTGCTGAACATATATTGATGTATGAGATTTAGAAATGAGGCTTGACCGCTTGGGTATCTCTAATTAAAAAAAAAATTTGAGTGGGGTCAAAAATTGAGTGAGAGTCAAAAATTGAATGGGGTAAAAAAAAAATTTAAGTGCTTTTGTGACGCCCGCAAAATAGGTATACAACACCCATTCTGAATCACCAAATACATGGTACAGAAAGCAAACTACAGCTTCAATAATACAATTATCGTGCAAAATACGACAACACATACTATGAGTTTAAATATAAATATTGTCTTCTAGACAATATCCACACTCAAATAAGTCCTCATTAAAATTATTCAAACACTATTTTACAGAAATAGTGAGGACTGCTAAAACATATTTCTAGAACCATCACTCCGCACTTCTCGACTAGTTCCTCGCTATGTTCTCACCTCCCGAGAAAAATGGAACAAAAAGAAAAGGGTGAGCTCAACTAGCCCAATAAAGAATATTATGACTAAGATAATATACAACAAATTATCGTTAGTCTTCAACAGGAAAAATCGATAAAATATAATAGATAACAAGTTTTAGATCAACAACTGCAATGGAAACAATAATCCATTAGAAGAGTCAAGTAGAGAAAGAATTCTATTATCTTCTAAGATTTAAAAGTCCATCATCAATATTTTATCCCTGTAAAAACAATCAATATACATCTTTAATCAATATTCATCTTTGCACCACAGGCCAAAGATATTTATTTGTATCACCAGTTGGTCATGTTCATCTCAACACCTGTTCATCTTCGCACTACGGGCCAAAGATATTCATCAGTTAATCATTCATCTTTGCACTACATGCCAAAGATATTCAGTAATATCATCATTTAGGACTGAGGATGATGAAAAATATTTTAAAGAAAACGAACCCAATGAAACGGAAGGACAAATAGTAGGGATTCATATAACAGTTTATCCAAGATCAATAATACTTCATAAATACCAATTTTGAAGCAGAATTCAAAAATAAAGATCAAAATATGGATACAATCAAAGATAGTAACCATAATAGACATCTTGGACAAAAAGAAAAAAATTTTATTTTTCGGTGAATAGTGTCGTATTAAGTGAATAAAGGTCAGATAATATCGTGAATAAGAACCCCAGACACAAAAAGTTCCAAATTTGATAAAAATTCAGATCCATACTTCGGCATAATGATATTGAAGAAATAATATCATATATGAAGAAAATAACATCCCTTACCTCAAAATATCAATCTTACAATCTAATATCAAGATAAGGGTCAAGGAAACTTGCACTGATGAATAGAAACTCACAAAGTATCTAAATACTCACAAAATACACTCAATAATCTAGAGAGAGAAAGAGAGAAAACTTGTTTCTGGTCTCAATAATCTAGAGAGAGAAAGAGAGAAAACTTGTTTCTGGTGTGATTTTCAATTCTAACTTAGCCATCATTTATATGAAAATGTTAGCAGACTTGACCTGCAACCTTATGGCTTTACCTGCTACTATTCCCACCCTCACATTTGAAATAAATTCAGCACATTTTTTCACCAACCACAAGTGGGGCCCACTCAATTCTAGAATTTTCCACCAAAATTATTTATAAACCTAATTTACAATCAGTCACCTCTTAAAATTCATAACAAATCATACGTTCATTTTAACGGTTCAAAATTTGTGGACATATACTCAACTTATATATGTATAACATATCCAAAAATTACAACGATCCAACGGTTTGGATTAAAATTATAACTCACACAATATATCTCAAAACACCGGTTTAATTTTTAATACCTTCATTCCAACAAAAATCTACCGATAAAACACCTCAACATTAACTCCTTCATTTCTAACCACAATAAATATATCCAACATTTATATCCACATAAAATAAATATTTTCTTATCATATGAATCAATAATTAATTATTCACAAATAATATTACAGAATCACATTTATGACAACCAGGCCATTCCCAGGAAAGAGGGGGTTTTCCAATAAGAATTTCTCCTTGACAGAACTTTCTAGACATTGCCAATAATGCTATCTAATAATATTATTCAAATAATATGAATTATTGATCTGATAATGGGAAATCTTCATGCAGTTGACAATTATCAAACAACAATAATATAAAATATCAACGCAACAATTATTGAATTAATAAAATAAAATATTGAATAAAGAATTCATCAGAATAATTATCGAGTAAAGGCCTTCTTTCACGTAAGAATCAATAATTCATCAATACACATGCATCCACGCCAGACATCAGTATTTTAACCAATTTGATATTCAAACAGCTTTTATTCAGAATAACTACTGGCAAGTTATTTATAAAAACTCAAACTTGTCGCTTTCTTCATCCGACAATTATTCTCATTATGGGGCCATAATTGATCACTGGCTATTGCATTTAATATTCCCGACAACAAGAATATTCCACGATCAAACGAATATTCCCCGACAACAATGATTATTTTATAACCACTTGCATATTTTGCAAAATTTGCACATTTCACCCATAACCAGAGAATTATATCAAATTAATACCTTATTATTCACAAATATAATTAGAGGAAATTCGATTTTATTTATAATAAGTTGGGGTCTTACAGCTTTCAAAAATTGAGTGGGGTCAATTGACCCCACATTTTTGGCCTAGCTTCGCCCCTGCCGGTACCAGTAAAAAACCGAAAAAATCGAAAATTTTGAACACTCCTACTTGTTAGTTTAATAATGTGGTATAATAATGAAATTGTGATTGTAAATTTGAGAAATTTGTATAACAAGAATCAGTAGTCTTTAGTTTTGTTCTTAATAAATTTTTAATGTGACTTTTGTTTTTTAGGTTAAAAAATTATAACTAAATAGTGAATATTATTATTTTATCATATTAAATATTTTAAAATCATTTAAAAATAAAAATCCGACTTAACCGGTTGAATCTCGGTTAAACTTAAATCAATGAAGTGCCGAACTAATGTCTCGACTATCCGGTTCGATTCTCATAATTACGATTAAGATATTTGTCCCAAACAGACCCTCATTACTTTTTCGAGCAGACCTTAGGTCATGCATACTCATTAAGATATCTTACCAGACAGCCCCTTTAACTCACCCTTTTTCTTCCACCTGATTCAGTTGACCTTTTTTCTTGTAGGCTCCACCTCCGCCTCCGGATCAGTCTCCGGCTCTAACTCCGACTCAATGGAGAGATTGAGAAGTATGGTGAACCAAATAGCCTACACACCACTAAGCTGTAGAAGACGACTGGCCGATCTCTCAACTTTGCAGCTCTCTCTAATCCCCCTCCTCTTCTTCACTTCCTCTCTCTACAAGCTAATTCTCTCCCTCCGCCACCATCTCTACCACTTTAGTCTCCTACCTAAACACCGGTAACTCTCCCTCCCTCTTTGTTGTTTTGACAATTTTTTTTAACTCACTCTGAATTTCTTTGTTTGTATGACTATTTTATTATTATTTTTTATTTTGAATTTTATTTTTACTTTTTGTATGTATGCTCAAGATTGCCGGTACCAGTGATCAGTGTTGGGAATTTGACGTGGGGAGGTAATGGCAAGACCCCAATGGTCGAGTTCATCGCCCATTGGTTGGCTGATTCTGGAATTTCACCTCTCATCCTCACCAGGGTATTTATTATTTTCCCTACCCTACTTGTTATTACTACTCCTTCCGTCTCATCATATTTTTTGTTTCCTTTTTTGGCTTCTTCTTCTTCTATATTTTGCTCTTATTAATCTATTTTTGACTTTAATTTTTATATAATCCGAATTTATATATTACATCCAGCCTAAAATGAGAAGAATCCACTTTTGATTAGCCCACATGTTTTTAGGAAAATTCACTTTGGAGTTAATCAGTGGCCAACATCATTATTGATCTTTGTAAATGGAGTATTAATATTCTTGCCCGAATGTTTTGTTTGGCTCTCCACAGTAGTTCGACCTTTCTGTGAACTTATACTAAGGTACAGACTACCAATTACTGATAGCAGGACTGCCAATATCTGATCGTGAAGTCCTGGTTTAGTTATGAGCTGAGCATATTTTAACATGAAAATGGAGGTTACAAGATGAAGCTTGGTACTGACCTACTGTTATTAGTGGATACTGACTAAGGACAAAGTTTTCCATGAGTTGGAGGCTTGCGTCGAGTAAGCTATGGAGATCATTCTTAAAATTATATATTAAAAAAAATTCAAATAAAAATAAGAACAAGAAGTTTCAATTATTACGATCATCTTCTACTTTAGTGTTTCTTTCAAAATAAATAATTTATTAACTTGAATTATCTGTAATGGCTAATAATTGATTTGCAGTTAAACTGTTTGAAGGTACAAAAAACTCTGTTTAGAGCTGAACAACAGTTTTTGCCTTTAATTCCAAGCTCCAAATTAAGATAACTTTTTTGTTGGCAGGGTTATGGTGGCGCAGATGAAGCTAAGATGCTACAAAGACATTTTGATGGGACATCTACAAAGATTGGCCTGGGTTCAAATCGGGCAGCTACTGCCGCCTGTTTTCTTAAAAAATATGGTCACATGGATCCTCGTAATAATATATGCTTGGAAAGACTTTTCTCTGAAAAAAATACAGGAAGTCCTCTTGATTCGAGCAAGATAGGGATTGCAATTCTAGATGATGGAATGCAGGTAACAGTGTTTTTTTCCCTTAGCCCATGGTTGTCATGCCTTTTGTTTTATTTTGTCATCAGGCCATGATGTTTTTCAGAAATATGACCTAGTAGATCCTTTTATAATATGCATGAATTCCATCTTGCTCACTGAATATGTCTCAATAGATTTTAATTTAACTAACTAAAAAAAAGGTCTGTAGGTTTTATTTGCTCTATTATGCCTTTCAGGAATGGCTTGGAGAAACATAGTTCAAACAAAAAGTAGGATTCCAACTGATACTTTATGGATTTATATGTTTTGCAAGATAGCATTTGAGTTTATGGCATGACATGGAGATTGTTATGATAAACGGGATAGTGCCATGGGGTAACTATTGGTTACTTCCCCTTGGTCCCTTGAGGGAACCATTGTCTGCACTCAGGCGAGCCAACATTATTGTAGTTCATCATGCAGACTTGGTATGCCTTTGTCAGTTTTTCCTGTTATTTTTTCATTCCAAAGATTTGATTGCGTTGATTGAAATACTACTAAGATGCATGTGTTTTAGCTTGGGGTAATGCTAGGGGTGTCAATTTTTTTGTCACAAAAAGTGTTTCAAATGATTTGGCATCATTACATTGGTTAAGTACATATTTTGTGATCGGCTATGTCATAAGTACTATTTGTCTTATTCAATGCCACATCATTGAGGCACACAATCTCATTATTGTGTATAAATATCTGCATTAGGAGATAAAATAGAATAAAAATACAGTGAACCCTAAATATTATGTCCTGTATTATTCATGCAGATATTGGAAGAGGAAATCAAAGTCATAGAATCAACAATTAGAGAAGTCAATAGATCTGTTCCAGTATACTATACTCGAATGACTCCTTCATACTTATTCAATGCGGGAAATATTTCCTGCCAACTACCTTTGGAGACTATACATAATAGGACTGTATTATGTGTTTCTGCTATTGGTTCTGCTAATTCCTTTGTTCTGAGCATTGAAAAGGTATTCTTCTCATTTTGAAGATGAACTATCTTTTTTTTTTTTTTTTTTTTTTGGGGGGTGGGGGGTGGGGGCTACCAGCGATAATAAACAAATTTTGCATCATAATTGTTAAATCTTTTATACCTCTTTCGTGATTCGTTTGGTTGGTGCTCCTTTAATTTCTCTTATGAATGCTCACTACCCCTTGCGAAGCACCTACTTTTGGATTTAATATATGGTTGGTGAATATATTGTGTTTATACTTGTATCTTAATAACAGTAATAGTTAATATTGGGTAAATTATCTTTATAGAAAATTGGTTCCTTCTAAAACTATATAATCTAATTAGTAATAAAATTTATATGTAATTAGTTATAATAAGCAACTAAAATAATTCAAAATTCTACAATAATAATTAATTAAATTTTATAAATCTGTATTACTTAATATTATTAACAAATATACATTATGGAATATATTGAAGTCTATATTAAGTGTACTGGTATTTTAATTAGTACTATTATTTTAAAACTATGTTATCTATGTAATAATAGAACCCTACTTAAACTCGAATATTATATTTGAATGTTAATAATAGTAAAATTTTGTATATGATTAGATTTTATTGGTAGAAAGAATATGACTGTACTATGACACTATCAATGTCAAAAACCTTATGGAAATAGGAGTTGATTATGGTAAAGGAGATAATTGTGGTAGTAGGAATTAGAGTTGTAATAGGACACTATCAAAATCAAAAGCCATTTTGAAATAGGAGATGAAATATAATAAAGAGATAATTATGAGAACGAAAACTGAGTCGTTTTGTGCTTTTATATATGTAATGTAATATAAATAGATGTCACATTTAATCCAAGTGGTGGATAACTCATGGCAGGTGAGACCTATATATGTTGATCGATTGGACTTCAGTGACCATCACTTACTTCGAATTGAGGTATATATTATACTCTATTGGCTTGAACTTGGTACAAATCCACATATCCAGTTCTAGGTAGGATATGAGAATGCTTTTGTCTGAGTAATACATTATATGATTATATCTCTTACGAGCAAAACAAAAATGAACTTTATAAAATATTTTGCATTTACATTCTTCTGTATTCTTTGTAGCTGAATTTTTATTGCAAATGATACTTGATTATGGTACAACATTTTAGATCAAGCAGATGGAGGAGAATATTGTTGCTTTTCCTTTTTTTTATCCCTTTCATCTCCAACCCTGGCTGTTTTTGTCTTTCTACTGTCAATAAATCTAGGATATTGAGAAGATCAGAATGAGACTCCAAAAACTTCAACTCAAGTTTGCTTCCAAGCCAATTGTCGTTATAACTGAAAAGGTCAGTTGGTTTTGAATATGTAATGAAAATATGTATAAAGAAATTTTGTTTGCCATTTGGTTCATACTAATATAGGGCATTTAGCTATTTCCCTTTGTCAATGAGATAATTTGATGCACAATTTATTCTTGGTTTGCGGCAAGCGTCAACGAATTGAACAATATGTGAAGTTTTCTGTAGTAAATTATTTATTTCAGGTAAATAAGTTTTACAATATTCAAATATATTACTCCATAACCTTCTTTTTGTTTTTCTTTGCCTTCTAATTTTATGTTCCAGGATTATGACCGAGATCCAGAGTTTTATAGACATTTGGATCCGTTTGAGGTTATTGTACTCTGCTCTAAGCTGCATATCCTACCTCATAATGGGTGTTCAGATGAGACCTTTAAGAAATCTATGAAGCAGCTCTTGGAAGGGTTTTATTTGGCTAGATCATGATTTGTCTTCAAGTGAAAAAAGAGACTTCAACTGCTTTCTGTATTTTGGTAAGGTCTCATTTTCGAAAACAATTCAGATCTTCAAAGACATAATTATGCTGTTAGGCCGTTGATGATCAGTTGGGGGACATTTTGTTTTGATTATACTCCCTCTATTTTCTAAGTTGTATTTGACTATTGACTTTTTTGAAGCATATTTAGATTGTTTTTGATACATATGAAAAGTCAACTTGTATTTTCTAGAGATATTTTTTTAATACTTCCTCCTTTTCACAAAAAGAATATCATACATCAACCTTTTGTTTTTGTTTAACAGAAAGAGTCCACTTATTAGTACTAGTAGTATAAAATGACATAACGTCCTCAAATTCGCTTTCACATTATCATACCACATGATTAAAGTAGCAACATTATTTATATGGGTACATGTGAAACAAAAATTTATCCTTAATTTTTGCAATGGGTACATGTGAAACAAAAATTTATCCTTAATTTTTGCAATTGAGGCTCGTATTTTTTTTTTGGAATGGAAGGAGTATAATTTAGTATCCTCCACAGATCTAAGTTATGCATGTTTGCAGATCATGGCTGAAAATTTCGTCATTGACTATAAAATATCAAGAACATGGAAAGAAACGGAATGAAGACGGTCTCCATATGATCCTTCTTACAAGTTCTGTCCTAGTGAAGTCAAGTGTGTGTCAACTTGAAAATGCAGGTGTCATTTATAGCTTATCAGTATGGTTGCGGCCCGCTATAGCATTTGTTGTAAGTTTTTTAATTAGGGTTACTCATAAGCCTAGCCAGGTTCATTGGGACTCAAATATTGGAAAGGTATGTTGAAAGCTTGAATGAAATTATGAGCACCTCCCTAATGGTAGAATTTGGATGGCTGGGGAACCTGAATAATGCATTATGCTATAACAATTATCGCATTGTTTTGAAGGGTGCACAGATGAAAAGTGGATGAAAAATTATGTAACACCCCTTTCCCGAATAGGAAAGGGAGGTCACGTGTAAAGTACAACAAACCTCAATAAGTAAACAAGGCATTAATAACTTCAAAATATTAAATAGTTGATAATCCATCAATGTCAAATTAAATGCAATTCTCTAAAAAGTTACAGAATAATCAATACTTAAAATTAAATAAACCTATTCAAGGTAACTAGCTCTCTTCACACAAAACCCTTAAACCGCTCCTGTAAACCTATCGGAAGAAAAACACAGCACGAGTCAAATGCTCAGTACGGATAAATATATACAAAAGATGTATAACTGACAAATAGAACTAAGTGAATGAAATATGAAAGATAACTCCAAATATAAGCACTAAAAATAACAAACTCTTTGAAGTTTGAACAAGATTTAACTGAATCTAACAGAACTAACGAACCAAAACAAAAGGTTGAATCAAAGTGACCAAGTGGTTATTTCATACCAAGCTCAGAACAAAACAGAAATATACATTGCTACATAGGAAAGTCAAATAACGCCACACAAACAATCACACATCAGACTGAGCAATCATGATGCATGTAAAATCAGAAAGTGTGTTCGGCACAAACATCACCAATCTGCAAAACAGAACATAACATAAATGATAAAACTATGGTTGACCCATACGCCTCCCACAACAAAATGACCAAATGACCAACTCCAACTGGAGCACAAAACGGAGATGTCGTGGATTAATCACACCACCACGAAAAGTGTCATGCCTTGGTGTCAAGAAGACATGCATGTGGTACCCCTGCAGATGGTTAGCTCAAGTATACCCTAAGGATCGAACTACAAAATATAAGGCAAAAGGGGGTTCAAATCACAAGGCTTACATGATCATCTCCAAATGACATCGAATTATCAAATACGAACATAGTTCACTATCACAATTTGTAATTATAATTTTGTTAAGAATTTTGAAAGGAGGTTTACTTGAATTTTCTATATATCTTCTTTACTTTAGTACGTGTCCTATCTATGTAAATTTTATTTTATAATAAAATGATAAAAAAAATTACTGATTATTTACTTAAAGATCACTACGTTTGGTCCTAATATTTTTATGGACAAACAATATGAAATCCCTTAAAAATGACCAACAATAATTATTTTGAAAAAAAATGCAGTCACGTATCCTCAACCCTTCTTAAGTTGGGCACCACTTGAACGATTCATTAATCATTTTATAGCAATCACATATCCTCAACCCTTCTTAAGTTGGGCACCAAATTTGTATACCCAGTATATTACTATTTTCTTCTAAGCCCCACAAAATTTAATCTTATTGTAGCAGCTAATTTGGTTAATTTATCAGTTATAACATAAAAGAAGTTTGATATTACAATCAGATAGATGCATAGCATAATTGTCGGGGACAAACTAGTGCGATGACAAAGAACTCTGCAGATGTCATCCTTCAGGTTCCTTTAGGTAATGTTTTGAGTCTATGTAATCCTGGATACTCATGACCACCTTGGTCAGCCTTGGATCTTCCCGCTGTCCAAGTGCATTAAGAACGAGAAATGATATTCAACAACTTCTTGAACTGTGATCTATATCTTCTATACAGAGTAAATCCTGCCATCTGATCCCAAAAATTAGCTTAGTTACTAAATACAATTTTCAGATTGTCTTACTTCAAGAAACGCCAACAGCGCAACTGCTGTATATAAATTTGCCGGAAAGGCATTCAAAAACATGGCAATCCATGCCCAACCTTTTTCAATTCCAGAAACCATCAACTTCAGTCTGAAAAAAGATAATAATTTTGTGATCCTTCAAACTAGAAAAGAGTATGAAATAACTTATTCTTTTTTTGACAGGTACAATGTACAATAACTTAATCTTATAAGACTGTCTTTATGGAAACTTATAATGCCAGATGCAAGAGCGACGAACCTGAACCAGAGCACCATATAGTTTCATACATGACATCACCCGTGCTACATAAGTATCCGTACTTTCAATCTCTCCATCTTCTTCTTGATATCCAACGACTTTGTAATTAACTTCTTCGGTTTGAAATGTCGACTGAAGTGGAAAAGACAATTCAGAAATCTATTTTACATCAAATAGCATGAACAAAATAGATTACAGGCCGGAAGAATACTAAAGAAACTGAGAAAAAGTAAAAGACAGATGGTAGTGGTACAACTAAAATACAACATTCATTCAACATTTCAGTAACCGAACTACATAGGCAGTTCGCGCTAAATGATCAAAGAAGCAAAAAGGGAAAAATGTGTTAAAACTTCAAATATCTGTGCATGTGTACACATACACACACATATATATATATATATATATATATATATATATATATATATATGGGAAAGCATCTATATGCTATGGAATAAAAAGTGGCATATTTGGAAAAAACCCGTCCGCTAGACTTACTAGCGGACGTATTAAGTGAAAATTCTGGACTCTTTTGCCCCCATTCTAAATCATTGTGCAGCTATTACAATGCCATACGCTAGACAATACAGTGGTCTCTCTTTCGGCGATTTGGGCGAAACGTCTGAAACCCTAGAAGCAACCATCTGCAAATAAAATCCATCCATGAAATTAAACCTTGTTCTTCCAAACAGAATTCGCATGTAAGTTTGTAGATTACTCTCCATAATCTGAATTGATGTTGCTGTTCTCCGTTAATTCTGTTGAACCCTAGTTTCATCCTGTTTATTTTCTATGTTTTTTCACGTTTTGAATTGCAATCTACTTCTGCAAAGAAAGATTTGATTTGAACTTCTTCCCCTGTTTTTTAATTTAAATTAAATATGCCATTCATACCGTCTCTACAGATCGATTGTATTTTTATTACTAGCTATGTTATATTTTCTTGGAAGTTTCAAAGTTATATAATCTTGAAACCTAGATTTGTGGGCAAATTTGCATTTTTTTGGTTCACATTTAGCTGTGTTATAGTCATGAGATATATATCTTTTGATTCTTATAATTTTCAATAGAGGAGGAGACCCAAGAAATTTTGAAACAGAATATGCTTGTATCTTGTTCATTGATATAACCTACATGAATGAGCATGGGTCAAGAAACCATCTGTTTTTGCAAATATTATAATATTTTCTTTTTTGTTTGGAATCCATTATGTTTGCTTGTTTGGAATCATTATTATACTATCCATTATGTTTACACTGTATAACTAAAGATCTCCCTTTCCTTGCTCCGTTCTCTGGTTTGTCTCATTGAGTTGAAGATATGATAAACTTTACTGTTAAAGTCTCGTGTCTTTCATTTTAGGTTGTCTTTCATATATATGCAAGTTAATTTATTAGACACACAAAAACAAAAACATATTAACCAGCTGCGGATCACAAAAAGAAAACTTGTGGACAATGTAGCAGCAGCAGTTGGACAACAAAACAGTATTCCTGACATGCAGCAGCAACAACAGAGGTTGCTAAGTCAACAAAATAATCTTTCCAACCAACAACAGCAGCAGTTGATGGGCTTGCAAAACAACCTTCCAAATATGCATCAGCAGCAGTTGGGCCCTCAAAGTAGTGGTACTGGGCTTCAGCAGCAGCAGCACCATCAATTGCTAGGAACTCAATCTGGTAGCTCTATCATGCCAAATAAATAGTATTCTGCACACATGCTACAACAATCTAAGGTTCCACTGCAGCAACCTCAGCAAAGCATGTCGAATTTGTTGCCAAGCCAAGGTCAACAGTCACAACAGCAGTCACATCAACAAATGATGTCAAATTTGTTGCCCAGCCAGGGTCAGCAGTCACAACAGCAATCACAGCAACAAATGATGACACAGATACAATCACAGCCAGGACAGTTGCAACAACAGCTAGGTCTGCAGCAGCAGCAGCCAAAGAGTCATTCCAGAGGCTTCATCAAGTATGTATTTCTTCACAGGTGTAATAAGCATATTTAGTATGTGATTTCATGCTTCTTGAGCTTCTTTAATATGTGTTTCATCATTTTGATAATCACTCTAACATAGCTTAAATTTTCTCCTATTTCAATTAGCTAACCAGAGTCGCAAATTGGGTGTGAAAGTATGATTAATTAATTTTTACTTGGTCCGAGTAGCTTTAGTATTTTATTAATCTACTTTTGTTATACTGTGTTGACTATTTGTCAGAAAAAGTGCAACAGATGGCTAGAGATTCTCAAATGATATAGTTTCTAGTGCGCATTTGGACTATTTCGTGCATATTTTTGTTTCAAATGATATGTTTTTGATTTGATCTCTTTTTAAAGTACTTGACATATTTGATTTCATAGAATTTGGAATTTTATATCTTTGATTTGCTAGAATTTGGATTTTGATATAGTTGATTTGCTAAAATTAGCAATTTGATATATCTTGTTTTGATTTGGATTTCAAATATGATTTGAAAAGATTTGGATTTTTTGATGTATTAGGGATGTGATAACCCTACTAACTGTTGATGTAATTGGTATTGCAGGAATTTAATTGAACTGATGTTGCTGTGTATTGAAGGAATTTAATTGAATTGACATGTTGGCTGTTGCTGCGTATTGAAGGAATTTAATTGAATTGACATGTTGGCTGTTGCTGAATTTAATTGATGTTGCTATGTACTGTAAATTGTACAACAGAATTAATGTTGCTATGTACTGTAAATTGCAGTGTTGTAATTGAATTGATGTAGGTATGTAGAATTGATGTTGCTATGTATTGTAAATTGCAGATATGTAATTGAATTGATGTAGGTATATACTTGATATGTACTGTAAATTGCAGTGTTGTAATTGATCAGTTTAGGTGTAGGTATATACTTGGTATTGCAGTCCAGGAAGTATCAGACAAACTGGGTATTGCAGTCCACTACATGCTTGGTATTGCAGTCCAGGAAGTAACATCGTGGTGTACTGAAAGTATTATAACCGTTCGCTAGTATGTCTAGCGGATGGCATTGTAATAGCTTTCGAATGGGGGCAAAAGAGTCCAGAATTTTCACTTAATACGTCCGCTAGTAAGACTAGCGGACAGGTTTTCTCCAAATCAAATCTCACTCATTCATTAATTAGACGGATGGTTAAGATGCTATATGCCACTTTTTATTCTATAGCATATAGATGCTATGGATCATTCCCCTATATATATATATATATATATATATATATATATATATATATATATCTATATATCTATTTAATAAAACAGCAGGCGACTTCAACAAAAAAAACTCTAGATTAAAGCTTCAACAACCAATGGCTCAGATTTAATGTATTGGCTCTAATGGCTAATTTCATTTCAGCCAAACAAAAAACAAAAAAATGCCCAAACCCTTATTCAAATTTCAAACTCTCTGGGCTCTGTCTCTCTCTCCTTCCCCCTTATTCCCCCCAAACAACTCGATCTAATTCCCCTAACTCTCTTCTCTCATACCCACACACACGTACATCATCATGCGCTAAGCATTACGTATATCACGCCAAGACAAACACAGAGATCACGAACACACACGTACCACACACAGTCACACGATTTGCGAAATTTAGGTTTTCAAATTGGGGGTTTTTGGAGTATTTTTGAAATTTGGATTTTGTTGTGAGTTGTTTATGTTTTTTGTATTGATGGATTGTTTTGTGTTTTTGTGCAAGGCTGGGAGTTCTCTATAAATCTCCATCTGTTCATCTCCTCAAATACTTTGATCAATCTCTATCTCGATTTTGACGACTACCAATCTCATTCTCTTCGCTTTCGACGTGACGATAATTCATACAAAGAGTAATCAAAGTAATCAATTAATCCTCATGATTTAATTTTACCGAATCATGTGAGGGCCGATCATCAGATGAGAGAGTTTAGATTAATTGATCAAGCCATATCCATAACAGTTTAATCAAACTCATTCTCCGCCGCCGGCATCGAACACCAAAGGTATGCCAAAATTCAATCCACTTTTTACTTTTTTGTATTACTACTTTGAGTGAAATGATTTTAAAGAGCTTAAGCATTGTAACTTAATTCAAATATTATTTTTTCATGAATACACTGAATTGTTTAATTAGTTTCTATGTCATCCAAATTAGCTTCTGTTTTCTCCTCAAACTCAAGTATCATCTGCCAACAAATGTATTAATTCAAAAGTATCAAAGCATCCATTTTTTGGGTTTTTATTAGAAATTAAGAGAATTCATTTTTGATGTATCAAAATTTGTATTTTATTATTTTTGGGTTTTAGTATCTACTTCTTTTTTCAAAGATATTTTTTGTCAATCAAACAAGAAGGGTCGCTCCACCATTGATTCCAAAAAGAATTAGACTCGGACTTGCAATGACTCGATTTGAAGGTACTATCTTCACTATTTGGTTGTTTACAAAATCTGGTAAAAAAAAATTATCGGAGAAATTTGGATTTTTATTAGAAATTAAGAGAATTCATTTTGATTTATCAAAATTTATATTTTATTGTTCTTGGGTTTTAGTATCTACTTCTCTTTTTCCAAAGATATTCTTTGTCAATCAAACAATAATTTATGAGTTTTATATGTTTGTTTTGATGTAATTGTGGGATAAATTTGGTATTTCTAATGGAGTGTTCTTTTGAATGTATATTAATATTTGGATTTTCTATTAATATTGCTTTTATTTAGAGATTAAAGTCTATTTATTTTTTGATTTGTAGTACTTATCCTCCCGTGTTCACGAGAAAAGGAATTGATTACCATTAGTACAAAGTTATAAACATTTATGTGGATTTATTTCATTCATTTATTTTCTGATTCTTTAATTCCCTTTGAAACGTTGATGAAGCCCGAGTTTTTCGTCCTATGTTCCACCCATTGAGTTTGGTTCATTTTCGTCCGTCCTTACCGAGTTTGACAACCGAATTGCTTTGCTTTCTCCCTCTTATCCCTCTCTCCTTTCAATTCCACACCCAAGTATTAAATCGTTCCACTTCTCCATCAATTCCTCACCCAAGCGTTAATCTTTCACTTTTCCTTATCTCAAAATCAATCATCTCTTTCCTCCGCAATCAAGAAGAAGAATGAAGATCGAAGAAGTGCACAGTTCAATTCCAAGTTTATAAAGATTTCGGGTACACGAAAATTCAACTTCTAGAATGTACGTAATTTTATATCTATTTAAATTGATCATTGAATGAATCTTTTGGGTGTGTGAATTAAAACTGTGATTCTGCCAAACTAACGCATTCTATACCAAAATTGGTTCAAGCAATAACGGGTTCAATCGCTTTTCGACGTCCAATTTAACACTTCTGACTGGTGTAAAAAGTACTAATTTTCAGTCACAATTCATATTTTGTTCAACGTTTCTACTGTTTACTTATAATCCATATGTTCCTTCAAGAAATATAGTGTTTCACAATAAAAGTCATCGTACTATAAAATGACGACAACTCTCAAGTGTATCATAATTATTTCTCGACTACTATTAAACTAATAACTATTTTAATGATAAATGTTGAACCAAACTACATCCTTAAATGTGGAACAAAGGAAGTATTTTAAATTGATTGGTGTACATTTGATTTCTGTACATGGTTTCAGAGTAATAACTATCACTGTGAATATTGAAGGATTATTGAGGTGAAGTATTTTTAGTACTTAAATTTTGGGGATTAGGCAATTTATCATATCATGTACTATGCACATAAGTTCGTGAGTTCAATAATCTATACTCCTTTTAATTTATAAGGCAATACTTCATTTGGGTAGATTTCTGGAAGAATTTATGCTTTGTTCCATATACAAATGGTTAATATATGCACAATGGCATTCCTTTGAAAACATGTATAGTATATGTCATTGTTTTCCTTATTAAGATTGCTATTATTATAGAATTTGGAGTATTGTCCTTATTAGTATTGCTATTATTATAGAATTTGGAGTATTTAGTGTCATTTGCTTTGTAGTTCATCCTCAAACATGAATTAAATATATTGGATTAAACATGAATTTGGAGTATTTAATGTCATTTTGAAATTATTATGCCACATGCTGAAATTCATGTGAAATTGGATTAAGTATTCTTATACTGTGTTGTATGGGTTAATTAAATATATTGCTTGAATTGTTTTTTTTATTCATATGTTAGTTAACTTAGTTCTTCAATCGACGTCAAGGTCTCAATACTGAGTCAATTCTAATCAAATAAAAAACCTTTTTGTTTTTTGTCTTCTCACTCCCCGTTTCTCTCCTCTACCCCTCTATATTCACGACATTTTTACAATCCTAAACTCCAATTTTTCTCTTTACTGAAACCCCAACCTTATATCTTCCATGCGCTCAATTTTACGACCATGCCTTAAGATTTTGTTCTTCGTTCAACTATGTAATACGGATTTGTCTAGACTCTGTGAAGTTTTTTGAATAGCGAAGGAGATTATAGGTTTGGGATAACAAAGCATTAACTAAATTAAATTAGAGAGACGAAGATTCTGCCAAAAATGAATCACAACAAACAATCACTAAGCTTGGTACAATTCTAAAATTGCGTTTTGGTTAGATGATCGAAGTTAGCCTTCAGATCATCTCCATAATGAAAGAAACAATCATATGATGACCCATTCTCTCGTGGTTCTCATGTCTTTGCCAATTTACGAGGAGTAAAATGGGGATTGAGTCAAGATGAGTAAGTAATTTATGCCTTTCTATTATTTTACTTTGATGGGTATGTAAAATGGGGATTGAGTCAAGATGAGTAAGTAATTCATTGGGGATTTATGTTGTTTGGGAATTTGGACAATAGCGTGAAATTAAATACAAAAATATAGTTTAATTATATAAAGGCATAAAAGAAAGTGTATTTCCTAACATTCTTTACAACATGTTTCTTATTAATGAAAGTACCCATAATCAATCTTTACTTTTTAATTTGATTTGTTAATTTGTCGTTATTTCTTCTTTGTTGTTAATTAGGGGACTATGTTTTTGTTTTTTAAGACCTTTTTTTGTTAAAATATTGTGAAACTTCAAAAGGTACTTAATTACAAAATAGTGCAAAGGACCATGCAATGTTGTATGAATGTCCCTCATTTGCTTCTTCCAACTATTTAGTTTCAGAAGTTTGGTTCAACCTAAAGTGAATCTTTGTTTTTCTGAAATGGTTAACTATTGGTACATAGTTTGTGTCTTTGAGTCTATGTTTTTACACCTTCTTGTTTAATACTTCACCTGTTTGAGACGTTTTCAAATTCAAAATTGACATAGATACATTTAGTTTTAATCATTGCAATGATGAAATATTGTTAACTATCTAAAAGACTAAAAGTACTACTAATTATAAGATTTACTATTTCGTATTAGTGAATCATAACAATTTTCAGTTTACTTATATCAATCTAAATCATTCCCCCCACTACATACACGTGTGTGCTCATTTGTTTTTTTAGATAATTCAGGGTAAAGTAAGGGGTTTTAAGTTTCGGATTTACAATTGTTTTATTTTGCCTCACATATTGCGATAATTTTTATATTTCAAATATTTTGAGATATACATTGAAAGATACTTGGTGTAAGCTGTAAAGAATACGAAGTTGTTTCTCTATTTTTTGCAATATCCTCATAACTAAGCCCTCAAGCGCTACTCGAACCTCTAAGGTGAGTGAAAAGGAATACAGTTGTATAAAGAACCTAGCTAGGCGATGCATAGTTCTACTTGGACGCACAGAATGTCAGAGATATAGGACTACACCATTAGCTCAGAAGGATTGCAAGTCAATCAAGCCTGCCGGGTATCCCATAAAAATTATACCAGAAACTAATTTCTTTAAAACAAAAAAATGGGTTCAAACTTGTTTGCACATGAAGAAATATGAAACAATGTGAGCATTCAATTTCAATAATTCAACTTGCTTACTTACTCATCAAAATAAGAGTAACATAAAAATGTAAGAGAGAGTGTGCTACACTGTGAAGTAACAAGAACAACAACATGGCCATAAGCATAAACAACATTGTTGAAGCTTCCAAAGAGGGATTAACATATTGAGAAACAACACCGTAGTTTGAATACCGCAAACACCGCCGTAACACTCATTTCTTCACTTATTTTTATATAGAAAGATCCCACATGTAGTGTGAGTGGAATCATTTACGAGATAGATCGTGATATGCACATCGTGCTATTATTTCAACTCATACACGCAGAGAGTTTAGCAGAGATAGTTGGCAACTTTACAGGATATAATACATATGATCCCTGGGAAACCGAAAATAAAAACAATGCTATCACTCAATATTGAGGTACATACATGTAACACCCCAGTCCCACATCGAAAGATAGGGGAAAAAATTTGTCTGCATATAAGGAAATAAAGGTACTACCAATAGTACCTTCAAGTCATGACCTTTTGGGAGCCTGTGGTGGGCTAAGATGATCCAAGAAGATACTATTGGGCCAATAGTTTGAGGCCTTATAATTTGATGGATTTGATTCGATTCGGACTTGGGATTTGACCCGAGATTTATTCCGGACTCGGGATTTGATCCGGGTTGTTTCATATGATATCAAAGCCGACTCTCGAAAACTCGGGTCGGGTCATCCGGTATTATTATCCCACAATGGAGAGATGGAGGTCTGGAGGTGGGGACACGAAGCCAGCCACTTGGGATTTGACCCGAGATTTATTCCGGACTCGGGATTTGACCCAGGTTGTTTCAATACATATCCATATCAGTTACTAAACTGTAAGAAGCCAACTCTCCAAAAAATTATAATTAGCTCTAAAATCTAGATTGTTAAGCACAGAGAGAGGTAGAGAGATGAACACATTTTCTACTTATTACAGAGTTGAATATTCCATAATTTTATTTAATTCATTCCTTCATCTGCCCAATAGCCATGTTCAGCAAAGAAGAAACACAAGAAAAAAGTTTTTTTTTAAAACTAACAAGAGCAATTACCTTCTCCGCAAACATTGCAATACTGGCTTGTGGATAAGCTGATTGGGTGATGAGTTTAATTAATTCATCTTTAGTTCTGAAAAACAATTACAATAAAATGATAGTCAAAATATTCCTCACCCACCCACTCAAAAAAAGTATTCCTCACCCACCCACTCATCACCCACCCACTACACTTTGTTTGCCATTTGTTTGAATTGTTTGCCCAACTCATGATTACTCTTCTCCTCCATTGCACTATAAAAGGGAAGCTAAGCTTGAGGATCAAATACACCAAAACCAACTCTCTCTCAAGTCTCATCCGAGAGCAATCCAAGAGTTGGAAGAAATAGAGAGTGAGAGAAAGAAGCTTTTATGAAGCTTTAGAAAATAGAGAGAAAAAGGTAGTTCAAATAAATAGGAGTTTTATTTGGGTTCCATCACATAGCTATTGTGGTGAAGTAATTTGGGTTTGTACTCAAATTAAGATATCTTTGTATTCTCTCAGTTTATTATAGTGGATTTTTCGGAGATCGTCCCGTGGTTTTTACCTCTTAGTTTTAGAGGGTTTTCCACGTAAAAATTCTTGGTGTCTCGTGGTTTGATAATCTTGGTGTCTCTTTGTTTGTTTTTCTTACTTATTATTCATTTAATTTATCAACAACAACAGTCTTTGGGTGGTGTTTTTCCCAACAACTGGTATCAAAGCTAAGGTTATTTGCTTGGTTGTTTTTTGATAAATTTTATGGAGGAATCAGTCGGAGCCATGATTAAATTGACCTCTTCAAATTTTTCGATCCGAAGCCTGTAATGGAGGATATCCTTTATTGCAAGGATTTATATGATCCGTTGGAGCTCAAGGAAAGAAGCCCGTGGATAAATCTGAGGTCGATTGAATAAAATGAATAGGAAGACTATTGGTCACATCCGGCAGTTGGATTGATCAAAGTGTGTTCCATCATGTTTCGCAGGAGACGGATGCTCACAATTTATGGACAACACTAGAGTCTATGTATGAGAAGAAGAATGCACAAAATAAAACTTTTGTCATTCGAAAAATTGTGAATCTAAAGTACAAGGACGGGAGCAGTGTGTCGAAGCATATGAGTGAGTTCCAAGGTTTGGTGAACCAGTTGTCCACCATAAAGTTGAATCTTGATGATGAGATTCAGCTCTCCCGCTTCTCAGTTCGTTGCCAAACAACTTGGGAGACCTTGGTGGTGTCTCTAAGCAATTCAGCTCCAGAAGGAAAAATGACTATGCAGATGGTCAAAGATAGTCTTCATAATGAGGAGACAAGGCGAAAGGAGCAAGGCGTAAATTCTGAGACTCATGCTCTTGTCACAGAGAACAGGGGCATAAGCAATTTTAGAGGATCTCACAAAGGAGATACAAGTCGCAGCAAAAGCAAAAACTACAGGAGCAAGTCAAAGACCAGACAAAGTGAAACATATAAATGTTTCCATTGCAATAAGGAAGGTCATTTAAGGAGAAATTGCAGAATCTGGTTAGACAAGCAGAAAAATGGTGAGCAGGGAAAGGTTGAGGAAAAGAACACTGCAACCACAGTCACCGAAGATGTTGTGATTCTTTCATTTGGGGAAGAAGAATGCTTGCACGTTGATGATCAGAAAGTTGATTGGGTGGTTGATACTGGTGCATCGTATCATGCGACACCTAAGAGAGAATTTTTCACAACTTACAAAGATGGAGACTTTGGGTACGTGAGAATGGAAAATACTGATCAGTCCAAGATTATTGGAATTGGAGATGTTTGCATTCAGACAGGTGTTGGTTGCACTGTTACCTTGAGGGATGTTAGACACGTTCCAGATTTGCGTCTCAACCTGATTTCTTGCATGGCCTTAGACAGAGAAGGCTATGAGAATCACTTTGGCAGTGGAAAGTGAAAGCTTACCAAGGGCTCTATGGTGATTGCAAAAGGAGCTGCGTGTTGTTCGTTGTAAAAGACTCATGTGAAGATGTGTTCTAGTGAATTGAATGCAGTTGAGGATGACTCTTCACCAAACTTATGGCATAAGAGGCTTGGCCACATGAGTGAGAAAGGGTTACAGTTATTAGCCAAAAGGTCACTCATTCCTTCTGCTAAAGGTACTGTTTTAAGCCCTTGTGATTATTGTTTGTTTGGGAAACAACATAGAGTCTCTTTTAGTAGTTCAGCTAAAAGAAAATCAGAACTACTAGAGAGAGTATATTCCGATGTATGTGGACCCATTGAGGTTGAGTCTTTGGGTGGAAATAGGTACTTTGTTACCTTTATTGATGATGCTTCGCGGAAGGTGTGGGTATTTTTGTTGAGAACAAAAGACCAGGTATTCCAGCATTTTCAGAGTCTTCATGCTATGGTTGAAAGGGAGACTGAAAAATCATTGAAGTGTCTTCGTAGCGACAACGGAGGGGAATACACTTCAAAGGAGTTTGTTGAATATTGCGTAGCGCACGGCATTCTTGCATGAGCGATCGTTCTCGGTACCCCACAAAGATAATGGTGTGGTCGAGAGAATGAACCGCACTATTATTGAGAGAGAGTGCGATGCATGTTGAGAATGGCTAAGTTCGCCTAAGTCATTCTCTGGGGTGAAGTCGTTCGCATCGCTTGTTACTTCGATTAATAGATCTCCATCAAGACCGCTGGATTTTCAGATTCCGTAAAAGATTTGGAGTGGTAAGGATTTGTCTTATTCTTATTTGAGGGTATTTGGGTGCAAGGCTTTTGCACATATCCCCAAGGAACAAAGATCGAAACTTGATGACAAATCTACTCCACGTGTATTTGTTGGCTATGGAGATGCAGAGTTTGGATACCTTATGGGGGATCCAAAGTCAGAAGAAAATTATTCAGAGCAGAGATGTGGTGTTTCATGAGCACCGCAATTATGAGCATTCGATAATGCTACACACCGTAGATAATAGAGTTCCGTGACTAACGAAGTTCCTCCTCCAAAGATGTAATGCCACAGCTTGGAGTAAGGAGGTCGAATGAAGATACGACCGATATGCACTTACACGATGGTGATGGGTCGATGCGAGAGTGTTGATCGTGGGAGCAACTCGATATTGAAGAACCTCAAACCAAGAAGATCCACTAGAGAACGTGTGTCATCAATCGATATCCTTCATCCTCAATATCTTTTAGTTCCGAGAGGGGAGCCGAGGGATTTTCAAGAAGTCAAGACTCATAAGGACAAGGGCAATTGGTCGAGAGCTATGCAAGATGAGATGGATTCTTTGCACAAGAATCACACCCATGAGTTGACTACACTTCCGAAAGGCAAGAAAACATCAAGAACAAATGGGTGTTTAAGCTTAAGAAGGATGGCGTTAAACTAGTAAAGTACAAGGCTCGACTAGTTGTCAAGGGTTTTGCTCAAAAGCAAGGTATCGACTTCGATGAGATTTTTCTCCAACAGAAAGATGACTTCTATTCGAGTAGTCTTTGGATTAGTTGCTAGTATGGATCTTGAGCTTGAGCAATTGGATGTGAAGACCGCTTTTCTTCATGGTGATTTGAAGGAAGAAATCTACATGGAATGTACCAGAGGATTTGAAGTTAAAGGAAAGAACACTTGGTCCGCAAGTTGAAGAAAAGTTTAGACTACCAAACAAGCCCCAAGGCCACCGTACATGAAATTTGATTCATTTATGGTGGATCAAGGTTATAGTAGAACAATCATAGATCATCATGTGTATGTCAAGAGGTTCCCGGATGGTAACTTCGTTATTCTGTTGTTATATGTAGATGATATGTTGATAGTTGGGCAGGATGCTGATATGATTCGCAGTCTCAAGGGTGAGTTGTTCAAGTCCTTTGATATGAAGGACTTGGGTCCAAATTTAAACAGATTTTGGGTATGAAGATTGTTCGTGATGTGAAAGCCAAGAGGTCGTGGTTGTCACAAGAGAAGTATGTTGAAGCGGTGTGCTTGCAAGGTTCAATACGAGTAATGCTAAACCAGCTTAGCACACCACTGGCTAGTCATATTAAGTTGACAAAGTGCATGTGTCCTTCTACCAAGGAAGGGAGAGATGATATGGAAGCAGTTCCCTACTCCTCTGCTGTAGGGAGTCTTATGTATGCAATGGTTTGTACGCGACCAGATATTGCTTCATGCAAATGGCGCTAGGAGCAGGTATTTGTCAAATCCTGGCAGAGAACATCGGGAAGCGCTAAGTGGATTCTCAGATACTTGAAAGCTACTTCCAGTTTATGTTTGGTTTTTGGTAGTACGAGTCCAGTCTTGGAGGGTTTTACAGATGCAGACATGGCAGGTTCTGAAGAGAAGAAGTCTACTTCGGGGTATTTGTTTACTTTTGCAGGGGAGCAGTATCATGGCAGTCCAAGTTGCAAAAGTGTGTTGCTTTGTCTACAACTGAGTCAGAATACATCGCTGCTACTGAAGCAGGCAAGGAGATGTTGTGGTTAAAACGGTTTCTCCAAGAGTTGGGTTTGAAACAAGATGAGTACGTGGTTTATTGTGATAGTCAGAGTGCAATTGGACTTGACCAAGAATGCCACGTATCATAATCGGACCAAACATATTGATGTTCGTTATCACTGGCTTCGAGAAGTGATGGAAAAGGAATTGATGAAAGTGAAGAAAGTTCATACTGACGAGAATCCCTCAGACATGTTAACAAAAGTTGTTACTCGTGATGCTAGGAATTTTGCAAGGAATTGGTCTGGATGGACTCCAAGTGACGGGTCACCGAGATTGGGTTCTTGAGGGGGAGATTGTTAGTCAAAATATTCCTCACCCACCCACTCAAAAAAAGTATTCCTCACCCACCCACTCATCACCCACCCACTACACTTTGTTTGCCATTTGTTTGAATTGTTTGCCCAACTCATGATTACTCTTCTCCTCCATTGCACTATAAAAGGGAAGCTAAGCTTGAGGATCAAATACATCAAAACCAACTCTCTCTCAAGTCTCATCCGAGAGCAATCCAAGAGTTGGAAGAAATAGAGAGTGAGAGAAAGAAGCTTTTATGAAGCTTTAGAAAATAGAGAGAAAAAAGGTAGTTCAAATAAATAGGAGTTTTATTTGGGTTCCATCACATAGCTATTGTGGTGAAGTAATTTGGGTTTGTACTCAAATTAAGATATCTTTGTATTCTCTCAGTTTATTATAGTGGATTTTTCGGAGATCGTCCCGTGGTTTTTACCTCTTAGTTTTAGAGGGTTTTCCACGTAAAAATTCTTGGTGTCTCGTGGTTTGATAATCTTGGTGTCTCTTTGCTTGTTTTTCTTACTTATTATTCATTTAATTTATCAACAACAACAGTCTTTAGGTGGTGTTTTTCCCAACATAAAATACACCAATATCAATCACGTGTAGACGTGTAGTACATCACTACAAAGAATATAGTAAAAAAAAAATTAGGTACGCAGTGCACTCGACAAATTCTTTTGTTTTTTTTTTTTTTTGGGGGGGCGGAGTGGGGTGGGGGTTGGGGGGAACGTGGGAAAGAACTCAAGAACTAGTTATTTCGTACAGAAGTTTAATCACCAAAACTACTGAGACAGTTTATAAACTAATTTGAGGCTTCCCTCACCTAACATTTTCCCGTGTCCCATTTATTGTTTTCATCCGTCTAGCTATTTGTTTTCCATGGCTGCTAAAATCCTGCACAGCACACAAATTGTCAATTACTGATCATGATATAATCCCTCATGTTAAAATACAGATTTACGTAGGTAGTTTACATGATAAAATGAAAACACTCAGACTACAAAATTTATAGAGAAAAAACTAATCATCTACAGACATAAAATAACCACTATCACTACTAACTAAAGAATAAATTTAGAACATCCAAAAAGAATCACATAACTACTATACAACTGGAGAGTATAGTTTAAACTAAAAATCTTCAAATTTTTTATTTAAAAAAACAGAAGAAATAATCTTCAAAAACTGAGATTAGTTCATACCAATTTTTCTTCTTGAACCAAAACTATGAAAAAGATAAAAGAATGTGTCAGCCATAACAATTGTCAATATTTACGCCTGATCAATCTAAACCATAAGCAAAGGTAAACGAATACGTTGGGCTTAACAATGGTTATTAGCTGAAGAGTTGAGCTCAAACAGTAAAGAATGATGGATAGTTACCATGCTCAAACATGCTAACTTGCACCAGGGAGATATTAACTACCCATGTGCCACAGTGTTGTTAAGGCGTCACCTAAATGTTCAGGTACTACCAAAGCTGTAAGGCGAGCACACAACTTTGGGGCAGCTGCTAAGGCGAGCGTCTTGGCAGTTAGGCGTCACAAGTCGTCGCCTAGGTACATCATAGTGTTACTGTTAGTTATTTTATTTTAGGCTTTAATGTATATAATATTTCTATGTTTAATGTTTTTTAGGAGTACAATATATTTATACATTTATATATTATATATTGTGAACAACTTATTGCCTTATGGAAGTCTAGGCCGGCGTCTTATTACTTAAGCATCCAAACGTTCGGTCACCGCCTCGCCTTACCGTCGTAACAACTACTGCCAGACTACTGCTACAATATTCTACTTAATAATTTTGTCCCTAAACTATTTCCTGAACTAATCATTGGCCTAGCAGAATAACAAAAAACTAAAAGATGCAACATAATCAGAAATATACACAAATAAAGAAACAATCTTCAGCCTCAAAGTTTGACACCTATCATGCAAGGTGGCCTACCTTATTCTCATGCAATCCCAATGTCTCAATTTCAACAGCTACTTCTATATAGATTTGTGATCTTCTTTACTCAAGTTTCAAAGCACTTTCTGCCCCTTTGATAAATTCCCTGAGACCAGATTGGACAGTTGAAACTCATTTAATAATGAAAATCTTAAGTGGCAACATAATCATAATACACTATAAATATTTTATGGTTTCCATCTCCGTCTGATCAAGCAAGAAAGTATCTGCCACTTCCATGAAGGTTGTATTATTTCATGTAAGATGTCCCACACGAGTTATGAAGAAATAGAGCAGACACATTGTGATATTTAAGTAGTTTATTTAACTTTACTCATAAACATAAAAGGCTAAAAGAAAGGAAAAGCAGTGAAACTGTGAGATAACCTAAGCTGATCGAGTGCATTTGTCCACCTAAATATTGTAGTAGAACTATAAAAGTGATGTAACATAAAACAATAGCCACATTTGACTTTATGCAGCCCGAAATTTGTATAAACCAGGTTGTATAGATGACTATTGAAACAAAAAAAAGATTCATATGGCTTAATCAGGATCTCCGCAAAGGCGCAAATACAAAACCTCCAAATATCTGTCTTGCTATATCTGTGAAATGCATGCACTGATTGAATAATAGTCAAATCACAATTAATAATATAAAGGAGGAGAAAATAGTAGAAAGGTGTTTCATGGAATAGCAACAAATGAATACCTGCAGATACCTTCTTTGATCCATCAGCTCTTGTTCCTGTAGATTGTGCAGTAGCGTTCTGTGACGTTGCTGCTGCCGTCGCAGCCTTTCTTGAATTTTCAGTAACCTTTTCTGCAGCTTCTTTCGCCGCTCTTTGAGCTTCCAAAGCTTTTGCTTCTTCTTCAGCTCTCTTCTTTTCAGCCTCAAGTCTAGCCTGAATCTATCAAACAATAAAAACCTATAAGCATCTAAAAGGTTAACATGATCTTTATATATGGTTCATATTTCTGATGAAGAAAATACAAAAAAAAAAGACAAGGTCGCCTCTAGCAGGTACTTAAGCAGAATATCCATTCCATCTCCACATGTCTTGTGCGTCTCCAAAACGCACACAGCTAAGACAATTACCTTTTCTAACAGCACAAAACCCAATTCATAAAAAAAAACCACAAGCCAACTCTATTTCATTAACTGCCTTCTTCATAATCAATACAAACAGGAAAACTTGCACCCCTGTGATTTGATATTCAAACTTATGACTACTTTGTCTCTCCTTAAAGTTTGCGGCAAGTTAACTATCACATATTTTGAGACAAAGGGGTATTAGCTGTCACAGGACTCCTAATGACTATAATTATTACTATTAGTTTTAGAATAACTTTCATAATTTTTTCTAGCAGTTTTTCCTATAAGTATGTCATTGCAAAGGGAAACAAAGAGAAAGACGAGCTTTTTGGGGAGGTCTAATATGATCCACATAATTTGATCTATTTTCACTGTTCAGGTATCCAATGGCAGAGCATACTTACCGGGACCATGGACGGAGACGGCGACCAGATCGGAGCTCTGACGCGCCCAAATGCGCCATTTTTCTTTGCCTACGGTTATCCTCTCCCTGCTGTTCGGAGACTGTTTACGGTGCGTGCAGTTACAGTTTTAGGATTTTACGGTTCGTACAGTCCGGGTCGGAGTCAGGTTCCTTCAGGTTAAATGGATTCCCTACAATTCGGGTCGGAGCTCCATTTTGGACGGGTTTTCAGGTTACCTCAAGTTATTCGGGTTCCCTGCGGTATACGGTATATGGGTGTTTCCTTCCTGTTGGGTTTCTTCGGCTCGAATGAAGCAAATTCAAATTCAAATCAATGAATCAGGTCTTACAATGTGGAAAATTCGCAATACAAGCTGTTAACACTACACGACCTCCAAACTTGCTTGTATTCTCGATTGAGATCGAGATGGGTACCTATCCAATATCTTCCTTAGCATTTTAGTTGGGCTTTTGGCTATGGCTATGGCTGCCATGGCTGCCATGGCTATATTATGAATGTTTTAAATGATTGAGGAACTGAGTTTGATAAGTATCATTTTACTTGCAGGTGGGAATGTTTAAAAGAGATTTTAGTTGGTGACTAGACTGATGGCTTATTTTGTAGTTTTGGTATGCCAATTATCAAAGGCTCTGAGCGCTACAATTGTGAAGTTTTATGTCTAAACCGAAAAATTATCATGATACGCCCCAAGATGTGGCTAGCCAATGATGGAATCTACAGGGAACTCCGATGGTTTACCACATGGAAGCATAAGGAGCAGCTTGAGGACTTTCAGCTCCCAACTGAAATTTCCGAGGCTTTGTCACAGCAAAGTGTTCCTTTTGGTTACGGATATGTTCAATTTCTAGACACGTATGCTACCCGTTTTACTTTGTTATGCTATTTTAATTTTTACATTATCCCATTATAATTGTATAGAATTTAGTGCCTCTACCTCTGCCTAATTTTTTGAAGCATCCGTTTTATCATCAGAGCTGTTGCATCTGAAGTTTGTGAAGAGCTTTTTACTCCTATGCCTCCTCACACTGAGCTTGCACTGAATGGTGTTGAAGTATTTCTGAATGCTAGTGGGAGTCACCACCAACTACGAAAACTTGATCTTCGCCTCTGTGCATGCCTTTAGAGACTTAACCATGTTTTCTAATTTAGTTGTTGATAATTGATTGCTTGGTTTTCCAGTAAATAAACAAATAAACATCCACTTAACATACAGAACAGAAATATTTTGGCTTTGCTGTTTTTATGAGGAGCCATCGCCTTTTCTACTAAAACTTAATATCATATAGTATTACAATTAATAAATAAGCTTTTAGAGAAAGTATTTGATATGTTGCAGATGGATGTTCTTGTATCGTTGTGAATGGGGATGTTGTCGCACAAAGTTCACAGTTTTCTTTGAAGGATGTTGAGGGGGTGGTTGCTCAAATAGATCTAGATGCGGTATGCTGTTATATTAATGATCTTTGTATTTCCAGTTATACCTTACTTGCCGGTGGGAGAAAAGTTCTTCCCCATTAATGTCGTTGTATACTTGTAATTTTTGGTATTCTCTGAATACACATGTGCGCATACAATGTCGTACTCCTCATTTCAATTCTGCTACTTTTACTTGAAATTTGTCAATAGAGATTTGCATAGACATTCATATTTTTGGATCATTTTAATATGATAAATCTGATTACTTATTTCAACTCTAATACATTTTTTCATGTATACAATGCCAGGTTGCAAGTCTTAGAGGATCTATAAGTAGTTTTCAAGAGCAAGCAAGTAGCAAGCCAGAAGTATTTTCTGTTAAAGTGCCTTACAAGCTTTGCAAGTCTTTTAACCTCCAAATGACCCTTTCAAATATAACTGAGGGTCAGTCCATGTTAAGATAAATTCACCCAGATCAAGAGTATTTGATGACAAGACCACAAATTTTAGCACTCACTACTTTTCTTTCCTTTTCTTCTTTTTGTTGATAAAAGATGAGATTTTTATAGATATTGTAGCATTAACTACTGTTTTATCTTCTGTAGTTACACGAAAGAATATATTTAACATTAATTTTGTATTTTCATCTTCATCATCTAGCATGAATTCTATCTTCTTCAGCCACTCACCTCCCCTCCCCATGGCAATAAATGGGTTTCTTGAGCTTTTTAAATGTCGGACAATGTCTATCAATTGTGGTTTTATTTGGTCAGATTTCTGCTGTTTTACTTTTTTTCTACCATTTTTAGATCAGATATCATTCACCTGAGGAAGAAATAGCTTTACCTGGGTGTATAAAACACATATCATGTGATAAAACAACATGTAGTGAAGCTGATGTATGTGCTATACAGCAGGACACTGAAGCTGAACTGCAACCAACTCATATAGGACATTCAAATGGTCATGGTGATGTCGAAAAGGAAATTTTCTCCTGTGAAATTACAAATCAAGTAGAGAAATTTTAACATGTAAGATGAAAGCTTATTGGATATAAATTCTCATCATAGAATTGAAAGATAACGGTAACATTTGGCTAAAGGAATTTCTCTTCTTATTGCAGCAGATGTATTACCTTGTGATGACTTAAAAATTGATGATGGAGCTGGTTATGCCTTCTCAAATATTCAGTTCAGCTCCCCATTACAATTAACTCCATTGTTCAGATCGTTGGTATCAGGGATTCCTAGCCCACATTTTTTATAAAGTGTAAGTTAACTAGTTCTGCATTATGGTTATTAAGCCCCAAGTAGCTTTAGTAATAGAACTTTGGGTATGCTGGTAACTCAATCACCAAAAACTTGTATTCTTTACATTATTACTACATAATATAAAAGTGGCAGGGATAATACTTGCTTTCTGCTAATGACATCTTTAATTAGACTTCTTGAGCCTGCTAGCGGCAGTGATGGGCAGCTAATTCAGCATCACTAATATCTCTAATCTGTATCTGGTGATCTGATCTGTAGGCTCGAGTGTTACAGAAAAGACATTCTATTAGTTCCAGTTAGTAGCAGTAATAACAATTACTGTATTCTTTATCTAGTGATCTGATCTGTAGGCTCGGTCCCTGTGGTCCTTTATATGATTGCAAAAGCAATAGATCAAAACACTACAACTTGAAGTATGGATTCCATTACCTAAAAATATTCAAGATTTTACGGCAATATGTAAGGGTGTTATTTAATCCAGTACTGAAACTGTTTGAATGCACTTCACATTGTTATATTAGCGCTTTGGACACACTCACATAGTTGTATCAGCAATTTAGCTATTTTATGTAAAGCATCTATTACGTAATTTATACATGCATATGAAATTTAGTTGTGTTCCCAGAAAAAAACATGCCCAGATTACATAGATATACATAATTAAGGTACAGTAATCTCTACCTTTTAAAACAAGTGATACATGCATATGAAATTTAACGAAAAAATTGTGTTGACTAGAAAAAGCATGCCTAGATTGCACTGGTATGCATATATTAAGATGTTATACAATACTATATCTCAACGCACGTCCCCACAGCTTGGGGCATGGTTTTTTCGGCCAATGTTAACATTACTAAATTTTCCTGTCTATTTGTTTTATGTAAAAGTGAATGAAGAAGACATTGTGTATTTAGATGTTGTTGATGATGATGATTTATGTTTTTTGTGAATTGTCATGGATTTTATTTTAGTAATTTAGTTGAGACTTTGTTTGGTATTTTAGATATGTTTGCATTTATATTTAATCAAACACTTGAACTTGTGGTTGAATTTCCGAATTTGAATGTATCCTAGAGATGTTTATGTTAAGATCATGAGTTAGGTTAAGATCATGGGTTGAGTCACTTGGGTAATTGTAGAAGTCTATGAGTTATGATGAGTCATGGTATAAAATGACTTAATCACCGCTTCCAATGCGTGAGCTTTGGCGGCTCGGCGTCCTAGGCGTTGCCTTACCCTTCTCCAATGTCAGGACGCCTAGTCGTCGTCTAGACGACGCCATGACAATTATGGATGATATATTGCTGATATTGTGATACATTGATGTTTACATTTCAGTTTTTAAATTGAACTGTTGAACTGTTTACTATTGAACTATTGAACATAGACTGTTGGACTTTGGTTATTTTGTTTGGAACTTTGGATTGTCTTTTGAGCATTTGGAATTTGGTTTATGAAATAGATCCAAACTACTAGCTTTAGTGCTTAAGTTTGGAATTTGGAGTTTAAATATTTGGCTTGCAGCCTTGACTTGATAATGCACAACCAACAAGGAAACTAGTTTGGTGTAAAGTCTGAAAAAAATATAAGTTTCTTATCTTTTTTATTGACATTTTCTTTTATATTTACAAGTTAGTTTTTTACTTGTTTCTAACCCATCTTCTATATTTGCAGGATTTAAGCTTGGACTTTAGGCCTTGGATAATTGATTTGCAGAAATACAGATTTGCAGTCATGTCTCATGAAAACTAGCTTGGTATAAAGTCTGAAAAAATAATAAGTTTCTCATCTTTTATAGGGTTAAGTTCAGATGACCACCTGGGGTTTGGGCGGTTTCTCACTTAACCACCTATAGTCAGTAAAGCTACATTTAAACACCCGACTTTTTGAGTTGAAGTGAAAAAATACTTTCCGTCTTAACTCCGTTAAATAATTTGGCTAAAGACTTAATTAGCCTCCATATATATATATTGAAAACTTCCATCTTCCTTCTCATCATCCATGTCCGAAATATCCCACTCATCATTCTCTCTTTTTCTCTGTCTCCAAGCCAGAGTCTAGCTACAAACAGGAAAGCAATGATTCATGGAAATGAAAATGTACAGGAAGGAAGAAATTAATGCGCATCATCACAATCGAGCCGCAACTTCCCTGCATCAATTCAAAATCCAACTCCACCACAATCTCTCTCCAAGAACCCTCATTTACTGAATACACCACAATTCTTGATCCACAACTTCTCAAGGCTAGGAAAATCTTTTATGAAAAATCATAAAAGCTCAATTACTTACAGTAAACACACTTAAAAAATGCTAATAACTTTCTCAGATATCTTTCTCAATCTATTGGTTAATTGCATATTGATAATTTAGCATTCAACTTTCACCTCTACTATATCTTTTAACTACCCTACAAAGAAAATCGGTATGAGCATACACAAGCCCTTAATTCTTGTTAGGGTTCATCATCACCATACTTTTCTTTGAAATCAATTTATACGCTTACATCAACTCTTGTCCTTTGGAAATTGTAGCCAAACCTGTCATGGTTCTTAGATGAATTGGTTCAGATCTGATCGTGAAGATCGAGCCTGTAATTCCAATTCCCACGACATTACCGACCATCCACTATTAGATTTAGAATTTGCCCAAAAACTTAAAGACCATAAATCGAAAGCTTGACCTCAGAAATGATTGGGACGGAGACTCGACCGGAAAACTTCGAGCGGTGGTGGTGAATCAGCGTCTTGAGGGGCTCGACCGGAAAACTCGAGCGGTGGTGGCTCGACTGGAATCTGGTTCACCATATATAAGTTCCGACCAAAGTTAGGAGACCCATATCACCGATTGGGACGCCAGAAACCAAACCAAAAAATCGATGCTCTGGCAAAATAAAAACCCCCAAAATCAAATTCAACAATAAGATAATAAACAACAAAGAAGATGGGTGAAACAACAGATATGTCGAAATCGGAAACCCCAAATATGGCAGAACCTAGCAGTTTCCATATTTTAGATCCGAAAGTTAATACATCCATTTGAACAAATAAAAATGAAAGAATAAACACCCAAAACTGATCAATGGAGAGGATGGAGTAATAAATCTGTAAAATCAGCGAGGGAAATCTCTATAGCTTCCGACAACTGTACAAAACAACCCATTAGCATAGCCAGAGCTCCATCTCAGATGCGGAGAGAGAGAGAAAAGGAGAGGAATGTATTTTAAAAGTTAAAGGAAGAAGAAGGGGCTATTTCAGTCTTTTTCAATTGTTAAAGCCCTTTTTCACGCGTTTTTGGCGCGTGACATACACGCACAGTTAAATTGGATGGAAAATGTGACGTTTTCACTTTAAGTCAAAAAGTCGGGTGTTTAAATGTAGCTTTACTGACTACAGGTGGTAAAGTGGGAAACCGCCCAAACTCCAGGTGGTCATCTGAACTTAACCCTCTTTTATATTTAGACATTTTCTTTCATCATTCAAATGCCTTCAAGCTAGCTATAATTCATCATACTAATCCATCACATCTAGAAGACTGCTGGTAGTTAGTGAGGATTTTGAACTTGATTTACCCATTTGATGATTTTCTTTATCAATTTGGATTTAATCTGTATATATGTATATGCAGTTTAGCTTCTTTTTTGCGACAGTAATGCTTTGTTCTGAGATTTCCTGAATACTTAGACAAGGCATAGAAAACAGTGAACATCTTTAGTCATTTTCTAAACTATGTTTGAGCTTTGCTCCATATATTGCAACTTTGATATTGTTTTCTTGCTACAGGATAACTTTTTACTATACCCTCTTCTTGCCTCTTTGAAACTGCCAAATGAGGTATCTGGATCTCATAAAAAACAGAAAGTGAGATGCCTTCCAAGAAGGTATATGAACTTGCTCAACTAATTGGTTCTTAAATTTCTGGTAAACACACATTCATTTTCTTTGTTTTGTTTGTCTAACTCCCTCTTCTTTTTTTTAATGTTGTTTTGCAGACAACCTCCCCCAAAAGTGGTGGTTAAAAATGATAGTTGCTCGAGTTGGAACTCTAATGGTTTGTCGGGTAATGTTGTCCTGGACATTATATTTTAGGTACTTGGATCAGCTTGGCATGTCAGCGACTTAAGGTACCAAGACATACTGCAGACAATCACTGATAGGTGGAAACTATGGTTTACTCAACACTACTATTGTAATATCCCGAAAATAAATAAATAATAATATTAAATTTATATTCTTAAAACATATTGTTTGGAACTTGTCATTTATTTGGGTCAAACTAGTTATTTAAATTATGTGGGCTAATAAATATTAATAAGTGATAGATAATATTATGTGGTTAAAATTTGGGCCTTAATATTAATTTAGCCCAAATAGAAGTTTATTAGGGCAAACCTAATTAATAAATAGCTAAACCTAATATTACTTCATTATACAAACCTAATAAAGAAGAGGTGGCTACTTTGGAGATAAAGGAACAAACTACAAAGGGGGCTCAGTGAAGAAAAGACTAGAGATTTTGATCACTAGTGGGGAAATTTCATCAAGAATAAGTAAGAATATTATACATTATATAAAGTGGGGATAAATCACGTGGTTCCATATTAAATTATTAAATTTAGTATGTTGTTTTTTTCATCATGAGCAAGTACTTTTGTAATTCAAGAACTAAGAGCGATCTTTAAAGATGGGAGAGTTTATTTATTAATAATACTTATACTGGATGTACTTATTATTATTATCACTTTATTCCAATCAGATTGAATCGGAGGAGTAGTCTGCATGATTGATTTTGGAGATCCTAAAATAATAAATTGATGATTTTTAAAATAAAAATATATATATAGCAATAGTAATTAAAGTTTACGAAAACTTGCATAATTTGCAAGAGATGTTATACAAATAAATATGTAAGATTATATGAAATGAATTAAATCTTAATATTATAAGTAATTATATTTTATAGTCGTACCAAATAGAAGTGTTCATATTTTTATAAATGTACTTACATTTAGTATTATTAATTTGTGTAATTAGTTCGGACGGAAGGAACTTAAAGAGTTATATTTGGAATATAAATTTTGGAGTATTAATAATTGATATAAGACGATGATTAAAGGCATATTAAATAGATTAAGAATTATTTTGGAATTATTGAATTGGATTATATTTAATTTGAGGTGAATATGTTTAGGTGATGAATAACGTTTACGTATTTGATATCGTTGGCATTTGAGGTAAGATTTTGTGGAGTGTCTTATAAATGGTTTGGAAGTATCGTGCTGATTTCCGTACTCTTTTAGTGATACCTTTGTTAAATTTGATTTGTTCGTTTGTTTCCTTATTTGAATTCTATTATGATTTCACATAATTGTTTCTTGTGAAATAAATATATTAGTTTCATTTTAGAGTTGATACGTTATGACTACGTATTTGTACTCTTTGAATTAGGTTATCATGTTTAGTATTATTTATTTTGATAATTGTAGAAGCGATACATGTTGCTACCTTCCTTTTTTGAAACCCTCAATGACTATAATTTGATTCGGTTCAACATGTATATATAGAACCCTTTTGTTGGTATTATGTCGCATGTGTTGTGACATGATATTTTGTTAGAATATACCGTAGAGTATACGAGTTATAACCACTGTGGGGTACCACGAACACGTCGTCTTAACACGAGAGATGTGACACTTTCCGTGGCGGTGTGTTTAGTCCACTGGCGTCTCCATTTTGGATTCCTAGGAAGTGGGCCATTGGTGTTTTGTTGTGGGAGACGTGTGGGTTAACCCTAGTTTTCTCGTTACTCATGATTTGTGATGTTGTGCCAAACACACCTATCCAATTTGCATACATTTGGATTCGCGGTCCAATGTGTGATTTGCACAATGTGGCATTATTTTGGTTGCACAATGTGGCAATGTGTATTCTGAGCTCATTCGGTATAAAATAACTTCTGACCATTTGTTTGACTATTATTTTATTGGATTAGTTTTGTTGGTTTCGTTCACATTCAAGTCATTGAGTTAGTTACTTGATTCGTTATTTCTTTATCTTTTATTGGTTTCAATCGATTACGTTGATTCGAGATATATTCATTACGTTGATTCAAATATATTCCATTCAAATCTTTGGATATTATATTTTCGTTCGTATTTGCACTTGAGGCTTTGTTCAATATTTTTGTCTCGATTATTTTCGTATATCGATTGTATATCTTTTGTATATCTCAGTGTCCGTCTTTGGGCAATTGGCTCATCTTGTGTTTTTCTTCCCAAGCAGTTTGCGAGGGTGATTCGGAGCTAGTGTGATGAGATTTTGCCTTTGACCATTTAGGTTGATTCAATTTTAAGTTTTGATTATTTTGACTCGATTTGGAGAATTGTACTTATTACTTTATTAATGGATCACCACTATTAATATTTTGAGGTTGTTAGTGCTCTGTTTATTTATTTTGAGGTTTGTTGTGCTTTGCACGTGACCTCCCTTTCCTTTTCGGGAAGGGGATGTTACAACTATCTTTGTACCAAATCCAGATTACTACAGGTGATTAGAATTTTTTCAGTCAATGCCTAATGAAAAAAAGAAGTATAAATTTGTGAATTCCTTTTGTGGAATTGACTATCCAATTTTGGCCAAGTTGCTTCAAATGCATTATTTCCTAGTGATAGTAACTTATCGTCTTCACTTTCAAATTAAGCAATTCTGTTGTCTTCTATAAGCAAGCAAGCTTACCTCCACATTATGATGTCTTCTTGCCATTTTTTTACGTTCTATTTCTCTTTGCTTTTCTCTATCTAATGACTTCCAATGTGTATATATAAACAGATAAATAGATAAATGTACATATAAGAGGCAAACATTTTGTTCCCAGGTGCAGAACAATTCCTGTTTAAGGCTGTGTGTTTGATATGCTTTCTTTCTTGCAGTGCTCTTCTTTGGCACAGACTGATGGGAAGAAAAGTTATGTGCACAAGCTTCTCCGGAACAAAGAAAATACGTGCTTATGCTCATTGTGCAAGAGAATCGGTAAATTTTCAACAACAATAATAACTAAATATTGTAATCATAACTCATTATGTATAAATTTGGTGGTTCTTCCTCTTTTTTTTTTCTTTTTTTTTGTAAGATTTTAAGATTGAGATTTTCTTAAATGCCATTAAAGGTAAAATCGTCTTTAAATACTAGTATTGATGACATATTTTAACTTGATTTTCAGTTCTTTTATATTGCTGATGATGAATAATCAGAGCCTTAAAGTAACTGATTCAAGTAATTATGCAACTTTTTCACCATTGAAGATTAGATTAGGTGGTACTTTACAAGACAAAGTCATCTATACGATACTGAAGAAGCAACCCTGCACCCCATTTACTAAAAACACCTCAGAGCTGTTTGGTTTCACTCGAGGCTACCTACCCTTGTACAGATGGGATGAACTAAACACCTTCTTCAATAAATCTGGGTAAAAAAGGAATTCTAACCAATTTTTCATTTACCTTGAACTTAATAGCTGCAAGAAAATGACTTACAATCTCGTTTTTCAAATTCAGGGCTATGATTATTTTTGGATTGAATGCTCTCAATAGAAAAACCATAAGGTCGGATGGCTCTGCGGTTGGAGCATGGGATTCCACAATTCCACAATTCATCAGCCCTTTATTGCCAATTTTCCCTTATTGGCTCTCAACAATTCCAGCCTCCCTGCAGTTGGCACTGGAAGGCAAATATATACTGGTCCTTAGCTTGTCCATTATTCATCTTGTGCTTATGGAGTGCGGATGTCTTGAAATTCAAGAAGATATTCTTGGTCATAGTGCATATCTCACCGGCCTTAGCATCATTGGTGGAATTACACTCTTTCCATCTGTTGTGGAGGTAAGAGGCTTATGATTCTTTCCCTGCTCTTTTCATCATGCCTCTCCTAATTGGTACTGTAGATATTTTTATTCTAGCTTCTCTCTGCCTTAGATTGTTTAGAAATTTCACATTGGTATATTCGAAGTGTATGATTCGCTTAATATTTTTCCTGATAGCCTATTACAGTTAATGCATTTATTTTGTAAGATCAAATTATTTAATAGTCTTGGTGTTCATTTAGTCGCATTACTCGACATGAAGTTAGTAGGCTATTGGGAAGCTGCATTTTATAAAGAAGAGAGTAGAGTACATGCAGAAAGCAAAAACATTAAATAGATTAGTCAATTTCTCTGGTCGCACACTTGTGCTTATGGAGTGCGGATGTCTTGAAATTATCTGCTGTGGAGGTAAGAGGCTTATGATTTTTTCCTTGCTCTTTTCATCATGCCTCTCCTTATTGGTACTGTAGATATTTCTATTCTAGCTTCTCTCTGCCTTAGATTGTTTAGAAATTTCACATCGGTATACTCAAAGTATATGACTGGCTTAATTTTTTTCCTGATAGCCTATTACAGTTAATGCATTTATTTTGTAAGATCAAATTATTTAATAGTCTAGGTGTTCATTTAGTCGAATTACTCGACATGAAGTTAGTAGGCTATTGGGAAGCTGCATTTTATAAAGAAGAGAGTAGAGTGCATGAAGAAAGCAAAAACATTAAATAGATTAGTCAATTTCTCTGGTCGCACACTGTTTTTTGCCGTGCTAATGTATCATAAATGATTTTCAATGTGCCGACCCCAACTGCTCTGCTGTGTTCTTAATATTTACTGAATTTAACCTATTCTCTTCTGTCCATTTCCTACAAGAAGATTTTCAGGACTCCCTCCTTTTCTTTGATGATGTTGTTTACTCATTTTTTAAATTTATTTTCTGTCCATGTCTTCCTTGCACAGGCATAACCATCTATAGTTAAAGGTTAAAAGGCAAAAAAGAATAGTGAAATCCTCTATTAATTTGTCAACAAAATTCTGTTCCCACTACAAATGATAGCACACTACTGAAATTAGATATGCATCTTGGTTTCAAGCGTGTTTTGCCACTACTTGTATCTTATTTATCATATTCTGCAGATATGGTCGTTATTTTCCAAATATTCATATTATTCTGCAGGATAATTCTTCAATTTGGGAAGAACGGTGACTTAGGGTCTGCTCTGAATATCTTTGAAGCATCCAAGCAAGATATGGGTAGTCCTAATATGTACATCTACTGCACAATAATAGATGTATGTGGTCTTTGTAGTGACTTCTTGAGATCGGGGTCCATTTATTAGTTACTTGCCAACACTGATTCACAAGCTTCGCACACTTGGTTGTTTATCTCTTACATGCTTAGTATCTCTAATAGATAACACGTGTGTGTCCAGGCATGTGTATCTGAGTTGTTGCTTTCAATTTAATATCTAGTCATTTGGCATTGTTCTCTAAGTACTGGATTATCTTTTGTACGAGTATTAAGATTAACAGTAAAACTTATTTGGGGTCCATCATCATGTAGAAGCATATTTTCCTGAGGAATAATGGCTAGACTAGATGATCCATAACATTCTCATATCAACCATTGATATCTTTGATAAAGTTTGATAGTGATGGCCTACCTTACTTAAATGAACATTTGATGTTAGCACTTCACGTTTGCTTAAGGATGAATTAGGAAGATTTTTTGTATGGTACTTAAAGTGTGCATCCTTTTTGCAAGTGCAATGGGCTATTAAAATTTAAGAGTTGGGTTAAAATCAAGTTTATATTGGCTTCAAGGGAAGGAGTAATATTATCTGTATCGATATTCGATGACTAGCTTTAAAATTGATTTTCATGCTTGACCAATTTTTTAACTTGTAGACTATATCAATTATGTGGCTACATGGTTGTCAGAATGTCAGGCAAAAGCTTTTTGTTAATCTAGTTTTGGTTCTCTATCACAACTACAATTTGATTCTTGAAAAACAGACTTGTAGTAATACCGGGCTATTTCTGGATGTTCTTATGCTGCTGTTTCATGTTTATTTGCTGCAGGATTTATGAACTCAAAAGATTATCCCAAATCTTTATATTTTCAACAGTCTGATGAATGTTAATGCCCGTGACTTGAGCTACACGTTGCAAATCTACAAACATATGCAAGTAATGCTCTTTTTCTCTCTCTTGTATGTTTGTGACACACAAATAAGCAAATCTACTCTAGCATGCATAAATATACATACTTCACTATGTGCTCCTTAAGTAGACTAGGACAGTTTCTTCTAAAGCTGGTTGTTTTTATGTTTCTATTTACTTCATCTTTCTTTCATAATTGACAAATGATGCTCGAGATCCTACTGGATCCTCTGTTCGAGAGTGGGGACTATCATCTCTCTTTCTCGCCCACAGTCGTCTTTCTTCCTTTAATACCTTATGCTTTTGAATAATTTAAGATGAACCATATTCTTTATTTACTTGATTTAGCATATATTTCCCCCTAAAAATGTGTTGCCTTTTGAATTTGTAAAATAAATTTATTACCTTTTCTTCTCATTAATATTTGAATGATAATTTTGCTATTGATGTGAAAAGTGTTCTTCAACAAAAGGTACATTTTGTCCAGTATTGGTCCATTGGTCTCACTAATCAATAGTGTCTGGAGGGCTTCCCTTAAGCTGGCACACAACTGAGCACATACTAAACAACTTAGGTTTGTACTCTATTGTAGTAGGAGATGGTCTCATGTTTCTTCTATGCTAAAAGCTAGTTGAACATACGCGGAAGTTTAATAATTTATTCTTATCAACAAGAAAGTTTCTTTAATCTGCTTCATATTATATGTCCAGAATCTAGGTGTTGCTGCTGATATGACATCTTACAACATTATTTTGAAGTCTTGTTGTCATGCTTCAAGAGTTGATTTGGCCCAAGAAATTTATAGGGAGGTACAACATTTGAAATCAACAGGAGTATTGAAACTAGATGTTTTCACATACAACACAATAATTAAGGTATTATCTATCTATAGTAAATATACTTCAGTCTTAAAATGGACATTATGTGTCTAATATCTTACATTCTTACTGCTTTTGCATACTTTTTACACTTCTCCTGTACATTATACAACCATTCTATGAAAATTTTCTTATCTTGTATCTTTATATTCTGCATCAAATGACAGGTCTTTGCTGATGCAAAGATGTGGCAAATGGCACTGGAATTTAAAGAAGATATGCTTGCAGCTGGTGTTACTCCCAATACACGATGTTGCAACATTGTTCTTCATGCATGCGTTGAGGCTTGCCAGTACGACAGGGCCATCCGTTTATTCCATATCTGGAAAGCAAGTTCATCTAAGAAATTTTATAGAAAAGATTATCAGGAAAAGATAAATATAGGTGGAGACCATTCACATAAAAGTTATACTACTAATGTGCCTGGCAGTGGATCTGATTCTGATCATGCACATTATACTAAAAGTGTTCCTTTTACACCCACTACTGCAACATACAATATCCTGATGAAGGCCTGTGGTACGGATTACCACCGTGCAAAAGCTTTAACGCAGGAGATCAAAACATTAGGTCTCTATCCTAATCATATAAGATGGTCAATTTTGATTGACATTTTTGGAGGATCATGGAATGTCAAGGGTGCTATGCATGGCATTTGGTGATTGTTAATCTATTGTCAAGAGAAATTTGAAAACCCAGATTTTACCTTTCAAGTATTGCGGTAACTATGCCTTTTGAATTTAGATATTAGAGTTGCATTCTTTTCCTCCTTTGAAAGATGTGGACATCTGGAAGGGAAACGATTGGCGCAAGTTGGTTGTTAAAAAAAGTTTTCATTCATGAACACATGATTCTAGCGTACAAGTTGTTTTCAAAATAGACGAACACTGCCATTGCAATATAGATCTTCTAATAACCATTCTTCTTAGTGCAGATTTTGAATTCCATGCGTGAGGCTGGTATTGAACCTGATGTTGTTGCATACACAACAACTATAAAGTTTTAACCTTTTTTCTTACACTTCACTTTGTTGTTATAGTGCATTCCCAGTACTCAGAAAATGGAAAAGGTTTAGTCGTGAAAGATAATGTTTTTTTTGGGATAATTTCCTCCATAATTGAAGAAACCAATTTGCAGGTACAATTCCAATGATTATTATCTCAAACAACTAATGGAGGAGTGATGTGAAGGAATAATACAAAGTAATGATCAGAATCAAAGCCAACACAGTTCTAGCAGCAGAGGTGACTTGGGGGGACCTCAAAGCCTTCATCTGGAGAAAGTTGCTGCAAACTTGCAAAAGACCGGCGCTGCAAGCTTTGCTGTCGATATTCAGGGGCAAACAAAGGTAGATAAACATCAATAAATCAAGATTGTCAAATTTAGCAACGCATTAATCATGAAAACTAGTCTTTTTTTATATATATATAAAAAAAGGTAAATTATGGTTATGAGTTTTTACATTGTTTGGAAGGAATTTCGAGTCTTTGACCTCACCAGGTATCAGTTACAGGAAAATCCCAAGTAGATTAGTATTCTTTTTACCTTTTATTTTGATTAGTAGTAGTGTCCTATTTCTTACTTATAGGCTTCAAGTAAAATTAAAGAAGTATAAGATTCTATGGTCAGCAAATAATTCATGACTGGTCTACTAAAATCTGACTTACAAATTGTAAAAATTAATCACCATTTTGGTAGAAACTGGAGAAAGTGACTGATAAAACAAGAACAGAAATAAAATGGATCGAGTTGTAGAAGATTAAAACAAGAAAAATTATTCCAGGAATATATACATGGCACGACACCAAGCATAACTTTGGATGGAAGAGATGTTTGAAAATATCTTACTGAATAGAACAACATGCTCGTCTTATCTTGAATTTACTCTCGAGTTGTTCAATCTTTAACTTCAGAGACAACATTAGTAGTTTTCAATCTGTTTTCTTGAGTTACGTCATCAAATTTTCCCCGACAGGTTGAAGCTCAGATTGTGGTTCTTGCGAATGATCAAAGAGAATTATATTATGTTCTAAACTTGGCTCATTCAATACCTTTTATTAGTCATAACATATTATATATTCAAACTGTAGGAAAAATATAAAAGTGACAGCCTTTGCATCTCGCTTGACTACCTCACCTGATATGCAATCTCTCATCCTTGGTACGATGGAGACCCCCCAATTTCAAGCTATGATGGATGCAAGACAAAAACAATTGGAAGAGGCTATGCGTAAGGAAGTTCCAGAAGAGACGAGGAAACAGAGAGAAAAGCCGTTGAATCTTCCAAATAGCGATGCGAGTATTTTTTCCTTGCCCAGTATTCTAGTATTGTCTTTATTCTTCAACAATCTAGAATCAGTGCAATTCTAGGCATATATATGGTTTCTCAGTTCGTTGAATGATATTAATAAGAGTGACTGCAAATTATCCCATACTGCAAATTTATCCATTCCTTCATCCTTCGTCCAATCCATTCCCATGAATCCCTTGACCAACTGGTTCCATGTTCCCTTTTCTTCATCTCTAATCCTCCTACCCAACTTCTGCACGAATTTGTATGATCTTTAGCTATTTATTTGGGTTCTTAGTATTTAATTTTTGTAGGTTGTTTGCGGAGGAAATATAAAGTTAAAACATTGTATCCTTAAAACATTGTGATGAATTGATGAAAAAGGAAACATATATATATATATATATATATATATATATTTATATCAAGTAGTTATCGTACTAATATGTCGCAAGTTGTTGATTGTGTAAAGCATAATTATGGTGTTGTTGGCATTATTAGTCGGGCGGGGTAGTCTTACACTGAAGTAATGTTTCGATTGCATCAGTTGCCTACCTGCCTAGTTTTTGTTTCCTACTAATAGTGATTGACATCCAGTTGAGATGATATTGTTTAGTATACTATAATATATAAACTGACTGTCATTTATTGTTGGTAGTCTTGTAACGACTCAAGTAATGTTTCAATGATTTTGTCTAGTATACTACAATTTATAAATTGTCTGTCACGTATTGTTAGAACCAGTTATCTATTACATTAGGTATTGGATCCTATGATTAATTAGATGCATGCCAACAAATTGAAGCTAGTTCAGTTTATTGGAGTAGGAGTTATATTTCGTTTGTAGACCATTTCAAACAGTAATGTTATGTTTGGATTGAAGGAATGAAGGTGGAAATGGAATGACTTATTCCCATGGAATGGAAAATTTGTGGTTGGTTGTTCCATCGGAATGGAATAAATTATTCTCATTCCTACCAAATTTGTGAATTTTATTACTTAGGTGAGGGTATGGAATGACTGGAATGAATCATTCCACTCACTTAATTCCATTCCTCCAATACCAACGTAGCATAAGAGTATTGAAGTCAATTACTTTATAATATTTACTTCCTTTTCTAACATTGTTCATGTATCGATTATTAGCAAGGTAAGCGTGTTTGGGGCACACAACTACAAATTCTTCCTCCTTTCTCGTGGTAATTTTCACTTTCTTTAGTGTGATAGTTTAATGGACAAGTTCAACTTTAGTCATAAACAAGAGACAAGAGACACTTTCAGGTTTAGTGGATTTATATTTCCGTTTTCATATTTATTTTCTGTAACTTCCTGTATTTATAAATTAATCACATTGCAAGCATTCAAATAATGAATTGCTTATAGAGACCCGTACACTACAGTCTTCACATAATTAAAATTAATATCAGCAATGCATTCAAAGTAGTATTCTTTTTTATATGGTCACTAGAACTAGCTGCTTTTCAGACTGTGACATGTACTTCTACATAATGACTCTGTCTTCAAACCTTACTATATCGGATTGTTTGTATTTGAGAAGTAATTCTTTTCTTGGAACTTTAGTAATAGTTTTAGGTACCATATGCTTAATGAAATGATCCAACTTGGTCTACTTAAAAAGTTGTCCTGTGAATGTGTTCAATGACTATTAGCAGTTTCAAATTGAAATACATGGTTAGTAATGCGACACCACTCGGTTAACTAATTTTGGCAGACTTCTTATCTGCCAACTTTTCATGGAAGAATTTTTGTTATTTTAATTGTGGCATATACACCTCCATCCGATTTGGATGAAATCAGATGGCACATAGTTTAAGAAAATTTAGAAACTAAGTTGATCTATTCTCAGGCAGTTGTAAAATGAGTACATACTATAACAGTCTTAGGGGAGGTATCACTTATACAACTCTTGGGTTTTTTTTCTTCGTTTATCCAGATACCTTTTAACGAATTTATTGAAGTAGTGGTTGTTTTCATAGTTGTACACGTTTCTGGATACAACAATGGATATGCTTGTATTGCTTCCTAGTTTCATAGACTTCTTTCAAGAAGCCAAACATCGTTCCATCTCACCCGACAATCTTCTTGTCATATTTTTGGCTTTTGGTATACTTTCTATCATATATTTCACAAATTATTCACAATCTCCAATTACTATTTCTGCATTCTAATTGTTTGCATGTTTCTTACTGGTTTTGTACCTTGATGCAGTTTTAAACTTGGATTTGCACCAAGTCATCTTTGTTTCATAATTATGCATGTATCTCTTATCTTAAGCAACACCATTTTGGTACAGATAATTAAACACTGACCAACTTTGTGCTTCTATTCATTTCTATCTCCCTTTGCTATTCCTCTGTAAAGAATGGCGAATATAATTTTCTCATACAGGTGTAATGAGAAGAAAGGAGTTGCCCAGCTGCAGTGGAAATATGACTTGGACAGAAGAAAAAAGTTGAGCAAGTAGGACTTGTTTGATAAATTTTTTTAAAGAAGTTATTCCTATTTTCTTTTAGTGCAATAGATGAAAGTTAAGGATGAAAAGACAATCAGCGAGCGACTTTAAGTCAAAAATGTAAATAGAATATATGTATCACCAGCCTTTTGCAAGAATCATTGTTCTGAGTAGTTCCCAAAAAATTATACACTATTTATATTTGTGATTCAAATTATTATAGTTAGAGCACAATATCTCCATGAGTCCATAGGATAATGGATGAAAGTTAAGGATGAAAAGACAATCAGCGAGTGACTTTTAGTCAAAAATGTAAATAGAATATATGTATCACCATCCTTTTGCAAGAATCATTGTTCTGAGTAGTTCCCAGGAAATTATACACTATTTATATTTGTGATTCAAATTATTATAGTTAGAGTACAATATCTCCATGAGTTCATAGGATAATTTTCTATTTCCAAGTTCAAAATGTAAACCTTGAACTTAAATTTCTTTGAAATACTTTGCTTTGCAATATTTGATATCGGATCCAACAATGTATTACTAAAGTTATCTACTGTTCATTATCAGTATTGAACTAGATTACAATGGTCTGTAGACTTTAGAAATCATTCTTCCTTTGCTTAGGTATTTACATCTTGTAATCTCATATTCTCATGTTTTTGTCTTTATTAAGGTATAGAGAATATTCATGCACTTTATGAACTGGATTTCCCAACATGTGCAGATGTTGATGCGTGATTTGACCTTGTCGTGATGCATGGTGTGAGTACAATGTACCAATTACTTTTCAATGTATTACTTGTTTTTAGTTAATGAAAAATATGTATTTCTCAATTATGTGGATTATTTCTGTATTGATCTTTTTTATAAGATCTCTATTGATCTTATTTGTAAAAGTGTATATAACATTTTCTTTTTTACCAAAGTTGTCCTGGAAATAGGTTAGTTAGAGGGGTAGGCTGTCTTGTTAAGTGCTATATCTACCTCTGCCTAATTTTTTGAAGCATCCGTTTTATCATCAGAGTTGTTGCATCTGAAGTTTGTGAAGAGCTTTTTACTCCTATGCCTCCTCACACTGAGCTTGCACTGAATGGTGTTGAAGTATTTCTGAATGCTAGTGGGAGTCACCACCAACTATGAAAACTTGATCTTCGCCTCTGTGCATGCCTTTAGAGACTTGACCATGTTTTCTAATTTAGTTGTTGATAATCGATTGCTTGGTTTTCCAGTAAATAAACAAATAAACATCCACTTAACATACAAAACATAAATATTTTGGCTTTGCTGTTTTTATGAGGAGCCATCGCCTTTTCTACTAAAACTTAATATCATATAGTATTACAATTAATAAATAAGCTTTTAGAGCAAGTATTTGATATGTTGCAGATGGATGTTCTTGTATCGTTGTGAACGGGGATGTTGTCGCACAAGGTTCACAGTTTTCTTTGAAGGATGTTGAGGTGGTGGTTGCTCAAATTGATCTAGATGCGGTATATTGTTATATTAATAATCTTTGTATTTCCAGTTATACCTTACTTGCCGGTGGGAGAAAAGTTCTTCCCCATTAATTTTTGGTATTCTCTGAATACACATGTGCGCATACAATGTCGGACTCCTCATTTAAATTGTGCAACTTTTACTTGAAATTTGTCAATAGAGATTTGCTTAGACATTCATATTTTTGGATCATTTTAATATGATAAATCTGTTTACTTATTTCAACTCTAATACATTTTTTCATGTATACAATGCCAGGTTGCAAGTCTTTTGGGCTTTGGACACACTCACATAGTTGCATCAACAATTTAGCTTTTTTATGTAAAGCATGTATGGCGTAATCTATACATGCATATGAAATTTAGTTGTGTTCCCAAAAAAAACATGCCCAGATTACATAGATATACATAATTAAGGTGTAGTAATTTCTACCTTTTAAAACAAATGTGATACATGCATATGAAATTTAACAAAAAAGTTGGGTTGCCTAGATTGCACTGGTATGCATATATTAAAATGTTATACAATACTATATCTCAACGCACGTCCCCACAGCATGGGCATGATTTTTTCGGCCAATGTTATACAATACTAAATTTTCTTGTCTATTTGTTTTATGTAGAAGTAAATGAAGAAGAATACTTTGATGTAGACTTTACGTCATTCACAAATTTGTTGTCATTTACATTTGAAGAACTTGGAGGACATGGAAGAATTGAAGAACTTGGTGGAGTTGGAGTAGCAAGTGGAATTGGTACTCGTGGGTTAATAGATGAAGACGTTGATGGGAATTGGCAAGAAGCATCACTTTCTCAACCTTAGAATGATTTATGTTTTTTGTGAATTAAGTGTCATATATTTTATTTTAGTAATTTAGTTGAGACTTTGTTTGGTATTTTAGATATGTTTGCATTCACATTTAATCAAACACTTGAACTTGTGGTTGAATTTTCGAATTTGAATGTATCCTAGAGATGTTTATGTTCATTTGTGTTTGATTTTATCACTATTGAGTTTTGAGTTATGATCATGATTTAATATCTTTCTTTTCATATAAATTTAATATTTATTTGAATGGTATAAAGTAAACATTATACAAATAGGTTTAGTTTTTTTTATAGATAAATTGATTAATTGTACATATTTACTAAATATTATATATAATAATTAATTTAATTTAATTATTTATTATTTATTATATATTAATGACGTCACTGGGCCAATAATGGTTCAATTACTTGTTGGACCAGTGACCCATCTACCTTTTTCTGGTTCGATGATGGATCCAGGTTTGAAAACCTTGATCACCATCTTGAATTCTAACATTAGAGGGCTGAGTAATAATTTTAGAAAGGGAAAATATTTTCGAAGAATGTAGCATCTCTAGCTTCTATTATGGTATTTATTAACTAATTTCGGATTTCACAACCAAAAATCTTTTTGAATTACTATTTTGAGCATATCCTATAAATATAATGTCTAAGTTTTAGGTCATACCTTCTTTCTTTTTGGTTCGGGCATGGCTTCACTTGCTAAACAACCCTACACTTTTAAGCAATTTAGCTGGGGAGATCTTTTTTTTCCACAACTCAAAAAGATGTTTTTTCAGTATCCTTCACGGGTACTCGATTCAAAATAAAGTAAGAAGTTAAAATTGTATCCTCCCACAAATTCTCGAGTGTTCCGGACCTTAGTAATGTTGCACTGTCCATCAAAGTTCTATTTTTTCAATCCGCTACGCCATTTGATTGAGGTGTTCTCCACCCCCTATCATATCTAAGAACCTTATTCCTTTTCTCTAATTGATTATCAACTTCAGCTTTGTAAATTTTGAACTTATCGAAAACTTCATCTTTAGTTTTAATAAGATAAACATAATTATATTTAGAATAATCATTTATGAAGGTACAATATACTTATTACCGGCTCTAGTTGGAGTTATATTTGAATCACAAACATCACTATGTATAAGCTCTAAAACATTTGAATTTCTCTCGACTGGACCTATAAGATTTTTTCTGTTGCATGTTTTGCTTGTACGCATATTTTACATTTAACTTATGTTTATATTATATTTTGAAATCAGTCCCCAAATTCATTAATCTTTTAATTTTCTTATAATTAACATGTCACAATCTTTCATGCCACATTGTATGGCTAGATTTAGTATTGAAAACAAAAAATGAACTTTTATTAGAATCATTCATAACATTGAATTTAAACTTATTTTTTTTTCATTTTACCATCAACTTCATAACACGCCTTGTAAAAGGCAAAAAAAAAATAAACTTATTCATAAATCTTAAAATAATTATCCACTTCGCACAGTTTTTCTTTTTAATTTTCACCCAAATCAATTTCCATCCTTTTTGTTGCTCTACTCCTTTCATGATTCACCAATGACACCTCCCATATTTTATGACATTTATAGTTTATCTTTATTCTTATTCAATTTTAAGCCTCAAATCCTAACTTTTTATTTATTTCTCTTATATTATCTTTAATATTTTATTGCCGAAAATCATACGCGTAATTCGTGAAATTGAGAGAGATAGAGACAGTGAGAAAAGAAAGAGAAAGAGATAGAGAGAGAGTGTTGACACCTTTATGTTACATTTAGATTTAGAAAATAAAATAGAGAAATGAATGAAATAAAAATAGTATATTTGATAATTATTTCGAAGGATTAATCATCCCAGTAAAATAAAAATTCATTTCATCAAGCAGAGTATATTGTCGGTACTTAAGACTCCTACAAATACACAATTTACAAAATAACTTAACATAGACATATGTATATATATATATATATGAGATGAATTTTTCAAAAAAAAAATCAGCATCCATTCTAGTATTTTATTATACCGTGACAAAAGACAAACCTGAAAATGTCAAAAACATTTTCCCTCTAATTACACACAAGTAGACTAGAAGAAGGAAACAAACTTCAACCCCTGTTGGTAATATATTACTCCAGCACTAAAAATACAGGCGTCTGCAAGCTCTTTAAATATATCACCAACTTGAAAGTAGAAACAATACTCTTCTTGTTCTTCTTCAGTATCACAAAGGCTTCAACCAGACAAAACTACTAGTTCTAAACAAACGAGACCAACTTTCAGCAGCCACCCGTGGACACCAAGGACCAAGTAAAGAAGCCACAGTTCACTTGGCTACTTAGGGCTTTGGTTTCAGGTGGTGCAAATCAGAGGTCGGAGGAAGATCGACCAAATCAGAGGTCGGACGTGCCTTCACGCGCCGCTCTTCTTTCCCTGCGGTTAGGCCTCCCCTGCTGTTCGAAGCTGCAGTTACTGTTTGGTGATTTTACAGTTCGTACAGTCGGGTCGGAGCCCCATTTTCAGGTGGGTTATCAGGCTCCCTCAGGTTATATGAGTTCCGTGCGGTAATAAACGTTTCCGGCTGTTCTGCGCCTTTTTTTTCCGCGGTTTCTTTCTCGGTTTCTTCTGGGAGAAGCATAAAACCCTCCCAATTCGTGGCTTTTCTCAATTCCGAGCTTATTTCGATGGGAATTGTTGAAATGGTAGAAAAAGGGGAGATTAGGAGACTGATTGATGCGTTGAATTGGATTTCCCAACATGTTACCTTGTCGTGACGCGTGTAAGTACAATGTACCAATTACTTTTCAATGTATTACTTGAAATTAGTTAATAAAAAATGTGTATTTCTCAATTTTGTGGATTATTTCTCTATTGATCTTTTTTATAAGCTATTTGTAAAAGTGTATATAACATTTTTTTTTACCAAAGTTGTTATGCGTCTCATGTAAAATATTTGAATATCTTTCTCATAATGGATAATTTTAGGAGTCCTACTATCTATTATTATTGTATTAGCCATTTCAAACTTAGCTGCTTGCACTAGTCTGGAAACAACTTAGTTAGAGGGGCAAGTTGTCTGTCCTTGTGACAAATTGGTATATCCTAACAAAACATAAGATAAGATGCCGCCTCCAATTGCTTCATTCTAGCATCTGATTTGTGATATATTATTTAATAAGGAGATGTTTTATGTTTTTGTTTTTTTTATCAGCTGTAGTAGTCTAATAGATGTTAAATGTGCTAGCTGTGAAAGTGGAGTGAATTTAACAGTTCCCTTTGATATCATATTTCATAATTTAGTTGGCTGGTACAAAAGATAAATACTTTTCACAATGAAAAAGAGGTTAGACTTTTATCCATCAGCCTAATGAAATTGTTTCTATTTTGCTTGGCCCATTTTATTTGTCTTAAAACTTAAAAGACTTGTGCTCACATTTTGATTGCAATTATTGAATATTATTATTTATCAACAACAATTGTAAACAAGATTTAAAATATTAGTGCTTAACTTATATATTAGAGCTTGCGATGCATTATATTAATGTTCTATTAATTATTAGGAAGAGGACCAGTTTTCTGTTGTATTATTTGAGATTTTTGGTAGCGTTGTGGAGGCTCCATGATTGGGGTCTGATTTGGTTCCACACTTTCATCTCATAAATTGCTTTTTTTGAAGGTACTGGTTTCATATTATATCTTATAGTTTTTCTTTGGGATTGTAACTCAATTTCAATGGTTGACCATGCCTCGCAACTTATTCATGAATTATGTGGCTTTCTTGAATATCCTATGCATATAATTTATGTGCCGTTTCTTTATTTCATTAAGTGGCAACAAAAACATAGGATTGAGTTTAGTTTCTTTATTGATATCGTCAATTATGTGACTTTTCTTTATTCAAAGGAAGTAAAAACTTTGGCTTGCTTATGTGCATTGATTCTAATGTTTTGCTTCATTTTCCATTGATTTTTTACATTTTTGATAATATATCTTCTAGTTTTAGTATTCAGTTTTACTACTTTACTTGTCTCCCTCAACCACTCGTTGCACTTTGTCTCATACCCATTGATGTCTCCTTTTTACAGAGCATGAAAGTATGATTTTTATTTGTTGTAACTTTTCTTGAATATCTACTCCTTTCTGTAATTTTATTTTCTTGAAGTCTTATTTTTTCTGCAGAGATTATCACAAGGTCAAAAAATATATCCCACCCATTTGGAGTTATATTTAACAGTTTTTTTTTGTTTTAAAAAAATTGGATAGTTTGGTGAAAATGGAGATCTATGACGTGGGTGGTTTTGTTTAGTGTTGTTTTTGTGTTTTTGGTCAGCGAAATGCATGGGGGTTGGTATACAATGGACTCGGGGTGTGGAGTAAAGTAGAATAGCTAGGGCCTGGGGTTTTTGTCTTTTGGGCTTAAATCTATTTAACTTTCTTAAACTTGGAATATCAGAGAAACAAGCAGACCCAATAAAATGTTGTTTGCAACAGATTCGGTGGGTTTCTAAAAAGCTGAGTTGAGCATATTTTGAAGCAAGGTACACTTGCTCATTGTTGTTTACTTATTCTATTTCAAATTTTAAGAATGCAGAGATATCAATGATTGCGATGTGAGAAAAAGTAAATTTTGGGGTTGAATGATTTGCAGGAATTGTTTTGTTTTCTTTTGTTTTGAAGATTATTTTAGCCTGACATGAAGTTGGGAAATTTAGTTCAAGATAAGACATTCAACTTTATTAGGTTTTTACTGTCTGCAGATTTTCATATTGTATGCTATAGTTATTGTTTAGGATTGTAACTCAATTTCAGCGATTGACTATGCCTGCAACTTAGATTCTTCATGAATTGTGTCTGCAAAAACTTAGGATTGGGTTTAGTTTCTTTATTGTGTACTCTCGAATTATGTAACATTTCTTTATTCAGTGGAAGTAAAAACTTGGGCTTGTTTATGTGCGTTGATTCTAGTAACGGCAGAACATCGAGGAGGTCCCATTTGGATTTATATTTAGCAGAATTTTTATTTTGTTTATTTATAAAAAATTGGATTGTTTGGTGAAAATGAAGATCTATGAAAGTGGGTATTTTTGCTTAGTGTTGTTTTTGTGTTTTTGGTCAGCAAAATGCATGGGGGTTGGTATACAGTGGATTTGGGATGTGGAGATGGAGTAAAGTAGAACAACAAGGGTTTTTTTTTTGGGATTAATAAAATGAACTTTATCAGATGCTGCTCTAAAAAATAACTTTTTTTTTTAAAAAGTTGTATGTTGATATTAGGTGAGATGCAAGATATGCCTCCTGGTTATAGTTACAGGTTGCAATTGCAATGGCAATGGCTGCCAAAGCAAAACTTCTTCTTCGGGAGCTAAACACGGTCAAAGCAGACCTAGCTTTTGCAAAGGAGCGATGTGGTCAGCTTGAAGAAGAGAATATGATCCTTAGGGAGAGTAGTGGAAAAAGGAGACAATATGGGAGATGATGATTTGGTATGCATTTCTATTTCTGCTCTAGAATTTCTGTTTTTACTTTTGTGGTTTTGTATATCATTTAACATTTAAATGTCTCGAGTACAAATAAGAATTTAAACAAAATATTTCAGAATCTATATGTGTATTTCAGAGTAAATGTTAACATGTCATTATGGATGGTATTTGTATGATTTAAAATTATCCAACACTTTCAATTAATTCTCTTCTGCAACTGTATCAATTGTTTAGATTTATGTGTTCCTATTCAAGTTTGTATGCTAGAGATCAGCTCCATATGGGGAACAAGCGTTTTGAGCTTCAAGCCAGTGGGCTGAATTACCTTTCAAGTCCCTTAACTTCTCTCTCTATATATGTGCTTATGCCTTTCTTTTTACCTTCCCAAAAATTTCTAGAGCTTAAAAACACAAAATGTTGCTCTCTCTCTCTCTCCCTTGTATGTGTTTTTATTTTTATTTTTAAATATTATTTATTTATAATTTTAGTATGTAGCCTAACCCACACTTGTATCTGTCCACCTCAAGTATTACTGTATTAACTTCCTTATAATGGCTTTGTCATCACTCACAAGGGGTTGACCAGACTTTCCAGTCGGACTTTTCCTCGTACTAGGTGATTTATGAGTAATTACTGATAAAAGTCCGATCTTTTCAAGATTTATTATTAATTATTGGTATATCTTTTTAAAAGTGTAAGAGGAAATATGCCTTTGCGTTGTTGAGAGTAACCTGGATTGAGCTTGTGCTCGCTAAATTTGTCAGACTACTAAATTATCACCCAATTTCAGTTTATGTTTATAATAGCAAGAAATCCCCTAAGTTTCAAAATTCATATTCTGCTCAGATTAGATGGATCTAAACTTTTCTGAATTCAACCCCTAGTTTATATCTTAGTTGCTGGAGATGGTTTTGTTGTTTCTTTTGTCTTGACTGCCTGAATCTATTTCACTAGTATCACTGATTTTTCACCCAGTTTTGGAATCCAAGTAGGCAGGATTGAGATTCCTATCTTTATCTGATTTACATTTATTACTAACTATTCTTTTATTCTTCTTTATAACTTCACTAAAATAATTCTTTGTATGTTATACCAAAATTTTATTCTGATACTTGTACATTCTAATTCATGGACCTCACCAAGGGCCATTTATACATTGAAAGTAATGATCAAGCAATCTTTGTCATTGTGCCCATAGCCCCCATTCTTTCTTCTAGTTTGATTATGAACATATAGTTATCTTAATATTGGCCTCTCGAGACCCTTAGTTTGAAGTTTAAGTGTGTCATTTGTAGTCCATCTCATACCAGTTAGTACTTTGTCAAGTTAAAAGGAAAAAAGTAAAAAGAATTAAAAAACCCAGAATCAGATAACTTTTGAGTTATCATGGAAGAAATGTTTGTTCCCTTTCGCGGAATCAAGAATGATCTTCAAAAAAGGTTGTTATGCTACAAGCAAGATTGGACTGGTGGTCTACGCGCGGGGGTATCAGGTGTGTGATTCATCTGTAGCTCATCATACATAACTTAATTGTGAAGATTTTGATTTATTCAACTTGTGCGAATATACTAGATCATCAGTATGAGTAATCATATTTCTTGAAATTATTAATTACTCAATGTTATTGCAACTTTTGGTTTCTCATATATATGAGTACAATAATGAAGTGTTGTTCTATAACTGTTTGCAAAGGTTTTGGTATGCTCTTTCTTTGACATATAGGTCTTTCACTATTTGTTTCTTCACACTCCTTGATCCAGTTGCTAGCATTATCACCTTCAGTGAATGATTCTTCATCATACTCATCATATATGGGAGCTCTTTCACAATTTGTTTCTTTACAATCCTCGATCCAGTTGCTAGCATTAACACCTTCAGTGAATGGAAACACAAGCTTGTGATGCTCGAGTTCCTTCTCTCATTTTCTTCAATCAAATTGTTCTTCCTCCTCCATTGGACATTATCTTCTTCATTTAGTATGGACTTTTAACTTCTCAGCATGACTTATTCTTCTCTATGACCCATGTGAACTAGCATCTTGCCCTTCCTTTTAGAGTGAAAGTTAATATCACAGAACAATTGTGATTTTGAGTTCAACAAATCAATCAAGTAGCAACAATACTACTTGATATTAAAGTAATTGAACTTTAGTAGACTTTTAAGTTGGAAATGGACTTCCTCAATGAAGTAAATAGAGTATCCAATTAACACAAAATTTAAACCCATTTTTTTTGTTTTAAAGAAATTCGTTTCTGGTATAATTTTTATGGGATACCCGGCAGGCTTGATTGACTTGCAAGCCTTCTGAGCTGATGGCGTAGTCCTTTATCTCTGACATTCTGTGCGTCCAAGTAGAATTATGCATCTCCTAGGTTTTTACAACTGCAAAGTTAACATTTGTTGTGTTCATTGGCTTCCTTGATAATGGACTTTTCATTTATCAGAGGTCATATAGTTTTGACAACATTGTCTCATATGAATTGGAATGGTACATGGAATATGTGATATTATTGTATGAGTTGAACAATTAGTTGCAACAAGAAGGATAAGATAAGCTACCATACTGCATTCCACAAGAAGATTATACTCTCCTCAATTGTCAAAATTTTGTTTTCTAACAATATTCTAATTTTATTTGTTTATGGTAGTATATAAATTTGCGTCATTTCTTCAGTAACACTAAAAATCAACAGACTAGGAGTAAACAAATATCTATGCTTAAAATTTGTATTTTTTTTTTTTGTAATAGAACACATTTTATGAATACAATTAGAGAAAAAGTGTTACCTATTTTTACTTATTGTCGTTAGCCACACGTTTGATTAAAAGAATCCAGACCCACTACACCACTTTAGTTGTGCGATTTGGTTTTTAACTCTCTATTTTGGTTGTCAAATCTACAATTTTCAAGTTCTCAAATCTCAAAATCAGATTTTCTAATAAATGTATGTGCTCATTTTATTTTTATCTTTATTTTCTTCATTAAATTGACGGGATAGGTGAGGAATCACTTAGTATTATAATAAATTATGCCTTGGAATGCTAAGACAAAACTAATGAAATATTCAATGTTGTTTGCAGGTTTTATTGATCATACCATTGAACTTTTAATTTTTTAAATTACATCATTAAACTAATTATTATGAAATTAGGTCATTCCCTTAAAAAAAAAATAAACGGACGTTAATTTTTTATCGACAAAACTAATGAATTACCCACTGTAGTTGGTACGTTTTACTGATTACACCATTAAACTTTTAATTTTTCAAATTACCACATTAAATTAATTAATATTTTGAAATTAGGTCATTCTGTTAAAAAAAATTAATCAGACATTAATATTTTATCTATGTGGTTCTGGAAAATGAATTCAAAAATAAAAAATATTACTTATGTGGCCAAAAATAATTAAAAACTTGAAAGTGAAAGCAAAAAAATCAAAATATTTTGGATACTCTAATGTGACGCCCCCAAAATTAAGTATACATCACCCATCTTGAAATCAAATACATGAGTACAAATTCAAATACAACTTAATAATACAATTGTCGTGTACAATACGACAAAACATAAATCGTGAGTTTGAATACAAATATTGTCTACTTGTAGAGTATAAAACTCAAAAGGAGTCCTCATTACAATTATTATCACACTATTTTTTTCTGATTAGTGAGGACTACTAATTCACCATCTAGGACCATCACCCGCTTCCCGACTTGTTCCAAATATATTCTCATTTCACAAGAGAATAGTGAAAGAAAGAAGCGAGCTAAACTAGCCCAAAGAAGAAATATTATGACTAAGATAATGCGTAATAAATTATCATTAGCCTTAAACAAAGTGTTAAACCGATACAATATAACAAACATCAAGTTTAATCTGCAATGAACAAACAATCCATTAAAAGAGTCAAGTAGAGAATAAAATTTACTATTTTTATGATTTAAAGATTTTCATCACTTTTATCATTTGGACTCAAACTTTCATAAATAATCCACATCATCGAATCACCCACGCACTTACTACTGACCAAGGATATTCTTTAGTATCACGATCACAATTATCCATGCACTACGGGCCAAAATATTTGTGTATTCATTAATGGTCATGATCATGCTAACAATCGTCCCATCAATGCACTACACAGCCAATGAGGACTTTTATCTCATCATTTGTAATATTACGGTCATGATTACAATCAATAATCCTCGGTCATAATCATACCAAGTCCATCTATGCACTACGGATCACGATGACTTTCAAAAAATATAAATATGAGGATGATGACAATGATATAAGAATTCAATAAAACAAGTTCAAGAATTAATTTGTCCAAGAACCAATAACGCCTAAATTGTCAACATGATATCGCTTTGTAGAGTAAAATTCAAGAATGCTCGTAAGAATATTTTCATGAAAAGATCTTCGGATGAAGCCTTGAATTATCAAGGATATTCCACTAATTTCATGGAGTATAGAAGTCAAAACTTTAACCAACCGAGTATAATAAAGAATGGAATAACAAAAGAAATCACCATGCATGCGGTGATTGCGCATAGATAGGTTATTCCAATGAATACTAAATAAAGGAACCGGTCAAAGTAAAATTACATGCGAAGCGGATGTTCAAACAAAATAATAAAGAATGGAATAACAATGTAAATCACCATGCATGCAGTACTTGTTGTGCAGAGGTTATTCCAATGTAATACTAATAAGGGCTTTAATCAGTCCGACTTAAAACGCATACAAACAGGATATTCCAATGTAATAATAATATAGATTTTAACCGGTCCCAAGTAAAAGCATGTGACAAGATATTCCAACGTAATAATAAAGATTTTAATCGGTCCGTGAAAACGCATTGAATGGGATATTCCAATGAATAGTAAAGAGCGGAATAATAGAAGAATGTCACCAAGTATAGGTAGCTCACGTATCTGAAGTTATTCCAACGAATAATAAAGAATGGAATAACGTAAGATCTCTTCATGAATACAAAAGAATAACACCCCTTACGAGTACACCAAATAATATTCCCTACCTTAAAAGAAGAAAGATCTTTGGATATATAAGTAGTGAAGTAGCGAATACTTTCTTCTTTCTCTATAGTTTATCTCTCTGAGTTTCAAAGAATTCGTAAGAAAATAATGAAGGAATGAGCTTCTATTTATAGAAAAATGGATTGCATAAGAACTAACTCATGAATCTGGCCCGTCATTGATTTACTTTAATCGACGGTCCATATTTAAAGCAAAATATTTTAAATAAAATATAATATATTCTATTTATAATATAATAAAACGAATAACTTTATAAAAGATTTTACTATGCAAACACTATGCAGCACTATGCAAATACTATACATAATAAAATATAATATATTCTAATTAATGTCTAATAAAATGATAACTTTATAAAAGTATTCTGTTTTATATAAAAAAGATTTTACTATGCAAGACACTATCGCAGACACTTACGCAACACTATGCATAATAGAATATAATATATTCTATTTATAGAATAACTTTATAAAAATATTCTGCTTTATATAAAAGATTTTCAGATTATTATATTAATAATACCAACAAAATCGAAGTGACTTATCACGTAAGCATCAATAATTAATACCGTGTCTACTATGCAACCACGCCAGACATCGCATTTTAACACCCGGTGTTTCAACAGTTAACTGTAAAACTTCCACCGTTATTTTCATAAAGTATTTTTGTCATTTTTTCAATCCGATAATAATTCCGTTGTGGGGTCCACGATGATTGTGCCATTGCATTCTAATATTCCCCGTTAAAACGAATATTTCCCTACCAATCGAATATTATATAACAACTTGCGTACTTTGCAAAATTTATAAATATTACCCACAACTATAACATTATATCAATTTCACTCCATAATATTCAAAAATAATATTTATAGAAAATTCATCTTTATTCAAAAAGTTGGGGTTTTACACTAATCTCAGATGTTTATCAATAGAAAAAACTTTATCGCAAATGAAAAGCAATGCATCAGCAGTAGAAATGAAAACGCGGTAATTGGCACAACAACATTTTGCATCTACCACTGAATTATCTCCGCATACATCCGTAAAAACTCAGACTCCTTTCAAATCATAAATACAATTCCAACAAAATCAATTTAATCAAATATTAATACCACATGTGTATATATACACACACACATAGATATATAAAGAGATTGGAAAAGGAGTGGACCTTGTGGAAGCGATCGAGAGTGAATGAAAAGAGTTCGGAGACATAAGACTGCTGATAGTCGAAGGTGAGAGGAATGAAACTTACTGCAACACCATTTACTTCATTTGTTCTCCATTGTTATATTTAATAATGAGCTTTGAAGCTCAATTCAATGTTTTGGGTATTCAAATATAAGATTTTTCATAGATTTTAGAGAGAGAAAATGTGCATATCTATTTGATTTGGAAGAAGGGGGAGAAGAGAGAGATGAGAGTAAGGAAGAGACAGAATAAATCAAATTTGTTTATTTTATTTTTTATTTTTCACGTTCACGTAGGATAAAAACTGAAACGATTTAACATTTGTGAGGTCTGTAACAAAATGACACAATTTCAAAATATTAATTAGTTTAATAGGATAATTTATAAAATTAAAGTTCAATAGTGTAATCAATAAAATATGTCAACTACAGTGGTACGTAATTCATTAGTTTTGTCGATAAAAAATTAACGTCTATTTTTTTTAACGGAATGACTCAATTTTAAAATAATAATTAGTTTAATGGAGTAATTTAAAAAATTAAAAGTTTAATAGTGTAGTAAAACATGCCAACTACAGTGAGTATTTCATTAGTTTTGTCTTTCTTAAAACTTGTGAATTTTGTAAATTATAAAAAGTTGTAATTTTCAAGTGCAACTTAATTTGAAATTAGCCCCAATTAGATAAGTAAATAGATTTAAGAGTTATAATTAGACAACAAAAATGGTATAAATAAAAGAAAAGTACCATGCGTTCCATAACAAGAGTTATAAAAATAAAATAAAAAACAGTTTCATTAGAAGAATTTACTAATACCTAATTTAATATTTTTTTTAAAGACTCATAAAATAAAAAAAAATTAAAATACCTGTTTAACCGTTGTTGACCAGTTGAAACAGAAGTGCTAGAATAAGTAAATAACACAATTTAGTGCAAAACTCATATTTTGAGAGTTTGTAGTTATTAAATTAATACTCAATTATCCATCATGCTTTAAAATATAGTATAATTTTAAAAGGGATTTGTCAAACAGTGGGACTCATCCATCCATTTGGCAATGTTATACTAGTCTACTTTGTGGCAGAAATGGATAATGGTGTGCACCGCCACTCTTCAGTCTATTTACTGTGTGGGAGGATAATTATGGCTTCAGTCTTATCCGTGTCCTTGTCTACTATATTTTTCCCTCTAGACTGCAAACACTTCTTTGTCTTTCTATTTTCAACCATCACCTTTTATCCTCCTCTGATTCCTCTCTCTACTTTTTCAAAGCATAGACGGTCGGAACCGCCTTTCTTTTTTCCTATCAGATCTATTTGGTGGCAGATTTAAGCCGGGATGCATGAGATTTTTGGTAGGATAGATGGAGGCTACACGATTTGGGTTTGATTTGGTTCCACTCTTCCATCTGCTTAACCTGCTTTGTTCGAAGGTACTGATTTCATATTCCCTCAACCTATCTGCACTCTCTCATACCCACTGATGTCTCCTTTTTACATGATCACTCAGGCTGTGGTGCAATTTATATGCTTTTATTACTAATTTTTTTGGAGTACTCGAGTGTCATGTGATTTGAGGTTGGTCATAGGCGATCGGGGCTTTTTTGCCGGTAGAAGCTCGACCAAATCGGAACCCCAACGCGCCTTCACGCGCCGCTCTTCGTTCCCTGCGGTTACTCCCCTGCTGTTTGGAACAGGTGTACAGTGCGTACAGTTATGGTTTGGTGATTTTACGTACAGGTACGGGTCGGAGCCCCATTAATGGACGGGTTTTCAGGTTCCCTCAGGTTATACGGGTTCCGTCCGGTACATGACTGTTCCCGCTGTTCTTCGCCCTTTTTCACGCGGTTTCTTCTCTGTTTCTTGTGGTAGAATCGTAAAACCCTCCCAATTCGTGGCTTTGCTCAACTCCAAGCTTGTTTCGATGGGATTTGTTGAAATGGTAGAAAAAGGGGAGATTAGGAAAGTGGTGGATGCGTTGAGTGGTGCTCAGAAGCTAGGGATTGGTTCTTTGGAGTTGTTTGGTGGGGCTACAAAAGAGGCGTTACGAGAGAATGTTGCCTGATTGTTAAACGCGGTGAAGTGGAGGAACTTGTTGATTTAATGGGGATTCTTGGTGGTAATTTAATGAGCATAATTCTTCAATTTGGGAAGAAAGGTGACTTGGTGTCTGCTCTGAATATCTTTGAAGCATCCAACAAAGATATGGGTAGTCCTAATATATACATCTACTTCACAATAGATGTCTGTGGTCTTTGTACTTACTTCTTGAGATCGAGGTCCATTTATGCGGTACTTGCTAACACTTGCTCACAAGCTTCTCACACTTAGTTGTTTATCTCTTACATACTTATCTAGTCATTTGAAGTACTGGATTATCTTTTTGTATGAGTATTAAGATTAACAGTAAAACTTATTTGGGGTCCATCATCATGTAGATGATCCATAATATTCTCATTTCAACCATTGATATCTTTGATAAAGTTTGATAGTGATGGCCTGCCTCACTTAAATGACCATTTGATTTCACATTTGCTTAAGGATGAATTAGGAAGATTTTTTGTATGGTACGTGCATCCTTTTTGCAAGTGCATTGGGCTATTAAAATTTAAGAGTTGGGCTAAAATCAAGTTTATATTGGCTTCAAGGGAAGGAGTAATATTATCTGTTGACTAGCTTTAAAATTGATTTTCATGCTTGAGCAATTTTTAACTTGTAGACAATATCAATTATGTGGCTACATGGTTGTTAGAATGTCAGGCAATTTTTTTTTGTTAATCTAGTTTTGGTTCTCTATCACAACTACAATTTGATTCTTGAAAAGCAGACTTGTAGTAATATCGGGTTCTGGATGTTCTTATGTTGCTGTTTCATTTTTATTTGCTGCACGATTTACAAACGCAAATGATTACCCCAAATCTTAATGTTTTCAACAGTCTGATTAATGTTAATGCCCATTGACTTATATAAGGCTACACGTTGCAGATCTACAAACATATGCAAGTAATGCTCTCTCTCTCTCTCTTGTATGTTTGTGACACAAATAACCAAATCTACTATAGCATGCATATATATACATACTTTCCAGACTGCAAACACTTCTTTGTCTTTCTATTTTCAACCATCACCTGTTATCCTCCTCTGATTCCTCTCTCTACTTTTTAAAAGCATAGACGGTCGGAACCGCCTTTCTTTTTTCCTATCAGATCTATTTGGTGGCAGATCTAAGCCGGGATGCATGAGATTTTTGGTAGGATAGATGGAGGCTACACGATTTGGGTCTGATTTGGTTCCACTCTTCCATCTGCTTAACCTGCTTTGTTCGAAGGTACTGATTTCATATTTCCTCAACCTATCTGCACTCTCTCATACCCACTGATGTCTCCTTTTTACATGATCACTCAGGCTGTGGTTTGAGGTGGTGCAATTTATATGCTTTTATTACTAATTTTTTTGGAGTACTCGAGTGTCATTTGATTTGAGGTTGGTCATAGGCGATCGGGGATTTTTTGCTGGTGGAAGTTCGACCAAATCGGAGCCCCAACGCGCCTTCACGCGCCACTCTTCGTTCCCTGCGGTTACTCCTCCCTTGCTGTTTGGAACAGGTGTACAGTGCGTACAGTTATGGTTTGGTGATTTTACGGTTACTGTACGGGTCGGAGCCCCATTAATGGACGGGTTTTCAGGTTCCCTCAGGTTATACGGGTTCCGTCCGGTACATGACCGTTCCCGCTGTTCTTCGCCCTTTTTCACACGGTTTCTTCTCTGTTTCTTCTGGTAGAATCGTAAAACCCTCCCAATTCGTGGCTTTGCTCAACTCCGAGCTTGTTTCGATGGGAGTTGTTGAAATGGTAGAAAAAGGGGAGATTAGGAGACTGGTGGATGCGTTGAGTGGTGCTCAGAAGCTAGGGATTGGTCCTTTGGAGTTGTTTGGTGGGGCTACAAAAGAGGCGTTATGAGAGAATGTTGCCTGATTGTTAAACGCGGTGAAGTGGAGGAACTTGTTGATTTAATGGGGATTCTCGGTGGTAATTTAATGAGCATAATTCTTCAATTTGGGAAGAAAGGTGACTTGGTGTCTGCTCTGAATATCTTTGAAGCATCCAACAAAGATATGGGTAGTCCTAATATGTACATCTACTTCACAATAGTAGATGTCTGTGGTCTTTGTACTTACTTCTTGAGATCGAGGTCCATTTATGCGGTACTTGCCAACACTTGTTCACAAGCTTCCCACACTTAGTTGTTTATCTCTTACATACTTATCTAGTCATTTGACATTGTTCTTTTAAGTACTGGATTATCTTTTGTATGAGTATTAAGATTAACAATAAAACTTATTTGGGGTCCATCATCATGTAGAAGCATTTCAACTGAGGAATAATGGCTAGACTAGATGATCCATAATATTCTCATATCAACCATTGATATCTTTGATAAAGTTTGATAGTGATGGCCTGCCTCACTTAAATGACCATTTGATTTCACATTTGCTTAAGGATGAATTAGGAAGATTTTTTGTATGGTACGTGCATCCTTTTTGCAAGTGCATTGGGCTATTAAAATTTAAGAGTTGGGCTAAAATCAAGTTTATATTGGCTTCAAGGGAAGGAGTAATATTATCTGTTGACTAGCTTTAAAATTGATTTTCATGCTTGAGCAATTTTTTAACTTGTAGACAATATCAATTTTTTTCCCTCTCTTGTATGTTTGTGACACACAAATAAGCAAATCTACTCTAGCATACATATATATACATACTTCACTATGTGGTCCTCAAGTAGATTTGGTGTACAATTTCTTTCTTTCTTTCTTTACTTGATTTAGCATATATCCCCCTAAAAATGTATTGCCTTTTGAATTTGTAAAATAAATTTATTATCTTTTCTTCTCTTTAATATTTGAATGATAATTTTGCTATTGATGTGAAAAGTGTTCTCCTACAAAAGGTACATTTTGTCCAGTATTGGTCCATTGGTCTCACTAATCAATAGTGTCTGGAGGAATACACTGGTTAGGAATCTAAAACTCATTATAGCGCTTCCCTTAAGCTGGCACACAAATGAGCACATACTAAACAACTTAGGCTTGTACTCTATTGTAGTAGGAGATGATCTCATGCTTCTTCTATGCTAAAAGCTAGTTGAACATACGCGGAAGTTTAATAATGTATTCTTATCAACAAGAAAGTTTCTTTTATCTGCTTCGTATTATATGTCCAGAATCTAGTTGTTGCTGCTGATATGACATTTTACAACATCCTTGTGAAGTCTTGTTGTTGTGCTTCAAGAGTTGATTTGGCCCAGGAAATTTATAGGGAGGTACAACATTTGGAATCAACAGGAGTATTGAAACTAGATGTTTTCACATACATCACAATAATTAAGGTATTATCTATCTATAGTAAATATACTTCAGTCTTAAAATGGACATTATGTGTCTAATATCTTGCATTCTTATTGCTCTTGCATACTTTTTACACTTCTCCTGTACATTATACAACCATTCTATGAAAAATTTCTTATCTGGTATCTTTATATTCTGCATCAAATGACAGGTCTTTGTTGATGCAAAGATGTGGCAAATGGCACTGGAAATTAAAGAAGATATGCTTTCAGCTGGTGTTACTCCCAATGCAGTTACGTGGTCATCATTGATAATTATTTGAAGAGATGCTTCTGGCTGGTTGCAAACCAAATACACAATGTTGCAACATTGTTCTTCATGCATGCGTTGAGGCTTGCCAGTACGACATCCATGTAATAGTTACTAGTGTTACTGGAAATATGGTATTGTACTGGTGACGTTTTTTGTTGAGGAATCCCCTATCCCTTTTATCTCATAGCAAAAATTTCTCCTCTGCAAGTCATGTCAGATTATTATGCAGAATTGTTATCTTTTGCTGCTATGAATATGAATGAACCCTAACTATCCAGGTTTTAGTGAATCCATACATGTTCGTAAGGCATTGACTAGAGAAAAGAAAACATAATTTTTGTTCTGTTTTCATATATATTTCATGCGAAAGATGAGAAATATTTTCATAGACAATTGTGAACATTTATAAGTAAAGTTTCACAAATAATATTTTGACTAGTGAAATACTTGCAGCTTCCTAGGAAACGTATTACTCCTGGCTCGCAAAGAGTTGCATGATCAAGAATCTTCTGCAAATGACTTCTATTCAGAGATGGCTTCGAACGAGAAAGGTAACAAAATTTGAGGTAAAAATGTCAAACGATCAATATTAAGTGGATGTTGAAATGTATTTTTTTTGCTTGTAGGACATTGAAATTCAAATGGTGCTAGTGAAAAGTGCACAATCAAAAATCCTGTAGTAGCAGACACATAATGTCCAACAATGAGGGATGAAAGCAAGAAAGCTACTCTACAGCTAGTTGAAATGGAGTGTTGTTACCTGACCGTTGATTTCTTCCGGAAGGTAATTGCTCTTGTTTGTTTAATTTTTAATTTATTTTTCTTGTGTTTCATCTTTGTTGGACATGACTGTTGGTTAGATGGAGGAAGGAATTAAATACAATTATGGAATATTCAACTCTATAATAAGTAGAAAATGAGTTCATATCACTCTTCCTCTCTTTGTGCTTATATAAAAATAAGTGAAAAAAGGAGTGTTCTGACTACATTTAGTTTGCGGCATTCAAACTATATTGAAATTGAAGGCTCGCATTGTTTTATATTTCCTCCTGTGCAGACAAGTTTAAACCCATTTTTTTGTTTTAAAAAAATTTCATTTTTGGTATAGTTTTTATAGGATACCCGTCAGGTTCCTGAGCTGGTGGCGTAGTGACATTCTTTGCATCCAAGTATATATTGGTAGCAACAATTTATAAGAGGAATGAGATATATTGGTATCAAGCTACTAGTTAGTAATCCAAGTATATATGAAGTATATATATAATGTAAAATAACATAAATTCAATTGCTTTTTTGGCAGGTCTGTCTGCATGTCGCTCATATAGAAGAACTTCAATTGCTTTTTTGGGGATTAATTCCGTGTTTAATTGGAGTTTGAATGATCTAAAATTGGGTTTGAAACCCTTTAAAAACGTGATTGTGGGCTGCATGCAGAAATTGAAGCGACGACAACTAATTAATTTTCTAATTTGTTTGTTTTTTTCTTTTTTCCGCTTCTCAATGTGCTCCTTACCAATTTTATGGACAAACCGCAGAATGTAAATCTTTAGTATAAAGTGCATATAATATTGGTATTATATTAGTAATAGAATATCTACTCACAACTTTGGTCACTAATTTTGACCAACTCATCAAAATATGCTAATTCTCTTGTTTAGGCATACATGAAATACATATATTATATTATATACTTCCACTCATATACACGTAATAAATATATTATGCTATATACATTTTATTACATACATATGAATTTATTTATGTATTATAATTACACGTACTCCAATTTATTAATTAAAATTGAATAATTATACATTTATAATTATATTTAAAACTTTCTTCACTAATTATGAAAATAAATTCGTAATTAAAATAAACACCTTTAGTGTAACAAATCATTAATTTAAATAATTAACACTCACTTCTATTATTTAATTAAATCATTTATTTAAATTATACCAATTATATTATATAATTAAATTTACTTTCCTCCTCTTTATAAATTGTTTTTAAACAATTCATTTATAAATATATATTAAATTATTTATTCAAATATGAATTTAATTTACTAACTTGATACCAATATATCTCATTCCTCTTATAAATTGTTGCTACAATTTGTTTATATATAATAATAATATATTTATTATTCACAAAAATCACATTGCATAACACGTATTCACTTATGCAATACAATATCACATAACATATCACTTAATAAAAATTTTATTTATTTAATTCTTATGTTAATATTATCTGAAAATTTGGGTTGTCACTGAAGAAGATTAAAATAAGAAATAATTTATCAAGTTCTTATATATAACAAGATTTTTGTCTGCCTCTTCAAGTGAACCAGACTATCAAATACTCTCTTTCTTGAAATCTACATGCTAGGATTGATGTTTGGTGTAATTATATATTAATCTAAACTTTTCAATTCTTCTTCCTCTAATGGTAATGTAGATAATATATATTTATTGAGATTATTCTTGTCCATAAATTTTAAATAAACTATTAAAAGACAGTTCTTAATAATTAAAATTTGAGTTTATGTGACATTAAGAGGCAAACAATTTTTTATCAAATAAGATTTGTCTCTAACCGAATTAAAGACAAGTGAATTAAGTGGCATTCAAACACAAACAAACACCACCAAATTTTAATATTATTTGATTGGTTCTTCTTTTCTAAATTTTCTTCAGAAAAAGAATACCGTGCCGTAGTAGTATTTGATTTACTTGTAGTTTACGTTTTCCAAAATCAAAGTAGTATTATTTAAGTAAAGCTTAAAATTTCTTTCTGGAACGTAATAAACTTCGTGAACACAAGCTGTGTTCTTGACTGTTTATGAACATTATAACACCAACATATTATAACAAATAATTGCAATTAAGATATGCATATCATATTAGTAGAATTCGCATATATTTTTTGATTTACCTCAAGTCACTTCTCTTTCACTTTCCGTTGACCCTAGATGAATTAAGGAAAAGAATATGAATATACTTTTAAGCAATTGTTAAAATTTACTCCCTCCGTCCCAGGATAAAAGTCTTTATTACTATTTTGAGTAGTCCATGTTAAATGTCCACTTTCCTTTAATAACCAAACTTTTACACATTTTTTCCTATTATGCTCGTAACATTAAATATCTCATACTTTTCTTATTCTAATTCTCTCTCCATATTTAATGACATTATTATGGATAATTTTGTCATTTTATTCATTTTCTTAATATGCGTGAAAAGTCCACCGAGACTTTTATCCTGGGACGGAGGAGGTATTAGAATTCAACTTTTATGGTTGGTTGGTTTAGTTAAAAATAGGATCCACTTGTGAAAATATCATATTAGTTTATGAAAATATCAATTCTTATAATTTATTGTAATACAAAGTGATTCCTCATCTTTCCTATCAATTTAAGGAGAAAAATAAAATAAAATTAGCACATACATTCATTAGAAATTTTGATTTTAAAATTTGAGAACTTGAAAATTGCAGATTTGACAACCAAAATAAAGAAATTAAAAACCAAATTGCACAGTAAAGTGATGTTGGTGTGGTGGGTCTAGTCTGGTTTTATCTTGGATGAGAGAAAGAGTCTAAACAAATGCGATTGACGTTTGTCAGCACTCAAATATTTATTTTAGTTGAAATTTATAGCATTAGATAAGTGCATGCACTGCTCTTCAATCTAATCTACTTTTTTTGACGAAATAAGGGCACTGCCCGACTGCCGCACTGTGACTCTTCATTAGACTTTTTGGCGGAATAAGGACATTGTGACTCTTCATTAGACTTTTTGGCGGGATAAGAACATTGTGACTTTTCAGTCTTGTAATTTATTTATCACTCCAGACTTTCAAAAACTGTTTGATATACTTTGTGGCGGGATAAGGGTGCACTGTGATTATTCAGTCTTGTCTGTGTCCCTCGCCTATTTATCCTTCAGACTTACTTTTATATTCAGTCTTCTTTATCTTTTCTAGTTTCAACTATCAATTGCATATCCTCTTCTGATTCTTTCTCTACCAATTAAAAGCGCACCAACGGTTCCAGCGTATGTGATGGTTTTAGGACCACACGAATAAAATCAAAACTGTACCATGTTGGTAGAGTAGCCTATAATGTTTCCGACTCTTTGTATAAATGGTGGAGAGAAGTGTTATATAGAAGCCTATTATGTAGACAATATATTGTCCCTCTTTGTAAAAAAAAAAAATAAAAATTTGGGTTGACCTTTTGGGATACTCAAATGTATGATCTTGATATCTCTGGATGTATGAATGTAATGAAATCAAGCATGTTAAAAATTATTGATTGCACAAATAAAGGTTCCAAATGATTGTTCGTATTCAAGTCATTACTAATTGAATTGAAAGGGAAGTCTGCAAGTAGTGGATGGCCATAGAGTTGGTTTAAAGAAATAATTACACTAGTTCATACCAAAGAAATAATCAACCCAAGAGATAAATAATTTTCAACTATGGTCACAAAATTAGAGTAATGATTCTAAATTGTATAAAATTTTGTTGTTTCAATTGGTTTTGAAACTGAAATCGCACCAAATAAAATCGCACCGCACAATTTAAAACCATACCGCACCAATCACAAGCGGTTTCATATGCGATTTTGAATTTGTCAAACCGCACCTAAGCGGTTTCGGGTGCGATTTGAGCTTCAAACCGCACCATGCTCACCCCCTAGTGTCTGATCAGATTGATAGTTTGGCAATGCATTATAATATGTGAAACAATTCGGGTGAAATTTCGAGTCCGAAACAAATTTTGGGTTATCTCCAAATCGAATCAAGTTCATCAAAATAAGACTGTTGTGCTTAAATTTTGTAAAAATACTCGCAAGCGCGCGAATATATTGTAAAATAGTTTAATGCAAAGTACGAGATCGTTCCCACGAGGATTATTGAAAATTAATTAAATTAAACTTAAATCCAATTCTAATCTAGTTAATGAAAATTGATATTTTTTTGAAATAATTAAAACTAAAATCAAATTAACATGCAAATAAGAAAATACTAACTAACTTTTAATCAATGGGATAACAGTTCTGAGGTTCGGAATCCACAATATTAATTATGTTGTCTTCCTATTCATTATTAATATGGAGTAGCAATTTGAAAATCAATTCAATGCTTCCTCAAGATTTTTCAATTAAGCACACGAAAATATTTCTTATGTAAATCCTCATTTTCAAGGTTCAATGTATAAGACCCAAGCATTAAATGTATCCACAATTTGAAAAACAATTAATCTTAGTTCTTATTAAAGCTTTAAATCATAACCAGGATTACATTAAATTAATTGAAACTATTCAAAATACATGATATTGAGAATGAAACAATTTAATTTAAATCAATCAAATAAATAATAAGAATGTTTGAACATTAATTTCAGTTGGAAATTAATAATGAATTTAAATCCTTACATAACCAATATTGTTTCATCCTACACCTCAGAAATAAAAGTTAGCAGAACATGATAAAAACTAAAGCAGAGAATAAATAATAACCCACGATCATGTTGTGCTGATGCTTTTTTCTATATTCTCGGTTCTCCTGCCGTGCTGTTCTTCTATTTTTTTCTTCCCAGCTGCTTCCCTCTCCCTTAGCTGCGTTCGGCTGTTGTTCTTCTCTTCACTCTTTGTTGCGGCTCCCCTCCTCCAAAAAGAAACCCTTCTTACCCTTTTCTTTACAAGGCTGGTAAGTAACCTCATTATTTGGGCCCCACTAAAAAGCTAATCAACTGCTGAATCGTTGTTGCCCCTTTTACTCCAATAAGTGCCGAAATGGGCTGCTTTTTGGGCTTTTAAATTGTCAAGCCACTGATTTATTGTTAATCTCCTGTTTCACCCAAAATAAATCCAATTAAAATAAAATTAATATAAAATTGGATTAATACATTTATTTTAAAAGGGAATAAATATATAAATAATGAGCTCATCAAATACCCCAAACCTTGATTTTGCTAGTCCTCAAGCAAAACAAAAGAAAAAGAAAACTAAACAAATAAGTACAATAAAATTCTAATTAAACCTAAGCCATTTTCGTAGGGAATACGATAGTATTTAGCATATACTACAAGCCTTTCAACCCCAAGGTTATTCTAAGTGGACGAGTAGTGTCTCTGCTGTGAATATACCAACAAAATTCACATGCAATGGTTCTTTTCAAAAATATGATTCCCCTTTATTCACCAATGTGAATAACTCAACAAAGACATCAAAACACTCACATGCTAAGACACATGACACACATGCAACATCAAAGTTATCAAACTAGCAAGATTAATAAGAGAATTTCATTCTCGCCAACCTCATTGTGAGTGTGTGAATTAACAACAACATAACATCATTAATATCAAAGTAAGCAAAACTTTCAAACTCCATCCAAACTATGCTTTGACTCAACTCCTCACTTGGCAAACACTCAACAAATAAAACACTCAAGAATAGGGTGTGAATGCTCTCATTACATGCGGGCCATAAAGAGTAAATGTATTCAAATTCAAATGCCTCTCACATGTATGTATGAAAAATGCTATAAATGAAAGTACAAGAGTCTCATGAATGGATAAATCCTTAAAAAGGCAAAATGTATAAATGGATCCCCTACTACTCTCACATCTAAACCATATTCCAAAGGATCATTAGGACTTTTTAGGTTTGTACTGTAAAGCTTAGGGTAAGGGTTATGAAACGAAGGGATATAAAGAAATTCAAAGATCTAAGGAACATGTTGAGATATAAAATTAGCACTTGGGCGTAATTTGACTTCATTTGAGCTTCTTTTTCTTTTTCTTTTTTTTCCTTTTTTTTTCATTTCTATTTTTTTACATCTTCTTTTCATGCATTTCTTTCTTCTTTTTAACGGAGATTTCACCACTACTTCTTTTCTCTTTTTTTTTCTTTTAAGATCACTTTTCATTAGTGTGACTCCCCCAAAATAAGTATACATCACCCATTCTGAGTTGTCAATACATGGTACAGAAACAAATACAACTTTATTATTACAATAATAAAACTGTGAGTTTGAATACAAATATTATCTTCTAGACAATATCTATACCCAGATAAATCTTCACCACATTTATTGATACATTATTTTATAAAAATGGTGAGGACTACTAAACAACTCTCTCTATAACCATCATTCCATACCCGACTGCACTACTTTTACATTCTCGCCTCCCGAGAAGAAAAATGGAACAAAAAGGAAAAGGGTGAGCTCAACTAGCCCAGTAAAAAATATTATGACTAAGATAATATACAACAAAATTATCGTTAGTCTTCAACAGGAAAAAATTTAATAGAATACAATAGACAACAAGTTTTAAATCAATATTCTCAGCGGAAATAATAATTCATTAGAAGAGTTAAGTAGAGAATGCAAACTACTATCTTATATGTATGAATTTTAAAGTTCATCGTCTATCTTTTATCCCTGTAACATCAATCAATATATATCTCGGAATCAAATATTCATCTTTGCACTCTGAGCCAAAGATATTCATCGATTAATCATGTTCATCTAAACACTGCTCATCTTTGCACTACGGGCCAAAGATATTCATCGAAATCATTCATCTTTGCACCACTACAAGCCAAAGATATTCAATAATATCATCATTTAAGGCGAGGATGATGAAAATATTTTTAAAGAAACGAATCCAGTGAAACAAAATGACAAGGATTAAGGATTAAGGATTCGTACTTTGGTTTATCCATGTCAAAAAATACCTCAAAAATAATCATAGTGGTGTAAAATTCAAGAATGATCAAAAAATGGATACAATCAAAGCTAGTATCCAGAATAGATATTTTGGACGAAAAGAAAAATTTTTATTTTTCGATGAATAGTCTTAATATTAAGTGAATTATCTGAAGTATCGTGAATAGTGTTGTATCGTGAATAGTAACTTGGAAACACTAAAAGTTCCAAATTTGATAAAAACTTCAGATCAATATTTCAGCATAATGATATTGAAGAAATAATATCATTACAAAAAAAAATAATATCCCTTACCTCGAAAGATTTATACTTCCAGCTGAAACACCCAATATAAGCTATGACTTGAACTTGCACCATATAGCAATACTCAAAGTATACTCAAAATACTAACAAGAATACGCTCGATAATATAGAGAGAGAAAACTTCAGTTTCTAATGTGATTTTCAATTCTAACCTAAACACCCTATTTATAGGAAAATGCTTAGAACACCATAGCAGAAAATTTATTAAAATATATTATTAATAATAAATTTCATACGCCTCCTTGGAAAATCAAATTTCTAACATATTCCACATGCTCATCTTCTAGAAAAAGTGAGAAAAACGTTTTTATTAAAAAAAATATTTAAAACTTCCAAAAATTAATTATTTTGGAGCTTCAGAACTTCAATAATTCATAATAAATAGCCCTTTTGTCAAAAAATTCAAATCTCGCAATTTTGTATATGAAATTCAATTCTCTACAACTTTACAGAAGTTTTTCTAAATTCCAAAAAGAAATTGACCGAAATCCATAAACGGGCGATTTTACAGGTTATAATCAAATTTCAGTCAAGAAATGGGGTCCACCGACATGTTTAACATGTTTTAAACATTTATTGCAACAAAAATACTCTTCCTCCTCGTATACTCATATATCCCACATTCGTTGTAAAAATATCACCATTATTATATTATTAAAATATAATAATATATATTTAAATGAATTATTTTATCAGAAAAAGATAAAATTTCAATTTTCAACAATTGTCACATTAAAAATTTTCTCCATCTATATCCACATAAAATCAATATTTTCCTCATCATATGAATCAATAATTAATTATTCACAAATAATATTACAGAATCATAATATTGACAACCAGGCAGTTCCCGGAAAGTGGGGCTTTTCCAATAAAATTTTTCCTTACTGGCGCGCAATTAGGTGACCAAACCTCTCCTTAGGCGTAACTTTCTAGACATTGCCAATAATGTTATCCAATAATATTATTCGGATAATATGAATTATTGCTTCGATAATGAAAAATCTTGTGTGTCGTGAAAATTATTGAAACAACGATAATATAAAATATCAACACAATAATTATTGAATCAATAAAATAAAATCTTTGAGCGGTAATTCTTCGTAATCATTATTGAGTAGTGCCTTAACTACGTAAGAATCAATTATTGGTGCAATCTGGTAATCTTCTTGTGTTTTAACCACCGAATATTTTAACGATATTACTTGAATAACTACTGTTCATTATTTTTAAACAACTTATATTTGTCGTTTTTTCTTCATCCAATCGCTTTCAGTTATGGGGCCCACACATGGTATTTAGCAAGTCGTACGAATATTCCCCTTAACGATCTGAATATTCCACGACCAAACGAATATTCCCAAACAACAATGAATATTTTATAACCACTTGCTTATTTTGAAATATTTGCGTATTTTACCCATAACTATCCACATTAATCACATCAACCCTTACTATTTCAAAATAATAATTAGAGGAAATTAAATTTCATTTATTAATTATTTGGGTCTTACAACCTCCCCTCATTATGAAATTTAAGTCCTCGAAATTGACATATATACTGGCGTTTGAAAAGGTGAGGATACCTCGCTTTCATTTCGTTTCCAACTCCCGGTCATTTTCTATATAGCATGGTTCCTCCACAAAACTTTAACTTGTGGTATGACCTTCGTCGTGGGACATCTCCTTCTATCCAAGATCTTGCAATACCTCCTCATACGTTAAGTCTTGGCTATCTCATCCGGTTCTAACTCAATAGCGTGGTTCGGGTCTTTCACATATTTACTGAAATCGAGATATGTGAAACACATTATGAACACGAGACATACTTGGAGAATGCTTGCGAGTCTATAGGCTACATTTTCTACTCGGTCAAGAATTTGAAATGGACCAATAAATCGTGGATTGAGCTTTCCTCTCTTCCTAAATCTTGTAACTCCCTTCCATGGAGCAACTCATGACAATACATGATCCCCTATACTAAATTCCACGTCCTTTTCGATGAAGATCCGCATAACTCTTTTGTCGATCTTGTCTTGGTTTGTATCGTTGTCGAATCATTTAGATCTTTTCAGTGATCATCACATCTTAACCGGTCCCAACAATTTTGCTTCACCCACCTCATCCCAACATATTGGAGAGCGACACTTTCGTCCATATAATGCTTCAAATGGAGCCACACCTATACTTGCTCGATAACTTTTGTTGTAGGAGAATTCCACCAATGGTAAATACTTATCCCAACTACCTTGAAATCTAGGACCACAGTCTTAATAAATCTTCAAGAGTTTGAATAGTCCTCTCGATTGTCCGTCCGTTTGAGGATGGTATGCGAATCCAGATAAATAAATCCATTACCCATAGCTTTTTGCAAGCTAACCCAAAATCTTGAAGTGAATCTTGGGTCACGATCCAAACTATGGATCTTGGCATGCCATGCAACCTCACAATATCATTTACATATATACTAGCAAGACGTTTAAGGGAATAAGTCTCCCGTGATAGGCAAAAAATGAAGCGGACTTGGTTAATCTATCAACAATAACCCAAATAGCATTGATGCCTTGAGAAACGTGGTAGGAAGACCCGTAATTGAAATCCATGGTAATGTGTTCCCACTTCCATTTCGAATCTCAAGTGGTTGCAATGGACCCTTAGGTACTAGATGTTCCGCCTTTTACCGTTGACAAGTTAAACACGTTGAGATAAACTTTGCAATCTCTCTCTTTATATTGTTCCACCAAAATGTATGTCGAAGATCACGATACATTTGGTACTTCGAGATGGATTGCAAATGGTGTATTGTGTGCCTCCATCATAATCTTGTACTTCAAATCGAGTCGTTAGGAACACAAAATGCAGAGTGGACTCGAAGTATTCCTTCATCATCGATTCTACGCTTAGGAATATCACCTTCTTGTACTTTCTTCTTCATACGCATCGGCTCACGATTTCGGTGGCTTGAAGCGACCTTAACTTTTTCTATTAAAGTTGGCTCTATGCGTATACTTGACATCATCGCACTCGTTCCTGCATATGATCTTCTACTCAACGCGTCTTTCGGATTGACTAATGCTCCTGCGGATTTCATGGATATGATGAACCGAGTATTCAAGGAATATTTGGATCAGTTCGTTGTTGTCTTTATTGATGACATCCTCATATATTCCAAAAGTCGTGAAGATCATGAGCACCATTTGAAGCTGCTACTCCAAAGGCTTCGTGAAAACAAGCTTTATGCCAAGTTGAAAAAATGAGAGTTCTGGCTTGAGGAAGTAGCATTCCTTGGGCACGTGGTATCGAAACATGGAGTATCTGTTGATCCGGCGAAGATTGAAGAAATACAAAGTTGGGAGCAACCGAATTCGATGACTAAAGTGTCGTAGCTTTTGGGCTTAATTTGGTTATTATCGGAGATTCGTGGAAGGTTTTCTCGAATTGCTACTCCATTAACCCAAATAACTCGGAAGGATACAAAATTCGTTTGGGCGAAAGAATCTGAAAGATTTTCGAAGAGCTTAAGAGGAGACTTATTTATTTTGTTCTAACAATACCATCTTCGGATGGATTTGTTATCTGACGATGATACTTGTGTGTAAAAAAGGTTGAGATGTGTTCTCATGCAACGTGGGAAAGTCATAGCATATGCCTCGTGACAACTTAAAAGAATATGAGAGAATTATCCTACTTTATGATCTAGAGTTAGCGAGGTTTAGGGTTTAGGGTTTAGGGTTTAGGGGTTTAGGGTTTAGGGTTTTTAGGGTTTAGGGTTTAGGGTTTAGGGTTTTTAGGGTTTGGGTTTAGGGTTTGGGGTTTTTAGGGTTTAGGGTTTAGGGTTTAGGGTTTGGGGTTTGGGTTTAGTGGTTTGGGTTTTTAGGGTTTAGGGTTTTGGGGTTTAGGGTTTGTTTAGGGTTTGAGGGTTTTAAGGTTTTAGGGTTTGAGGTTTTAGGGTTTAGGTTTAGGGTTTAAAAGGTTTTAGGGTTTAAGGTTTTTTAGTTTGAGTTTAAAGGTTTTTAAAGTTTAAAATTTAAAATTTGAAATTTAAGGAAATTTAAAATTTAAAGTTTAAAATTAAAATTTAAATTTAAAATTTAAAATTTAAAATTTAAAATTGAAATTTAAATTTAAATTTAAAATTTAAAATTTAAAATTTAAAATTTAAATTTAAAATTTAAAATTTGATTTAAAATTTAAAATTTAAATTTTAATTTAAAATTTAAAATTTAAAATTTAAAATTTAAAATTTAAATTTAAATTTAAAATTTAAAATTTAAAATTTAAAATTTAAATTTAAAAATTTAAATTTAAAATTTAAAAGTTTAAATTTAAATTTAAAATTTAAAATTTAAAATTTAAAATTTAAAATTTAAAATTTAAAATTTAAAATTTAAAATTTAAAATTTAAAATTTTTAAAATTTAAAATTTAAATTTAAAATTTAAAATTTAAAATTTAAAATTTAAAATTTAAATTTAAAATTTAAAATTTAAAAGGGTTTAAATTTAAATTTAAAATTTAAAATTTAATTTAAAATTTAATTTAAAAATTTAAAGGTTTAAGTTTAAAATTTAAAGTTTAAAATTTAAAATTTAAATTTAAAATTTAAGTTTTAAAATTTAAAATTTAAAGTTTAAAATTTAAAATTTAAATTTAAAGGTTTAAAATTTAAAATTTAAAATTTAAAATTTAGGTTTAAAATTTAAAATTTAAAATTTAAAGTTTAAAATTTAAAATTTAAAATTTAAAATTTAAAGTTTAAAATTTAAAATTTAAAATTTAAAATTTAAAATTTAAAATTTAAAATTTAAAATTTAAAATTTAAAATTTAAATTTTAAAATTTAAAATTTAAAATTTAAATTTAAATTTAAAATTTAAAATTTAAAATTTAAAATTTAAAATTTAAAATTTAAAATTTAAAATTTAAATTTAAAATTTAAAATTTAAAATTTAAATTTAAATTTAAAATTTAAAATTTAAAATTTAAATTTAAATTTAAAATTTAAAATTTGAATTTAATTTAGGGTTTAAAGGTTTGAATTTAAAATTTAAATTTAAATTTAAAATTTAAAGTTTAAAATTTAAAGATTTAAATTTAAATTTAAAATTTAAAATTTAAAGTTTAAAATTTAAAATTTAAAATTTAAAATTTAAATTTAAATTTAGTTGAGTTTAAGTTTAAAATTTAAAATTTAAATTTAAAATTTAAAATTTAAAATTTAAAATTTAAAATTTAAATTTAAAATTTAAATTTAAAATTTAAAATTTAAAATTTAAAATTTAAAATTTAAAATTTAAAATTTAAATTTAAAATTTAAAATTTAAAATTTAAAATTTAAATTTAAAATTTAAAATTTAAAATTTAAAATTTAAAATTTAAAATTTAAAATTTAAAATTTAAAATTTAAATTTAAAATTTAAAATTTAAAATTTAAAATTTAAAATTTAAAATTTAAAATTTAAAATTTAAAATTTAAATTTAAAATTTAAAATTTAAAATTTAAATTTAAAATTTAAATTTAAAATTTAAAATTTAGGGTTTTAATTTAAAATTTAAAGTTTAAAATTTAAAATTTAAATTTAAAATTTAAAATTTAAATTTAAAAGTTTAAAATTTAAAATTTAAAATTTAAAATTTAAAATTTAAAATTTAAATTTTAAAATTTAAAATTTAAAATTTAAAGTTTTAAATTTAAAATTTAAAATTTAAAATTTAAAATTTAAAATTTAAAAATTTAAATTTAAAATTTAAAATTTAAAATTTAAAATTTAAAATTTAAAATTTAAAATTTAAAATTTAAAATTTAAAATTTAAAATTTAAAATTTAAATTTAAAATTTAAATTTAAAATTTAAAATTTAAAATTTAAAATTTAAAATTTTAAATTTAAAATTTAAAATTTAAAATTTAAAATTTAAAGTTTAAAATTTAAATTTAAAATTTAAAATTTAAATTTAAAATTTAAAATTTAAAATTTAAATTTAAAATTTAAAATTTAAAATTTAAAGTTTAAGTTTAAAATTTAAGGTTTAAAATTTAAAATTTAGGGTTTAAAATTTAAAATTTAAAATTTAAAATTTAAAATTTAAAATTTAAAATTTAAAATTTAAAATTTAAAGTTTAAATTTAAAATTTAAAATTTAAAATTTAAAATTTAAAATTTAAAATTTAAAATTTAAAATTTAAATTTAAAATTTAAAATTTAAAATTTAAAATTTAAAATTTAAAATTTAAAATTTAAAATTTAAAATTTAAAATTTAAAATTTAAAATTTAAAATTTAAAATTTAAATTTTAAATTTAAAATTTAAAATTTAAATTTAAAATTTAAAATTTAAAATTTAAATTTAAAATTTAAAATTTAAAATTAAAATTTAAATTTAAAATTTAAATTTAAAATTTAAAATTTAAAATTTAAAATTTAAATTTAAAATTTAAATTTAAAAATTTAAAATTTAAAATTTAAAATTTAAAATTTAAAATTTAAAATTTAAAATTTAAAATTTAAATTTAAATTTAAAATTTAAAATTTAAAATTTAAAATTTAAAATTTAAAATTTAAAATTTAAATTTAAATTTAAAATTTAAAATTTAAAATTTAAAATTTAAAATTTAAGTTTAAAATTTAAAATTTAAAATTTAAAGTTTAAGGTTTGAGTTTAAGGGTTTAGGGTTTAAAGTTTAGGGTTTAAAATTTAAGTTTAAAATTTAAAATTTAGAGTTTAAAATTTAAAATTTAAGTTTAAAGTTTAAAATTTAAAATTTAAAATTTAATTTAAAATTTAAAATTTAAAATTTAAAATTTAAAGGTTTAGGAGTTTAAGGTTTGAAAATTTAAAATTTAAAATTTAAATTTATTTAAAATTTAAAATTTAAAATTTAAAATTTAAAATTTAAATTTAAAATTTAAATTTAAATTTAAATTTAAAATTTAAATTTAAATTTAAAATTTAAAATTTAAAATTTAAAATTTAAAATTTAAAATTTAAAATTTAAATTTAAAATTTAAAATTTAAATTTAAATTTAAAATTTAAATTTAAAATTTAAAATTTAAAATTTAAAATTTAAAATTTAAAATTTAAAATTTAAAATTTAAGTTTAATTTAAAAAGGTTTAAAGGTTTAAATTTAAAATTTAAAATTTAAAAATTTGAGTTTAAAATTTAAAATTTAAAGTTTAAAATTTAAAATTTAAATTTTAAATTTAAAATTGAAATTTGATTTAATTTAAAATTTAAAGGTTTAAAATTTAAAGTTTAAAATTTAAGGTTTAAAGTTTAAAATTTAAGATTTAAAATTTAAAATTTAAATTTAAAGGTTTAAATTTAAAAAATTTAAAATTTAAAATTTAAAATTTAAAATTTAAAAGTTTAAAATTTAGGGATTTAAAATTTAAATTTAAAATTTAAAATTTAAAATTTAAAATTTAAAATTTAAATTTAAAATTTAAATTTAAAATTTAAAATTTAAAATTTAAAATTTAAAATTTAAAATTTAAATTTAAAATTTAAAATTTAAATTTAAATTTAAAATTTAAAATTTAAAAAGTTTAAGTTTAAATTTAAAATTTAAAATTAGGGTTTAAAATTTTAAATTTAAAAATTTAAAATTTAAAATTTAAAAGTTTAAAATTTAAAATTTAAAATTTAAAATTTAAAGTTTAAAATTTAAAATTTAAAATTTTAAATTTAAAATTTAAAATTTAAAATTTAAAATTTAAATTTAAATTTAAAATTTAAAATTTAAAATTTAAAATTTAAAATTTAAAATTTTAAATTTAAATTTAAAATTTAAAATTTAAAATTTAAAATTTAAATTTAAAATTTAAAATTTAAATTTAAAATTTAAAATTTAAATTTAAAATTTAAAATTTAAAATTTAAAATTTAAAATTTAAAATTTAAAATTTAAAATTTAAAATTTAAAATTTAAAATTTAAAATTTAAAATTTAAAATTTTTAAAATTTAAAATTTAAAATTTAAAATTTAAAATTTAAAATTTAAATTTGAAATTTAAAAGTTTGGTTTAAAATTTAAAATTTAAAATTTAAAATTTAAATTTGAGGGTTAAAGTTTAAAATTTAAAATTTAAGTTTAAAATTTAAATTTAAAATTTAAATTTGAGTTTAAAATTTAAATTTAAATTTAAAATTTAAAATTTAAAATTTAAAATTTAATTTTAAATTTAAAAGTTTAAAATTTAAAAATTTAAAATTTAAAATTTAAGTTTAAAATTTAAAATTTAAAATTTAAAATTTAAAATTTAAAATTTAAAATTTAAAATTTAAAATTTAAAGGGTTTAAAATTTAAATTTAAAATTTAAAATTTAAAATTTAAAATTTAAAATTTAAAATTTAAAATTTAAAATTTAAAATTTAAAATTTAAAATTTAAAGGGTTTAAAATTTAAAATTTAAAATTTAAAGTTTAATTTAAAGTTTAAGTTTAAGGTTTGATTTAAGGTTTAAAGTTTAAGTTTAAGTTTAGGTTTAATTTAAAATTTAAAATTTAAAATTTAAAGTTTAGTTTAAAATTTAAATTTAAATTTAAATTTAAAATTTAAATTTAAAATTTAAATTTAAAATTTAAAATTTGAAATTTAAAATTTAAAATTTAAAATTTTAATTTAAAATTTAAAATTTAAAATTTAAAATTTAAAATTTAAAATTTAAATTTAAAATTTAAATTTAAAATTTAAAATTTAAAATTTAAAATTAAAATTTAAATTTAAATTTAAAATTTAAATTTAAAATTTAAAATTTAAAATTTAAAATTTAAATTTTAAATTTAAAATTTAAAATTTAAAATTTAAAATTTAAAATTTAAAATTTAAAATTTAAAATTTAAAATTTAAAATTTAAAATTTAAATTTAAAATTTAAAATTTAAAATTTAAAATTTAAAATTTGAGTTTAAAGTTTAAATTTAAAATTTAAGTTTGAATTTAAAATTTAAAGTTTAAGTTTAAAGTTTAAAATTTAAAATTTAAAATTTAAGGTTTAAATTTAAAATTTAAAATTTAAAATTTAAAATTTAAAATTTAAAATTTAAAATTTAATTTAAATTTAAAATTTAAAATTTAAAATTTAAAATTTAAAATTTAAAATTTAAAATTTAAAATTTAAAATTTAAAATTTAAAATTTAAAATTTAAATTTAAAATTTAAAATTTAAATTTAAAATTTAAAATTTAAAATTTAAAATTTAAAATTTAAAATTTAAAATTTAAATTTAAATTTAAATTTAAAATTTAAATTTAAAATTAAAATTTAAAATTTAAAATTTAAAATTTAAAATTTAAATTTTAAAATTTAAAATTTAGGGTTTTAGGTTTGATTTAAGATTTAAGGTTTAAAGATTTGAGTTTAAAATTTAAAATTTAGGGTTTAAAATTTAAAATTTAGGATTTAAGGGTTTAGAGTTTTGAGGTTTGATTTAAAGTTTAAAAGTTTAAAGGTTTAAGTTTAAATTGAAATTTAAAGTTTGAAATTTGAGTTTAAAATTTAAAGTTTAAATTTAAAATTTAAGGTTTAAAATTTAAATTTAAAATTTAAAGGTTTAAATTTAAATTTGAAAGTTTAAATTTAAAATTTAAATTTAAAATTTAAAATTTAAAAGTTTAAATTTAAAATTTAAAATTTAAAATTTAAAATTTAAAATTTAAAATTTAAAATTTAAAATTTAAAATTTAAAATTTAAAATTTAAAATTTAAAATTTAAAATTTTAAAATTTAAAATTTAAAATTTAAAATTTAAAATTTAAATTTAAAATTTAAAATTTAAATTTAAAATTTAAATTTAAATTTAAATTTAAAATTTAAAATTTAAAATTTAAAATTTAAAATTTAAAATTTAAAATTTAAATTTAAAATTTAAAATTTAAAATTTAAAATTTAAAGATTTAAAATTTAAAGTTTAAAATTTAAGTTTAAAGTTTAAAATTTAAAATTTAAAATTTAAAATTTAAAATTTAAAATTTAAAATTTAAATTTAAAATTTAAAATTTAAAATTTAAAATTTAAAATTTAAAATTTAAAATTTAAAATTTAAAATTTAAAATTTAAATTTAAAATTTAAAATTTGAAATTTAAAATTTAAAATTTAAAATTTAAAATTTAAATTTAAAATTTAAAATTTAAAATTTAAAATTTAAATTTAAAATTTAAAATTTAAATTTAAAATTTAAAATTTAAAATTTAAAATTTAAATTTAAAGATTTAAAATGAGTTAAAAGGTTTAAAGTTTAAAATTTAAAATTTAAAGTTTAAAATTTAAAATTTAAAATTTAAAATTTAAAATTTAAAATTTAAAATTTAAAATTTAAAATTTAAAATTTAAAATTTAAAATTTAAAATTTAAAATTTAAAATTTAAAATTTGAATTTAAAAAATTTAAAATTTAAAATTTTAAATTTAAAATTTAAATTTAAAATTTAATTTAAAATTTAAATTTAAAATTTAAAATTTGAAATTTAAAATTTAAAATTTAAAATTTAAAATTTAAAATTTAAAATTTAAAATTTAAAATTTAAAATTTAAAATTTAAAATTTAAATTTAAAATTTAAAATTTAAAATTTAAAATTTAAAATTTAAATTTAAAATTTAAAATTTAAAATTTAAAATTTAAATTTAAAATTTAAAATTTAAATTTAAAATTTAAATTTAAAATTTAAAATTTAAAATTTAAAATTTAAAATTTAAAATTTAAAATTTAAAATTTAAAATTTAAAATTTAAAATTTAAAATTTAAAATTTGAATTTAAAAAATTTAAAATTTAAAAATTTAAAATTTAAAATTTAAAATTTAAAATTTAAAATTTAAATTTAGGGTTTAAAATTTAAAATTTAAAATTTAAAATTTAAAATTTAAAATTTAAAATTTAAAATTTAAAATTTAAAATTTAAAAATTTAAATTTAAAATTTAAAATTTAAAATTTAATTTTTTAAAATTTAAAGGTTTAAAATTTAATTTAAATTTAAATTTAAAATTTAAATTTTAAATTTAAAATTTAAAATTTAAATTTAAAATTTAAAATTTAAAATTTAAAATTTAAAATTTAAAATTTAAAATTTAAGGTTTGAAAAGGTTAAAATTTAAAAGTTTAAAATTTTGAGTTTAAATTTGAAATTTAAAATTTAGTTTGAAATTTAAAATTTAAATTTAAATTTTAAATTTAAGGTTTAAAATTTAAAATTTAAAATTTAAAATTTAAAGTTTAAAATTTAAATTTAAAATTTGAGTTGAATTTAAATTTAAAATTTAAAATTTAAAATTTAAAATTTAAAAGTTTAAAATTTAAAATTTAAAATTTAAAATTTAAAATTTAAAATTTAAAATTTAAAATTTAAAATTTAAAATTTAAATTTAAAATTTAAATTTAAAATTTAAAATTTAAAATTTAAATTTAATTTAAAATTTAAAATTTAAATTTAAAATTTAAATTTAAATTTAAAATTTAAAATTTAAATTTAAATTTTAATTTAAAATTTAAAATTTAAAATTTAAATTTAAAATTTAAAATTTAAAATTTAAAGTTTAAAATTTAAAATTTAAAAATTTAAAATTTAAAATTTAAAATTTAAATTTAAAATTTAAGTTTAAAATTTAAATTTAAAATTTAAAGTTTAATTTAAAATTTAAGTTTAAATTTAAGGTTTAAAAGGTTTAAAATTTAAAATTTAAAATTTAAAGGTTTAAAATTTAAAATTTAAAATTTAAAATTTAAGTTTAAAATTTAAAATTTAAATTTAAAATTTAAAATTTAAAATTTAAAATTTAAATTTAAAATTTAAAATTTAAAATTTAAAATTTAAAATTTAAATTTAAAATTTAAAATTTAAATTTAAAATTTAAAATTTAAAATTTAAAATTTAAATTTAAATTTAAAATTTAAAATTTAAATTTAAAATTTAAAATTTAAATTTAAAATTTAAAATTTAAAATTTAAAATTTAAAATTTAAAATTTAAAATTTAAATTTAATTTAAAATTTAAAATTTAAAATTTAAAATTTAAAATTTAAAATTTAAGTTTAAAGGTTTAAAATTTAAAATTTAAAGTTTAAAGTTTAAAATTTTAAAGTTTAAAATTTAAAATTTAAGTTTTAAGGTTTAATTTAAAATTTAAAATTTAAAATTTAAGTTTAAATTTAAAATTTAAATTTAAAGTTTAAAATTTAAAATTTAAAATTTAAAATTTAAATTTAAATTTAAATTTTAAATTTAAAATTTAAAATTTAAAATTTAAAATTTAAATTTAAAATTTAAAATTTAAAATTTAAAATTTAAAATTTAAATTTAAAATTTAAAATTTAAAATTTAAAATTTAAATTTAAAATTTAAAAGTTTAAAATTTAAAATTTAAAATTTAAAATTTAAAATTTAAAATTTAAAATTTAAAATTTAAAATTTAAATTTAAATTTAAAATTTAAAATTTAAAATTTAAAATTTAAAATTTAAAATTTAAAATTTAAAGTTTAAAGTTTAAAGTTTAAAGAGTTTAAAGTTTAAAATTTAAAATTTAAGTTTTGAGTTTAGGAGTTTAAAATTTAAGTTTGATTTTAAAATTTAAAATTTAAATTTAAATTTAAAATTTAAATTTAAGTTTGAGTTTAAATTTAAAATTTAAAATTTAAATTTAAATTTAAAATTTAAATTTAAAATTTAAAATTTAAAATTTAAAATTTAAAATTTAAGTTTAAAATTTGAAATTTAAAATTAAAATTTAAAATTTAAAATTTAAATTTAAATTTAAAATTTAAAATTTAAAATTTAAAATTTAAATTTAAAATTTAAAATTTAAATTTATTTAAAATTTAAAATTTAAAATTTAAAATTTAAAATTTAAAATTTAAAATTTAAATTTAAAATTTAAAATTTAAAATTTAAAATTTAAAATTTAAAATTTAAAATTTAAAATTTAAATTTAAAATTTAAAATTTAAAGTTTAAAATTTAAGGTTTAAAAATTTAAATTTAAATTTGAGTTTAAAATTTAAGTTTAAAATTTAAATTTGAGTTTAAAATTTAAAATTTAAAGTTTAAAGTTTAGTTTAAAATTTAAGTTTAAAGGTTAAGTTTAAAGTTTAAAATTTGGGTTTGGTTTGAAATTTGAAAGTTTAAAATTTAAAATTTAAAATTTGAAATTTAAGTTTAAATTTAAAATTTAAGGGTTTAAATTTAAATTTAAAATTTAAATTTAAATTTGAAATTTAAAATTTAAATTTAAAATTTAAAATTTAAAAATTTAAAATTTAAAAATTTAAAATTTAAATTTAAAATTTAAAATTTAAAATTTAAATTTAAAATTTAAATTTAAAATTTAAATTTAAATTTTAAATTTAAATTTAAAATTTAAAATTTAAATTTAATTTAAAATTTAAATTTAAAATTTAAAATTTAAAATTTAAAATTTAAAATTTAAAATTTAAATTTAAAATTTAGAATTTGAGTTTAAGGTTTAAAATTGGTTTAAATTTAAAATTTAAAATTTAAATTTGAAATTTAAAATTTAAAGTTTAAATTTAAAATTTAAAATTTAAATTTAAATTTGAGTTTAAAATTTAAAATTTAAAATTTAAAATTTAAAATTTAAAAAGTTAAAATTTAAAGTTTAAATTTAAAGTTTAAAATTTAAAATTTAAAATTTAAAATTTAAAATTTAAAATTTAAAATTTAAAATTTAAAATTTAAAATTTAAAATTTAAAATTTAAAATTTAAAATTTAAAATTTAAAATTTAAAATTTAAAATTTAAAATTTAAAATTTGGGTTTAAATTTAAAATTTAAAATTTAAAATTTAAAATTTAAAATTTAAAATTTAAAATTTAAATTTAAAATTTAAAATTTAAATTTAAAATTTAAATTTAAAATTTAAAATTTAAAATTTAAAATTTAAAATTTAAATTTAAAGTTTAAAATTTAAATTTAAAATTTAAAATTTAAAATTTAAAATTTAAAAATTTAGGTTTAAAATTTAAAATTTAAAATTTAAAATTTAAAATTTAAAATTTGAAAGGGTTTAAAGGTTAAAATTTAGGTTTGAAAATTTAAAATTTAAAATTTAAGTTTAAAATTTAAGGTTTAAATTGAAATTTAAATTTAAAATTTAAAATTTAAAATTTAAAATTTTGAAATTTAAAATTTAAATTTTAAAATTTAAAATTTAAAATTTAAAGGTTTAAATTTAAAATTTAAATTTAAAATTTAAATTTAAGGTTAAAATTTAGGTTTAAAATTTAAATTTAAAATTTAAATTTAAAATTTAAAATTTAAAATTTAAAATTTAAAATTTAAAATTTAAAATTTAAAATTTAAAATTTAAAATTTAAAATTTAAAATTTAAATTTAAAATTTAAAATTTAAAATTTAAAATTTAAAATTTAAAATTTAAAATTTAAAATTTAAAATTTAAAATTTAAATTTAAATTTAAAATTTAAAAAAATTTAAATTTAAAATTTAAAATTTAAAATTTAAAATTTAAATTTAAATTTAAAATTTAAAATTTAAAATTTAAAGGTTTAAAGTTTAAATTTTGAGTTTAGGGTTTGAGTTAAAATTTAAGTTTAAAATTTAAATTTAAAATTTAAAATTTAAAATTTAAAATTTAAAATTTAAAATTTAAAGGTTTTAAATTTAAAGGGTTTAAAATTTAAATTTAGGGGTTTAAAATTTAAAAGGTTTGAAATTTAAAGATTTAAGTTTGAAGTTTGAGGAGTTTAAAATTTAAAATTTAAATTTAAAATTTAAAATTTAAAATTTAAAATTTAAATTTAAATTTGAAATTTAAATTTAGGGGTTTATTTAAAGTTTGAAATTTAAAATTTAAAGGTTTAAAATTTAAAATTTAAAATTTAAATTTAAAATTTAAATTTAAAATTTAGAATTTAAATTTAAAATTTAAAATTTAAATTTAAAATTTAAAATTTAAAATTTAAAATTTAAAATTTAAATTTAAATTTAAAATTTAAATTTAAATTTAAAATTTTGAATTTAAAATTTAAAATTTAAAATTTAAAATTTAAATTTAAGTTTAAATTTAAAATTTAAAATTTAAAATTTAAAATTTAAAATTTAAAATTTAAAATTTAAGGTTTGAGTTTGAAATTTAAAATTTAAAATTTAAAATTTGAATTTAAAATTTAAATTTTAAATTTAAAATTTAAATTTAAAATTTAAAATTTAAAATTTAAAATTTAAAATTTAAAATTTAAAATTTAAAATTTAAAATTTAAATTTAAAATTTAAAATTTAAATTTAAAATTTAAAATTTAAATTTAAAATTTAAAATTTAAAATTTAAAATTTAAAATTTAAAATTTAAATTTAAAATTTAAAATTTAAAATTTAAAATTTAAAATTTAAAATTTAAAATTTAAAATTTAATTTAAAATTTAAAATTTAAAAATTTAAAATTTAAAATTTAAAATTTAAATTTAAAATTTAAAATTTAAATTTAAATTTAAAATTTAAAATTTAAAATTTAAAATTTAAAGTTTAAATTTAAAATTTAAAGTTTAAAATTTAAAATTTAAAGTTTAAAGTTTGAGTTTAAGTTTAAATTTAAAATTTAAAATTTAAATTTTAGAAATTTAAAATTTAAAATTTAAAATTTAAAATTTAAATTTTGAGTTTAAAATTTAAAATTTAAAATTTAAAATTTAAAATTTAAAATTTGAAATTTAAAATTTAAAATTTAATTTAAAATTTAAAATTTAAAATTTAAATTTAAAATTTAAATTTAAAATTTAAATTTTGATTTAAATTTTAAATTTAAAATTTAAAATTTAAAATTTAAAATTTAAAATTTAAAATTTAAATTTAAATTTAAAATTTAAAATTTAAAATTTAAAATTTAAAATTTAAATTTAAATTTAAAATTTAAAATTTAAAATTTAAAATTTAAAATTTAAAATTTAAAATTTAAAATTTAAAATTTAAAATTTAAAATTTAAAATTTAAAATTTAAAAAATTTAAAATTTAAAATTTAAAATTTTTAAATTTAAAATTTAAAGAGTTTAAAATTTTAAGGTTTAAATTTTTAAAATTTAAAATTTAAGGTAAAATTTAAATTTAAAATTTAATTTAAAATTTAAATTTAAAATTTAAATTTAAATTTAAAATTTAAAATTTAAAATTTGAAATTTAAAATTTAAATTTAAAATTTGAAATTTAAAATTTAAAAAATTTAAAATTTAAATTTAAAATTTAAGTTTAAAATTTAAATTTTAAAATTTAAATTTAAAGGTTTTTTAAATTTAAAATTTAAAATTTAAAATTTAAAGTTTTTAAATTTAAAATTTAGAAATTTAAAATTTAAAATTTAAAATTTAAAATTTAAAATTTAAATTTAAAGTTTAAAATTTAAAATTTAAATTTAAATTTAAATTTTAAATTTAAAATTTAAAATTTAAAATTTAAAATTTAAAATTTAAAATTTAAAATTTAAAATTTAAAGATTTAAAATTTAAAATTTAAATTTAAAATTTAAAATTTAAAATTTAAAATTTAAATTTAAAATTTAAAATTTAAAATTTAAAATTTAAAATTTAAAATTTAAAATTTAAAATTTAAAATTTAAATTTAAAATTTAAATTTTAAAATTTAAAATTTAAAATTTAAAATTTAAAAGTTTAATTTAAGTTTAAATTTAAAATTTAAAATTTAAAATTTAAATTTAAAATTTTAAATTTAAAAAATTTAAAATTTAAAATTTAAAATTTAAAATTTAAATTTAAAATTTAAAATTTAAAATTTAAAATTTAAAATTTAAATTTAAAATTTAAAATTTAAAATTTAAATTTAAATTTAAAATTTAAAATTTAAAGTTTAAAATTTAAAATTTAAAATTTAAAATTTAAAGTTTAAAATTTAAAATTTAAAATTTAAAATTTAAAATTTAAATTTAAAATTTAAAATTTAAATTTAAAATTTAAAATTTAAAATTTAAAATTTAAAATTTAAATTTAAATTTAAAATTTAAAATTTAAAATTTAAAATTTAAAATTTAAAATTTAAAATTTAAAATTTAAATTTAAAATTTAAAATTTAAAATTTAAATTTAAAATTTAAAATTTAAAATTTAAAATTTAAATTTAAATTTAAAATTTAAAATTTAAAATTTTTAAAGATTTAAAAATTTAAATTTAAAATTTTAAATTTTGGGTTTAAAGTTTAAAATTTAAAATTTAAAATTTAAAATTTAAAGTTTAAATTTAAGTTTAAAGGTTTAAAATTTAAGGTTTAAATTTAAAATTTAAAGTTTGGTTTAATTTAAAATTTAAAGTTTAAGTTTAAAATTTAAAATTTAAAATTTAAAATTTAAAATTTAAAATTTAAAATTTAAAATTTAAAATTTAAAATTTAAAATTTAAAATTTAAAATTTAAATTTAAAATTTAAAATTTAAAATTTAAAATTTAAAATTTAAAATTTAAAATTTAAAATTTAAAATTTAAAATTTAAAATTTAAAATTTAAATTTAAATTTAAAATTTAAATTTAAAATTTAAAATTTAAAATTTAAAATTTAAAAGTTTAAAATTTAAATTTAAGTTTAAAATTTAAAATTTAAAATTTAAAATTTAAATTTAAAATTTGAAATTTAAATTTGAGTTTAAAATTTAAGTTTGAGTTTAAAATTTAAAATTTGAGGTTTAAAGTTTAAGGTTTAAAATTTAAAATTAAAGGTTTAAAATTTAAAATTTGAAATTTAAAATTTAGGGTTTAGAGGTTTAATTTAAAGGTTTAAAATTTAAAGTTTTAAAGGGTTAAAGTTTAAAATTTAAAATTTAAATTTAAAATTGAAAATTTAAAATTTGAAGTTTAAAATTTAAAATTTAAAATTTAAAATTTAAAATTTAAAATTTAAAATTTAAAATTTAAAATTTAAAGATTTAAATTTAAATTTAAAATTTAAAATTTAAAATTTAAAATTTAAAATTTAAATTTAAATTTAAATTTAAATTTAAAATTTAAAATTTAAAATTTAAATTTAAATTTAAAATTTAAAATTTAAATTTAAAATTTAAAATTTAAAATTTTAATTTAATTTAAATTTAAAAGTTTAAAATTTAGAGTTTAAAAATTTGAGTTTAATTTAAAATTTAAATTTAAAGGTTTAAATTTAAAATTTAAGGTTTAAAGTTTAAAATTTAAAATTTAAAATTTAAATTTAAAATTTAAAATTTAAAATTTAAATTTAAAATTTAAAATTTAAAATTTAAAATTTAGAAATTTAAAATTTGAGTTTAAAATTTAAAATTTAAAAGTTTAAAATTTAAAATTTAAAATTTAAAATTTAAAATTTAAATTTAAAATTTAAAATTTAAAGGTTTAAATTTAAAATTTAAAATTTAAAATTTAAAATTTAAAATTTAAAATTTAAAATTTAAAATTTAAAATTTAAAATTTAAAATTTAAAATTTAAAATTTAAAATTTAAATTTAAAATTTAAAATTTAAAATTTAAAATTTAAAATTTAAAATTTAAAATTTAAAATTTAAAATTTAAATTTAAAATTTAAAGTTTAAAAGTTAAAATTTAAAATTTAAATTTAAAATTTAAGTTTAAATTTAAATTTGAAATTTAAAATTTAAAAATTTAAAATTTAAAATTTAAAATTTAATTTAAGGTTTAAATTTAAATTTAAATTTAAAGATTTTAAATTTAAAATTTAAAATTTAAAATTTAAAATTTAAAATTTAAAATTTAAAATTTAAAATTTAAAATTTAAATTTAAAATTTAAAATTTAAATTTAAAATTTAAAATTTAAATTTAAAATTTGAAATTTAAATTTAAATTTAAAATTTAAAATTTAAAATTTAAAATTTAAAATTTAAAATTTAAATTTAAAATTTAAAATTTAAAATTTAAATTTAAATTTAAAATTTAAAATTTAAAATTTAAATTTAAAATTTAAAATTTAAAATTTAAAATTTAAATTTAAAAGTTTAAAATTTAAAATTTAAAATTTAAAATTTAAAGGTTTAAAATTTAAAATTTAAAATTTAAGTTTTAAAAATTTAAAGAAATTTGAGTTTTAAAATTTAAAATTTAAAGTTTAAAATTTAAAATTTAAAATTTAAAATTTAAATTTAAATTTAAAATTTAAAATTTAAAATTTAAAATTTCAAAATTTAAAATTTAAATTTAAAATTTAAAATTTAAAATTTAAAGTTTAATTTAAGTTTAGGAATTTGAAATTTAAATTTAAAATTTGAAATTTAAAGTTTAAAGATTTAAAATTTAAAATTTAAAATTTAAAATTTAAATTTAAAATTTAAAATTTAAAATTTAAATTTAAAATTTAAAATTTAAATTTAAAATTTAAAATTTAAAATTTAAAATTTAAAATTTAAAATTTAAATTTAAATTTAAAATTTAAAATTTAAAATTTAAAATTTAAAATTTAAAATTTAAATTTAAAATTTAAAATTTAAATTTAAAATTTAAAATTTAAATTAAGGTTTAAATTTAAAATTTAAAATTTAAAATTTAAATTTAAAATTTAAAATTTAAAATTTAAAATTTAAATTTAAAATTTAAATTTAAAATTTAAAATTTAAAGTTTAAAATTTAAAATTTAAATTTAAATTTAAGTTTTTAAGTTTAAATTTTTTAGAGTTTAAATTTGAGTTTAAAATTTAAAGTTTAAGGATTTAAAATTTAGGAGTTTGAGTTTAAGGTTTAAATTTTAAGTTTAAAATTTAAAGTTTAAAATTTAAAATTTAAAGTTTAAAATTTAAAAAATTTAAGTTGAAATTTAAAATTTAAAATTTAAAATTTAAAAATTTAAAATTTAAAATTTAAAATTTAAATTTAAATTTAAAATTTAAATTTAAATTTAAAATTTAAATTTAAAATTTAAAATTTAAAATTTAAAATTTAAAATTTAAAATTTAAATTTAAATTTAAAATTTAAATTTAAAAATTTAAATTTAAAATTTAAAATTTAAAATTTAAAATTTTAAATTTAAAATTTAAAATTTAAATTTAAGTTTAAATTTAAAATTTAAAATTTAAAATTTAAAATTTGAAATTTAAAATTTAAAATTTAAAGATTTAAAGTTTAAAGGTTTAAGGTTTAAAGTTTAAAATTTAAATTTAAATTTAAAATTTGAGTTTAAAGTTTTGAAATTTGAAATTTAAGTTAATTTAAATTTAGGTTGTTTGAATTTAAAATTTAAAATTTAAAATTTTAAATTTAAAATTTAAAATTTAAAATTTAAATTTAAAATTTAAAATTTAAAATTTAAAATTTAAAATTTAAAATTTAAAATTTAAAATTTAAAATTTAAAATTAAAATTTAAATTTAAAATTTAAAATTTAAATTTAAAATTTAAAATTTAAAATTTAAAATTTAAATTTAAAATTTAAAATTTAAATTTAAAATTTAAAATTTAAAATTTAAATTTAAAATTTAAAATTTAAAATTTAAAATTTAAATTTAAAATTTAAAATTTAAAATTTAAAATTTAAAATTTAAATTTAAAATTTAAATTTAAAATTTAAAATTTAAAATTTAAAATTTAAAATTTAAAATTTAAAATTTAAAATTTAAAATTTAAAAGGTTTAAAATTTAAAATTTAAAGGTTTAAATTTAATTTAAAGTTTAAAATTTAAAATTTAAATTTTAAAATTTAAGTTTAAAATTTAAAATTGAGATTTAAAATTTAAAAGTTTTAAAATTTAAGGTTTAAAAGTTTTAAGTTTTAAATTTGAAGTTTAAAATTTAAAATTGATTTAAAATTTAAAATTTAAAATTTAAAATTTAAAATTTAAAATTTAATTTAAAAATTTAAATTTAAAATTTAAAATTTAAAATTTAAAATTTAAAATTTAAATTTAAAATTTAAATTTAAAATTTAAAATTTAAATTTAAAATTTAAAATTTAAAATTTAAAATTTAAAATTTAAAATTTAAATTTAAAATTTAAAATTTAAAATTTAAAATTTAAAATTTAAAATTTAAAGTTTAAAATTTAAATTTAAAATTTAAATTTAAAATTTAAATTTAAGTTTAAAATTGAAAATTTAAAATTTAAAATTTAAAATTTAAATTTAAAATTTGAAATTTAGGTTTGAAGGTTTAGGTTGATTTAAAATTTAAATTTAAAGATTTGAGTTTAAAATTTAAAATTTAGGGGTTTAAAGTTTAAGGTTAAAATTTGAGTTTAAAATTTAAAATTTAAAATTAAAGTTTAAAATTTAAAATTTAAAATTTAAAATTTAAAATTTAAAATTTAAATTTAAAATTTAAAATTTAAAATTTAAAATTTAAAATTTAAAATTTAAAATTTAAAATTTAAATTTAAAATTTAAAATTTAAAATTTAAAATTTAAAATTTAAAATTTAAAATTTAAAATTTAAATTTAAAATTTAAAATTTAAATTTAAAATTTAAAATTTAAAATTTAAATTTAAAATTTAAAATTTAAAATTTAAATTTAAAATTTAAAATTTAAATTTAAAATTTAAAATTTAAAATTTAAAATTTAAAATTTAAAATTTGAGTTTAAAGGTTTAAGTTTGAGTTTAAAGATTTGAGTTTAAGGTTTAAGGTTGGGTTTGAAGGTTTAAGTTTAAAGGTTTTGAAAATTTAAATTTGAGTTTGAATTTAAGGGTTTAAAATTTAAAATTTAAAATTTAAAATTTAAAATTTGAGTTTAAAATTTAAAATTTAAAATTTAAAATTTAAATTTAAAATTTAAAATTTAAAATTTAAAATTTAAAATTTAAAATTTAAAATTTAAATTTAAATTTAAAAATTTAAAATTTAAAATTTAAAATTTAAAATTTAAATTAAATTTAAAATTTAAAATTTAAATTTAAAATTTAAAATTTAAAATTTAAAATTTAAAATTTAAAATTTAAAATTTAAAATTTAAATTTAAAATTTAAAATTTAAAATTTAAAATTTAAAATTTAAAATTTAAAATTTAAAATTTAAAATTTAAAATTTAAAATTTAAATTTAAAATTTAAAATTTGAGTTTAAAATTTAAAATTTAAAATTTAGGGTTTGAGTTTAAAGTTTAAGGTTTAAAATTTTAAGTTTTGAAAGTTTAAAGTTTTAAAGGTTTGGAAAAAATTTAAAATTTAAGGTTTAAAATTTAAAGGTTTAAAATTTAAAATTTGAGTTTTAAGTTAAAATTTAAAATTTAAAATTTAAAATTTAAAATTTAAAATTTAAAATTTAAAATTTAAAATTTAAAATTTAAAATTTAAAATTTAAATTTAAATTTAAAATTTAAAATTTAATTAAAGTTTAAAATTTAAAATTTAAAATTTAAAATTTAAAATTTAAAATTTAAATTTAAAATTTAAAATTTAAAATTTAAAATTTAAAATTTAAAATTTAAATTTAAAATTTAAAATTTAAAATTTAAATTTAAATTTAAAATTTAAAATTTAAATTTAAAATTTAAAATTTAAAATTTAAAATTTAAAAGGTTTAAAATTTAAAATTTTAAAAATTTAAATTTAATTTAAAATTTAAAATTTAAAATTTAAAATTTAAATTTAAAATTTAAAATTTAAAATTTAAATTTAAATTTAAAATTTAAAATTTAAATTTAAAATTTAAAATTTAAAATTTAAATTTAAAATTTAAAATTTAAGTTGATTTAAAATTTAAAATTTAAAATTTAAAATTTAAAATTTAAAATTTAATTTAAATTTAAATTTAAAATTTAAAATTTAAAATTTAAAATTTAAAATTTAAAATTTAAAATTTAAAATTTAAAATTTAAATTTAAAATTTAAATTTAAATTTAAAATTTAAATTTAAAATTTAAAATTTAATTTAAAATTTAAATTTAAAATTTGAAAATTTAAAATTTAAAATTTAAAATTTAAGTTTTAAATTTAAAGTTTAAAATTTGAAATTTGAGGTTTAAAATTTAAGTTTAAGATTTGAAAATTTGAGTTTAAATTTAAAGGTTTAAAATTTAAAATTTAAAATTTAAAATTTAAAATTTGAAATTTTAAGGTTTAATTTAAAATTTAAAATTTAAAATTTAAAATTTAAAATTTAAATTTAAATTTAAAATTTAAAATTTAAAATTTTAAATTTAAAATTTAAAATTTAATTTAAATTTAAAATTTAAAAAATTTAAATTTAAATTTAAATTTAAAATTTAAAATTTAAAATTTAAATTTAAAATTTAAAATTTAAAATTTAAAATTTAAAATTTAAAATTTAAATTTAAAATTTAAAATTTAAAATTTAAAATTTAAAATTTAAATTTAAAATTTAAATTTAAATTTAAAATTTAAAATTTAGGAGTTTAAAATTTGAAATTTAAAGTTTAAAATTTAAATTGAAATTTAAGGTTTAAAGTTTGAGTTGAGTTTAGGAGTTTAAAATTTGAGTTTGAGTTTAAAATTTAAAATTTAAAATTTTTAAAGTTTAAAAATTTGAGGTTTAAAGTTTATTTAAGGTTTAAAATTTAGGGTTTAAAATTTAAAGTTTAAAATTTAAAATTTAAAATTTAAAATTTAAAATTTAAAATTTAAAATTTAAAATTTAAAATTTAAAATTTAAAATTTAAAATTTAAAATTTAAATTTAAAATTTAAAATTTAAAAATTTAAAATTTAAAATTTAAATTTAAATTTAAAATTTAAAATTTAAATTGATTTAAAATTTAAAATTTAAAATTTAAAATTTAAATTTAAATTTAAAATTTAAAATTTAAATTTAAAATTTAAAATTTAATTTAAAATTTAAAATTTAAATTTAAATTTAAAATTTAAAATTTAAAATTTAAATTTAAAGTTTAAAATTTAAAATTTAAAATTTAAAATTTTAAAGTTTAAAATTTAAAATTTAAAATTTAAAGGTTTAAAGTTTAAAGGTTTAAAGTTTAAAATTTGAAATTTGAAATTTAAATTTGAGTTTAAAATTTGAATTTTATTTAAATTTAAAATTTGGTTTAAAATTTAAAATTTTAAATTTAAATTTAAAATTTAAAATTTAAAAAATTTAAAATTTAAATTTAAATTTAAAATTTAAAATTTAAAATTTAAAATTTAAAATTAAATTTAAAATTTAAAATTTAAAATTTAAAATTTAAATTTTAAATTTAAAATTTAAAATTTAAAATTTAAAATTTAAAATTTAAAATTTAAAATTTAAAATTTAAAATTTAAAAGTTTAAAATTTAAAATTTAAAAAGGGTTTAAAATTTAAAATTTAAATTTAAAATTTAAAATTTAAAGTTTAAATTTTAAAATTTAAAATTTAAAATTTAAAATTTAAAATTTAAAATTTAAAATTTAAATTTAAAATTTAAGGTTTTAAAATTTAAAATTTAAAGTTTTAAAATTTAAAGGTTAAAGATTTAAAATTTAAAATTTGAAGTTTGAATTTAGGGATTTAAGGTTTAGGAGTTTGGGGTTTAGGAAGTTTAAAGTTTAAAATTTGATTTTTAGGAAGTTTAAGGTTTAAAATTTGAGTTTAAAGTTTAAGTTTGAAATTTAGTTTAAAAGTTTAAGTTTAAGTTTGAAATTTAAAATTTAAAATTTAAAATTTGAAAATTTAAATTTTAGTTTTAATTTAAATTTAAAGTTTAAATTTAAAATTTAAAGTTTAAAGTTTAATTTAAGGTTGAAATTTAAATTTAAAATTTAAAATTTAAAATTTAAGTTTTAAAATTTAAAATTTAAAATTAAAATTTAAAATTTAAAATTTAAAATTTAAAGTTTAAAGTTTAAATTTAAATTTAAAATTTAAAATTTAAAATTTAAAATTTAAAATTTAAAATTTAAAATTTAAATTTAAAATTTAAAATTTAAGGTTTAAAATTTAGTTTAAATTTAAATTTAAATTTTAAATTTAAAGTTTAAAGATTTAAGTTTGAAAATTTTAAAATTTAAAATTTAAGTTTAAAATTTAAAATTTAGGTTTAAAGGTTTAAAGGTTTAAAGGTTTGAGTTTAAAGATTTAAAATTTGAAATTTAAAATTTAAAATTTAAAAATTTAAAATTTAAAATTTAAAGTTTAAAATTTAAAATTTAAAATTTAAATTTAATTTAAGTTTAAATTTAAGGTTTAAAATTTAAAATTTAAGTTGAATTTAAATTTGAAATTTAAAATTTGAATTTAATTTAAAATTTAAAATTTAAATTTAAATTTAAATTTAAAATTTAATTTAAATTTAAAGTTTAAATTTAAAATTTAAATTTAAATTTAAAATTTAAAATTTAAAATTTAAAATTTTGAAATTTAAAATTTAAATTTAAAATTTAAATTTAAAATTTAAATTTAAATTTAAATTTAAAATTTAAAATTTAAGTTTAAAATTTAAATTTAAAATTTAAAATTTAAAATTTAAAATTTAAAATTTAAAATTTAAATTTAAAATTTAAAATTTAAAATTTAAAATTTAAAATTTAAAATTTAAATTTTTTAGGGTTTGAGTTTGAGTTTAAAATTTAAAGGTTTTAGTTTGATTTGAGTTTTAAGTTTAAAGTTTAAAGATTTAAAGGTTTAAAGTTTAAAATTTAAGTTTAAAGATTGAAATTTAAAATTTAAAATTTAAAATTTAAATTTAAAATTTAAAATTTAAAGTTTTAAATTTAAATTTAAAATTTAAAATTTAAAATTTAAAGTTGAAAATTTAAAATTTAAATTTAAAATTTAAAATTTAAATTTAAATTTTAAAATTTAAATTTAAATTTAAAATTTAAAATTTAAAATTTAAAATTTAAAATTTAAAATTTAAAATTTAAAATTTAAAATTTAAATTTAAAATTTAAAATTTAAAATTTAAAATTTAAAAGTTAAATTTAAAATTTAAAATTTAAATTTAAATTTAAAATTTAAATTAAATTTAAAATTTAAAATTTAAAATTTAAAGTTTAAATTTAAGTTTAAAGGTTTAAAATTTAGGGTTTAGAGTTTAGGGTTAAGTTTAATTTGAGTTTAAAGTTTGAAGGTTTAGGTTTAGGTTTAAAGTTTGAAGTTTGAGTTTAAGTTTTGAGTTTGAGATTTGAAATTTAAAGTTTGAGGATTTGAAATTTAAAGGTTTAAGGTTTAAAGGTTTAGGGTTGATTTAAGTTTAAGGTTTAAAATTTGAGTTTAAATTTAAGGTTTAAAATTTAAAATTTAAAGTTTAAAATTGAAAATTTAAAATTTAAGGATTTAAATTTGAATTTAAAATTTAAATTTAAGTTTAAAATTTAAAATTTAAAATTTAAAATTTAAAATTTAAAATTTAAAATTTAAAATTTAAAGTTTGAATTTAAATTTAAAATTTAGAAAATTTAAATTTAAAATTTAAAATTTAAAATTTAAATTTAAAATTTAAAATTTAAAATTTAAAATTTAAATTTAAAATTTAAATTTAAAATTTAAAATTTAATTGAATTTAAAATTTAAAATTTAAAATTTAAATTTAAAATTTAAAATTTAAAATTTAAAATTTAAAATTTAAAAGTTTAAATTTAAAATTTAAAGTTTAAAGTTTAGGGATTTAAATTTAAATTTAAAATTTGAAATTTAAAGGTTTAGAATTTAAAATTTAAAATTTGAAATTTAAAATTTAAAATTTAAAATTTAAAATTTAAAATTTAAAATTTAAAAAATTTAAATTTAAAATTTAAAATTTAAAATTTAAATTTAAAATTTAAAATTTAAAATTTAAAATTTAAAATTTAAAATTTAAAATTTAAAATTTAAAATTTAAGGTTTAAAATTTAAAATTTTAAAGTTTTAAAGTTTAAATTTAAAATTTAAAATTTAAAATTTAAGTTTAAAATTTAAAATTTAAAATTTAAAATTTAAAATTTAAAATTTAAAATTTAAAATTTAAAATTTAAATTTAAATTTAAAATTTAAAATTTAAAATTTAAATTTAAATTTAAAATTTAAAATTTAAAATTTAAAATTTAAAATTTAAAATTTAAATTTAAATTTAAAATTTAAAATTTAAAATTTAAAATTTAAAATTTAAAATTTAAAATTTGAAATTTAAAATTTAAAATTTGAGTTTAGGGTTCAAAATTTAAAATTTAAAATTTAAGGTTTAAATTTAAAGGTTTAAAGATTTAAAAGTTTAAAAGTTTAAAGTTTAAAGGTTTGAATTTAAAATTTTGAAATTTAAAAGGTTTAAAAATTTAAAATTTAAAATTTAAAATTTAAAATTTAAAATTTAAAATTTAAAATTTAAAATTTAAAATTTAAATTTAAAATTTAAAATTTAAAATTTAAAATTTAAAATTTAAAATTTAAATTTAAATTTGAGTTAAAATTTAAAATTTAAAGGTTTAAATTTAAGTTTGAAATTTAAAATTTAAAATTTAAAATTTAAAGATTTAAAGGTTAAATTTAAATTTAAATTTAAAATTTAAAATTTAAAATTTAAAATTTAAGTTTTAAAATTTAAAATTTAAAATTTAAAATTTAAATTTAAAGAGTTTAAAATTTAAAATTTAAAATTTAAAATTTAAAAATTTAAAATTTAAAATTTAAAATTTAAAATTTAAAGGTTTAAAGTTTAAAGTTTAAGTTTAAGGTTTGAGTTTGAGGTTTAAAGATTTAGGTTTTAAGGTTTAGGGTTTAGGGTTTAAGGTTTAAGGTTTAAGGTTTAAAATTTAAGGTTTAAGGTTTGAGTTTAGGAGTTTAAATTTAAAATTTAAAATTTAGAGTTTAAAAATTTAAAGTTTAAAGTTTAAAGTTTAAAGTTTAAGTTTAAAATTTAAAATTTAAGGTTTAAAATTTAAAATTTAAAGTTTGAGTTTAAATTTAAATTTAAAGGTTTAAAGTTTAAATTTGAGTTTTAGGGTTTAAAGGTTTAAAATTTAAGTTTAAAATTTAAAGAGTTTAAATTTAAAATTTAAATTTAAAATTTAAATTTAAAATTTAAAGTTTAAAATTTAAAGTTTAAATTTAAGAAGTTTAAAGTTTAAAATTTAAAATTTAAAATTTAAAATTTAAATTTAAATTTAAATTTAAAATTTAAATTTAAAGTTTAAAATTTAAAATTTAAAATTTAAATTTTAAATTTAAAATTTAAATTTAAAATTTAAATTTAAAATTTAAAATTTAAAATTTAAATTTAAAGTTTAAAGTTTGAGTTTAAAATTTAAGGTTTAAAATTTAAAGTTTAAAAGTTTAAATTTAAAATTTAAAATTTAAAATTTAAAATTTAAAATTTAAAATTTAAAGTTAAAATTTAAAATTTAAAATTTAAAATTTAAAATTTAAAATTTAAATTTAAAATTTAAAATTTAAAATTTAAAATTTAAATTTAAATTTAAAATTTAAATTTAAAGTTTAAAATTTAAAATTTAAAATTTAAAATTTAAAATTTAAAATTTAAATTTAAAATTTAAAAGTTTAAAATTTAAAATTTAAATTTAAAAAATTTAAATTTAAAATTTAAAAGTTTAAAATTTAAAATTTAAAATTTAAATTTAAAAATTTAAAATTTAAAATTTAAAATTTAAAATTTAAAATTTAAAATTTAAAAAATTTAAAATTTAAAATTTAAATTTAAAAGTTTAAAATTTAAAATTTAAAATTTAAAATTTAAATTTAAATTTAAAATTTAAAGGTTTAGTTTGAGTTTTGAGTTTAAGGTTTGAAATTTAAAATTTAAAGGTTTAAGTTTAAAATTTAAAGTTTAAAATTTAAAATTTAAAATTTAAAATTTAAAATTTAAAATTTAAAATTTAAATTTAAAATTTAAAATTTAAAATTTAAAATTTAGGTTTAATTTAAAATTTAAAATTAAATTTAAAATTTAAATTTAAAATTTAAAATTTAAAATTTAAAAAAATTTAAAATTTAAAGTTTAAATTTAAAATTTAAAATTTAAAATTTAAATTTAAAATTTAAAATTTAAATTTATTTTTTAAATTTAAAATTTAAAATTTAAAATTTAAAATTTTAAATTTAAAATTTAAAATTTAAAATTTAGAGATTTCAGGTTTAAAGTTTAAAATTTAAAGTTTAAAGGTTTAAAATTTAAAATTTAAAGGTTTGAAATTTAAAGTTTAAATTTAAAATTTAAATTTAAGTTTAAATTTAAAATTTAAAATTTAAAATTTAAAATTTAAAATTTAAAATTTAAAATTTAAAATTTAAAATTTAAAATTTAAAATTTAAAATTTAAAATTTAAAATTTAAAATTTAAAGTTTAAAATTTTAAATTTAAATTTAAAATTAAGTTAAATTTAAAATTTAAAATTTAATTTAATTTAAAATTTAAAATTTAAAATTTAAAATTTAAAATTTAAAATTTAAAATTTAAAATTTAAAATTTAAAATTTAAAATTTAAAATTTAAAATTTAAAATTTAAAATTTAAAATTTAAAATTAAAATTTAAAATTTAAAATTTAAAATTTAAAATTTAAAATTTAAAGTTTAAAATTTAAAATTTAAGGTTTAAATTTAAGGTTTAAAATTTAAAATTTAAAATTTAAAATTTAAAGTTTGATTTAAATTTAAAATTTAAGTTTAAATTTAAAGTTTAAAATTTAAAATTTAAAAATTTAAAATTTAAAATTTAAAATTTAAAATTTAAAATTTAAATTTAAAATTTAAAATTTAAAATTTAAATTTAAATTTAAAAATTTAAAGGTTTAAAATTTAAGTTTAAAATTTAAATTTAAAATTTAAATTTGGTTAAAATTTAAATTTAAAATTTAAATTTAAATTTAAGTTTTAAAATTTAAAATTTAAAATTTAAAATTTAAATTTAAAATTAAAAATTTAAAATTTAAAATTTAAAATTTAAATTTAAAATTTAAAATTTAAAATTTAAAATTTAAAATTTAAAATTTAAAATTTAAAATTTAAAATTTAAAATTTAAAATTTAAAATTTAAAATTTAAAATTTAAGAAGGTTTAAAGTTTGATTTAAATTTAAAGTTTAAAATTTTAAAGTTTGAATTTGAGTTTAAAGAGTTTAAAGTTTGAGTTTTAAAGGTTTGAGATTTAAAAGTTTAAAATTTAAAATTTAAAATTTAAATTTAAATTTAAAATTTAAAATTTAAAATTTAAAATTTAAATTAATTTAAAATTTAAAATTTAAATTTTAAATTTAAAGTTAAATTTTAAATTTAAAATTTAAAATTTAAAATTTAAAATTTAAAATTTAAGTTTAAAATTTAAAATTTAAAATTTAAAATTTAAAATTTAAAATTTAAAATTTAAAGTTTGAAATTTAAAATTTAAATTTAAAATTTAAATTTAAAATTTAAATTTTAAAATTTTAAATTTAAATTTAAAATTTAAATTTAAAATTTAAAATTTAAAATTTAAATTTAAAATTTAAAATTTAAAATTTAAATTTTAAATTTAAAATTTAAAATTTAAAATTTAAAATTTAAAATTTAAATTTAAAATTTAAAATTTAAAATTTAAAATTTAAGGATTTAATTTTGAGTTTAGAATTTAAAGATTTAAAGTTTAAAGTTTAAAGTTTAAGGTTTAAAATTTAAAATTTAAAGTTTAAAGTTTGAGTTTAAGGTTTGAAATTTAAAATTTAAAATTTAAAATTTAAATTTAAAATTTAAAATTTAAAATTTGAGTTTTAAAATTTAAATTTAAATTTAAATTTAAAATTTAAAATTTAAAATTTAAATTTAATTTAAAATTTAAAATTTAAAATTTAAAATTTAAAATTTAAATTTAAAATTTAAAATTTAAAATTTAAATTTAAATTTAAAAGTTAAAATTTAAATTTAAAATTTAAATTTAAATTTAAAATTTAAAATTTAAATTTAAAATTTAAAATTTAAATTTAAATTTAAAATTTAAAATTTGAGTTTGAATTTAAATTAAATTTAAATTTAAAATTTAAATTTAAAATTTAAAATTTAAAATTTAAAATTTAAATTTAAAATTTAAAATTTTAAAATTTAGAATTTAAAATTTAAATTTAAAGTTTAAAGGTTTAAAATTTTGTTTAAAATTTGAGTTTAAAATTTAAAATTTGAAATTTAAATTTAAATTTAAATTTAGGGTTTAGTTTGAGTTTAAAATTTAAAATTTGAAATTTAAAATTTAAATTTAAAATTTAAAATTTAAAATTTAAAATTTAAATTTAAAATTTAAAATTTAAAATTTAAAATTTAAATTTAAAATTTAAAATTTAAAATTTAAATTTAAATTTTAAATTTAAAATTTAAAATTTAAAATTTAAATTTAAAATTTAAAATTTAAATTTAAAATTTAAAGGTTTAAATTTAAAATTTAAAATTTAAATTTAAAATTTAAATTTAAAATTTAAAATTTAAAATTTAAAATTTAAAATTTAAAATTTAAATTTAAAATTTAAATTTAAAATTTAAAATTTAAATTTAAATTTAAAATTTAAATTTAAAATTTAAATTTAAAATTTAAAATTTAAAATTTAAAGTTTAAAATTTAAAATTTAAATTTAATTTAAATTTAAATTTAAAATTTAAAATTTAAAATTTAAAATTTAAAATTTAAAATTTAAAATTTAAAATTTAAAATTTAAAATTTAAAATTTAAAATTTAGGAATTTAAAAGTTTAAAGTTTAAAGAGTTTAAAATTTAAAGAGTTTAAAATTTAAAATTTAAGTTGGGTTGAAATTTAAAATTTAAAATTTAAATTTAAATTTAAGGTTTAGTTTAAAGTTTAAAGATTTAAGGTTTAAAGTTTTAAAATTTAAAGTTTAAAATTTGAGTTTAAAATTTAGGAATTGAGTTTAAAGGTTTAATTTAAAATTAAAATTTAAATTTAAAATTTAAAATTTAAAATTTAAAGTTAAATTTAATTTAAAATTTAAAATTTAAAATTTAAAATTTAAAATTTAAAATTTAAAATTTAAATTTAAATTTAAAATTTAAAATTTAAAATTTAAAATTTAAAATTTAAAATTTAAAGGTTTAAAATTTAAAATTTAATTTAGTTTAAAGTTTTTAAAATTTAAAATTTAATTTAGGTTAAGTTTTAAAATTTAAAATTTAAATTTTAAAATTTACAAGATTTAAGTTTAAAATTTAAAGTTTAAAATTTAAAATTTAATTTAAAATTTAAAGTTTTAAATTTAAAATTTAAAATTTAAAATTTAAATTTAAAAGTTTAAAATTTAAAATTTAAATTTAAAATTTAAAGGTTTAAAATTTAAAATTTAAAATTTAAGGTTGGGTTTAAAATTTAAGTTTGAGTTTAAAATTTAAGTTTAAATTTAAAGTTTAAAATTTAAAAGTTTAAATTTAAAATTTAAATTTAAAATTTAAAATTTAAAATTTAAATTTTAAATTTAAAATTTAAAATTTAAAATTTAAAATTTAAAATTTAAAAGTTAAAATTTAAAATTTAAAATTTAAAATTTAAAATTTAAATTTAAAATTTAAATTTAATTTAAAATTTAAAATTTAAAATTTAAAGTTTAAAGATTTAAAATTTAAAATTTAAAGTTTAAAATTTAAAATTTAAAGATTTAAAGATTTTAAGTTTAAGTTTAAGTTTAAAAGTTTAAAGTTTAAAATTTAAAGTTTAAAGTTTAAAATTTAAAATTTAAAATTTAAAATTTAAAATTTAAATTTAGAAATTTAAAGTTTAGGAAATTTGAAATTTAAATTTGGTTTAAAGGTTTAAAATTTAGGTTTGAAGGTTTAAAATTTAAGTTTAAAATTTAAGGTTTAGTTTGAGTTTAAAATTTAAAAGTTTAAAATTTAAAATTTGAAATTTAAAATTTAAATTTAAAATTTAAATTTAGGGTTTAAAAGGTTTAAATTTAAAATTTAAAATTTAAAATTTAAATTTAAAATTTAAAATTTAAAATTTAAAATTTAAAATTTAAATTTAAAATTTAAAATTTAAAATTTAAAATTTAAATTTAAAATTTAAAATTTAAAATTTAAAATTTAAAATTTAAAATTTAAAATTTAAAATTTAAATTTAAATTTAAATTTAAGTTTTAAAATTTAAAATTTAAATTTAAAATTTAGGATTTAGAGTTTAGAAATTTAAGTTGATTTAAAATTGAAAATTTAAAATTTAAGGGTTTAGGGATTTTAAGGTTTGAAGGAGGTTTTAAGGTTGAGTTTAGGGTTGAGTTTAGGGATTTGAGTTTAAAGTTTAGGAGTTTAGTTTAAAGGTTTAAAGTTTGAGTTTAAATTTATTTAAAATTTAGGGTTTAAGATTTTGAAATTTAAATTTAAAATTTAAAATTTAAAATTTAAATTTGAAATTTAAAATTTAAATTTGAAATTTAAAATTTAAAATTTAAAATTTAAAATTTAAAATTTAAAATTTAAAATTTAAATTTAAAATTTAAAATTTAAAATTTAAAATTTAAAATTTAAAATTTAAAATTTAAAATTTAAATTTAAAATTTAAATTTAAATTTAAAATTTAAAATTTAAATTTAAAATTTAAAATTTAAAATTTAAAATTTTTAGGGTTTAGGTTTGAGTTTGAGTTTAAGGGTTGAGTTTGATTTAAGTTTAGGTTTAGGGTTTAAGGTTTAAGGTTTAATTTCAAAGTTGAGTTTAAGGTTTAAAGGTTGATTTGAGATTTGAGTTTAAAGGTTTGAATTTAAATTTGAAATTTAAAATTTAAAATTTAAAATTTAAAATTTGAAATTTAATTTAAAATTTAAGGTTAAAATTTAAAGGTTTAATTTAAAATTAAATTTAAAATTTAAAATTTAAAATTTAAATTTAAATTTAAATTTAAATTTAAATTTAAAATTTAAAATTTAAAATTTAAAATTTAAAATTTAAATTTAAAATTTAAATTTAAAATTTAAATTTAAAATTTAAAAGTTTAAAATTTAAATTTAAATTCTAAAATTTAAAATTTAAAATTTAAATTTAAAATTTAAAATTTAAATTTAAATTTAAATTTAAAATTTAAAATTTAAGTTTAAGTTTAAGTTGAGTTTGAGTTTAGGTTTAGGGTTTAAAGGTTTAAAATTTGAGTTTGAGTTTAAAGTTTAAATTTGAAATTTAGTTTGAAATTTGAATTTAAGTTGAGTTTAGGTTTTAAAATTTGAAATTTAAAATTTGAAATTTGAAATTTGAAATTTAATTTAAAATTTAAAATTTAAAATTTAAGTTAAGGTTAAAATTTCAAATTACAAATTTGATTTCTGGAATTTAAAATTTAAAATTTAAATTTAAAATTGAAATTTTAAAATTTAAAATTTAAGTTTAAAGTTTTAAAATTTAAAATTTGAAATTTAAAGGTTAAAATTTAAATTTAAGGTTAAATTTAAATTTAAAATTTAAAATTTAAAATTTAAAATTTGAAATTTAAAATTGAGTTAAAATTTAAAATTTAAAATTTAAAATTTAAAATTTAAAATTTAATTTAAAATTTAAAATTTAAGTTTAGGGTTTAGAATTTAAGGTTTAGAATTTAGGTTTGAGTTTAGAATTTAGGTTGGTTTGATTTCAAATTCCAAGTTTAAGGTTTAAATTTGATTTGAAATTTAGGTTGAGTTTAAAGTTTAAAATTTGAAATTTAAAATTTAGGTTTAAAATTTAGGTTTAAAATTTAATTTCAATTTAAAATTTAAAATTTAAGTTTAAGTTTAAGGTTTGAATTTAAATTTAAAATTTGAAATTTAAGAACTTAAATTTAAAATTTAAAATTTAGAATTTAAAATTTGAAATTTAAAGGTTGAGTTTAAAATTTGAGATTTTAATTTAAAATTTAAATTTAAATTTAAAATTTAAAATTTGAAATTTAAAATTTAAAATTTAAATTTGCATTTAAAATTTAAATTTAAAATTTAAAATTTAAAATTTAAGTTAATTTAGGTTTGAGTTTGAAATTTGAATTAGTTTGAGTTTAGGGTTTGAGATGTGAGTTTAGGGTTTGTTAGTGGTTTAAATTGATTGTTCAGGTTTAAAGTTTAAAATTACAGGTTTGAAGTTGAAGTTTGATTTGAGTTTAGGTTGAAATTTAAATTTGAGTTGATTTAAGGTTTGAGAATTAAAATTTAGAGTTTAGGTTTAAAATTTGAGTTGAAAATTTAAAATTTAAAATTTAAATTTAAATTTTAAATTTAAATTTAAAATTTAAAATTTAAAATTTAAAATTCCCAAAATTTAAAATTTAATTTACAAATTTAAAATTTAAAATTTAAAATTTAAATTTAATTTGTTAAATTTAAAATTAATTATTTAAATTTAAAATATGAAATTTAAAATTTAAAATTTAAAATTTAAAATTTAAAATTTAAAATTTAAATTTAAAACTTAAAATTTAAAATTTAAAATTTAAAATTTAAAATTAAATTTAAAATTAATTTAAAATTTAAAATTTAAAATTTAAAATTTAAATTTAAAATTTAAAGTTTAAAGTTTAGAGTTTAAAGTTTAAAATTTAAGTTTAAAATTTAAAATTAGGGTTTTAAAATTTAAAAAGTTTAAAATTTAAAATTTAAAATTTAAAATTTAAAATTTAAAATTTAAAATTTAAAATTTAAAATTTAAAATTAAAATTTAAATTTAAAATTTAAAATTTAAAATTTAAAATTTAAAATTTAAAATTTAAAATTTAAAATTTAAAATTTAAAATTTAAAATTTAAAATTTAAAATTTAAAATTTAAAATTTAAAATTTAAAATTTAAAATTTAAAATTTAAAATTTAAAATTTAAAATTTAAAATTTAAAATTTAAAATTTAAAATTTAAAATTTAAAATTTAAATTTAAATTTAAAATTTAAAATTTAAAAAATTTAAAATTTAAAATTTAAATTTAAAATTTAAATTTAAAATTTAAAATTTAAAATTTAAATTTTAAAATTTAAAATTTAAAATTTAAAAAAATTTAAAATTTAAAAAATTTAAATTTAAAATTTAAAATTTAAAATTTAAAATTTAAAGTTTAAGTTTAAAATTTAAATTTTAGAGTTTAAAATTTAAAATTTAAAGTTTAAAGTTTTAAATTTAAAATTTAAAATTTAAATTTAAAATTTAAAATTTAAAATTTAAAATTTAAAATTTAAAATTTAAAATTTAAAAAATTTAAAATTTAAAATTTAAAATTTAAAATTTAAAATTTAAATTTAAATTTAAAATTTAAAATTTAAAATTTAAAATTTAAAATTTAAAATTTAAAATTTAAAAAATTTTAAAATTAAAATTTAAAATTTAAAATTTAAAATTTAAAATTTAAAATTTAAAATTTAAAATTAAAATTTAAAATTTAAAATTTAAAATTTAAAATTTAAAATTTAAAATTAAAATTTAAAATTTAAAATTTAAAATTTAAATTTAAATTTAAAATTTAAATTTAAAATTTAAATTTAAAATTTAAAATTTAAAATTTAAAATTTAGAGGTTTTAAATTTAAAATTTAAAATTTAAAAATTTTTAAAATTTAAAATTTAAAATTTAAAATTTAAAATTTAAAGTTTAAAATTTAAAATTTAAAATTTAAAATTTAAAGTTTAAAATTTAAATTTAAAATTTAAAATTTAAAATTTAAAATTTAAAATTTAAAATTTAAAATTTAAAATTTAATTTAAAATTTAAAATTTAAAATTTAAAATTTAAATTTAAAAAATTTAAATTTAAATTTTTAAATTTAAAATTTAAAATTTAAAATTTAAAATTTAAAATTTAAAATTTAAAATTTAAAAATTTAAAATTTAAAATTTAAAATTTAAAATTTAAAATTTAAAATTTAAAATTTAAATTTAAATTTTAAATTTAAAATTTAAAATTTAAAATTTAAAATTTAAAATTTAAAATTTAAAATTTAAAATTTAAAATTTAAAATTTAAAATTTAAAATTTAAAATTTAAA
>CM035128.1:600000-810867 GCA_020205605.1 Panax ginseng
AGTTGGAATCTATCAACCTTGATTAACCACTACCACGTCGAGAGTAGGTATGACATCACTAGTATTGGCACAAGCCCTCCTTGAAAGATTGCGACCCTCAAGTGTGTTGGATGAACCAATTGCTCTATCCACATTATTCCATGTAAGATCTTCGCCGGGATGAACAATATCAGCTTCACTATCGATCCATTCATTACCCTAATCAAAGTCATCAATGGCTAATGAATCAATTTTTTTCCAAGTTTACGCCTTTTTTGGAACCTTCTTTCGATTGTACTAGACATACACAAAGTCACTCAATCGTTTGTGTTCTAATCTATTCCTCTTCTTGGTATGAATCTAAAATAAATAAAATAAAAATTAACAATATTAATGATAATATTTTAAGCATGTAAAAAAAATGTTAGTATTAGTAATGACTTGTTACTTTCGAAAGTGCTCCACCAATCAAGTAGTAAACATTTCAAGGAAATATAAATATCTTTAAAATGATGAAAAAGAAGAATATATACAATTATAATTTATATTTTGTATCTTTATATATATTTTTAATATACTTACGAGGATTCTTTAATTTTCGTTGCTTAACCGCTATTTCTCTTGCAAAACTGTCTCGAGAAGCATCATAATTATCGGCTAGATCGCTTATCTTGTCTAGCAAATCTAGCTCGTTCACTATTTTTGCAAGAACGTCATTGAAGTCCTACCGTAGCTTGAGCTAAATCCAAACATTCCTCTTTCATATCAAAGCACTTACTCGGGTTGAGAAACTACACAACCATAGTTGTTAAGGTATTGCCTAGGCGTCCAGTCAGTAAAAGGATAAGGTGATCGAGCGACTTGGTGGAGGTTTGAAAGTCGAGTGCCTAGGAAAGGCATTCGTTGCCTTGGACAACTCGTCGTCGACTTCGAGGACATGTTAGCTGGGCGAGCGACTTGGCCACTTTGGTTATGGATCGACACAATTGTCAAATGGGTTAAAAAAACTCCAAACGGCGTCGCTTCGAAGAACTTCAAAATTGGCTCTCGATTCACAGTAGAAGAAGACTAGAAAGGGAAGAAGACTGCGAGAGCGAGAGAGACTATTGACTTACTGAGTATTGACTACTTTGATCCGCTGCGACTTTTCGAAGCCTTTCACTCCTTCCTCTTTTTTGGTGATGTTGCTTTGCGAAAGAATATATCTATTCTCTTATGAAAATCTTCTCTTCTTCTTCTCACGATTGTGAGTCGCTTTGTTCTTATTTTTTCCATTCTTCCCTTTTATCTTTTTTTATGCTTCAAATGTAGCTTTTGCCTTTTTAGTGCTTTCTAAGCACTCTTCTTGATGATTTCTTTTCTTTCTTTTTTTTTTTTGTCTTTTTCTTTCTTTTTTCTTTCTCTTTTGTTTTGTTCTCTGTTGACTGATGTCGTTTGCTCCCTACTCCAAAAGTGAAAGAATATATATATATATAAAGGGGAATGCTCCATAGGAAGTGTTTGTTATGAGCACTATTCCAGTAAACACATGTTACATCGTTAATCCTAAGATCCAATGGCCCAAAGAGAAATTTTTTACTGGCCGCAACTCTTAGAAGCGGCCAGAGAATATTTTTTTTGTTGGCCATAACTAGAACCTGCGGCCAGAAGAAAAGTCTAAAACGTCCCCGCCTTGGTCAGATTTAAATAGTTTCAATGTATAAAATATTTGGAGTTTAAATTTTAAACAATCAAATTATCACAGTAATTGACAATGTTAAATGATACTCCCTCCGTTCCTTAATGTAAGTCGTTTTAGAGAATTATTTTTGTTCCTTAATACAAGTCATTTGAGAATTTCAAGTAAGCATTAATTGTTTAGTTTCTAATATTACCTCAAGTAATAAATATAACTTTGGTTTTCTCACTATTTTTTGCCCAATAAATAACAGTTTTTTCAATACAAGGGCAATATGGACAATTGATATTATATTTAATGCTATACAATAATTTCGTGCACAACTCTAAAACGACTTATATTAAGGAATGGGGGGAGTATTACATAAGAAATTATATTACGAATATTTTATAAAATTAAATACATTAAATTTAGTTAACAGTTTTAAATTTTATTACTTAAGAAATTATTCATACAAATAAATACATTGAATATATTTGACAATTTTAAATTTTATTAATTAAGAAATTATTTATAAAAATAAATACATTATATATAGTTGACAATGTGTTAAATTTTATTGCTTAAGAAATTTTTATACATTAAAACTATTTAAATCTAACTAAGGTAAGGTGGGGCTGTTTTAGACTCCTCCTGGCCGCAGGTCCTAGTTGCTAGTAAGAGTTGCGGCCAGTTTCTCTTTGGGCCATCGGATCTCTAGATTAACGGTGTAAAATGCGTTTGCTGGAGTAATGCCCATAACAAACGCTTGTTATGGAGCATTCCTCATATATAAATTTATATATATATATATATATATATTATATGTACTCTTTACATTTTATCCATTGATATGTAACATTCATCCACTTGACAGTGGTTACATTTTGGACATACTGATATATTCTGATGTTAGATACTGAAATTGATGTCACAAATGATGTTACATATTGAATTACTGATACATATTACATATTGATACATACAACTTATCTATGGTGTATAATGATACAATTTATCTATTTGATGTGGTTACATACTTATACATACATTGTTACTACCAACTATTTACATAATTGTGCTTTTAATGTTATTCCATTGTGTTATGTTTTGAGTTTTAATGCATATGAAATTTTATTGATAATATACTTGTTAAGTAAAATAAATAATATATAAATTGCACATTGTAAACGACTTGTCGCCAGACGGACGCCATGACTGTCGCTTTAGGCATCCCGGCAATGGCCACTGCTCACACGACTCGTTGTGGGCACTGTATGCCATGACAACTATGAATGCAAATACCATATAATTGTTGCTCTATGTGGCTTTCCCGCCACTCAAAAATGTCAATCACCTTCTTGTTGAATTTTTGCTTGTTATCACTCCATCGCAACGAAAACTTATGATAGAACAAGCTTCTCATCACCATCAACAATTCTCAAGGCTACAAGAAGTGGTTGTGTCGCTATAATGCAACACTCAATAACATGCCAAAATGTAGTTGAAATTACAGTATCACATACTTTCTTTCACGCTTCGGTAGCCGACAACTTAGATTTTGCTCAATCCTCACTTGTGAACAAATGCTTTAATGCATCTTTATACTTATACAAACTCTGTAAAATGAGGAAAGCTGTAACAAATTTAGTAATTTCAGGTCTCATTCGTCCCATTTGTTTTCTCTCTCGTCGCATCAAGACGATGACCATGCATGTAAATGAATATTCGGACTCTTCTTGCACTTGTGATTATGGCTAGAATTGCTTCAACTTGCCTATGTCCTCTAGCACAAGGTCTAGGCAATGAGCGGTGTAAGGTGTCCAAAATAATGTAGGGCTCCTCTCCATTAATATATGACTGTCTGTGACCACCTGAACAACATACTTGGGACTAATTTCCTCAATCATGCTATCAAGGAAATTTGCCAACATTGTGACATGTTGCTACTGACTTGAAGCATCAACAGAACCCATGAAGTAAGTCTGTTCCGGACTATTAGCAAGGAAGTTTAGCAAGTGTTTTCCCCTCTTATCTGTCCATCCATCCGACATGAGGGTGCAACCATATTGCTTCCAAGAAACTTCATATTTCTCCTTTAACTCGTTGGTTTACTTCTTTGCCTTCTCAAGTAAAGGAATCCTCATCTCATGATACGTTGGAGGATTTAAGCCCGACCCATACTACCATATGGACTCGATTATTACCTCGAAGTTTCTTGTATTTGTAACATTGAATGGTATGCTACACTCGTAGAAAAAGTTGGCAATGTGCATATGGACTCTCTCTTTTTCTTCCGGTGTCAAACGATTTTCAATAGTTATTTGGCTAGGACACTTGCTATGCATCTTCTTTACAACTTCTTCGAGAGTCTTCTTTAGAAGAGATTCAATTGTCTTTTGTTGGAAATTTTGGCTGTCTTTTGGAATTGAAAAGCAACTTTCTTCCTTTTGGAATCAATTCCAGAACTTGGAATTTTGAAATAGTGTTAGAAGAAGCATTGAAAGCCTTGCTTAGAGGAATATATGATTGTTCTTGTTGTACTTCTACTATATTATCGCCATTATCATCTAGCTCAACTGACGTGTTTCTCTTTTAACTATTAAAAGCTGCTTGCATCTCCCTCGTAATTTTAGTGGTTCTTTTAGGGCACTAAGCTACATTTCCAAAATTTCCATCTAGATGTTGCTTGAGCCTCTTGATTCATGATTCCTGAATGACATTTCTTCTCACAAAGTACACATTGCACTACATCCTTGTTACTCATGTCTGGCCAATATCCATATTTTCAACCTGTATCGTTCGATTTAGCCTTTCTTTTAGGGTCCTTGGTAATATCATAACCATTAGCTTTCGAACTATTCACCATTTTACTTTCTACACAATACAATTAAATAAAAAATATAGGACAAAATTGATCCAAATATTCTTACATTCATCAAAATATTACCCATTGTTCAATCCAAAATATGAAATATCAAGTTAAGAAAATATCATGTTTATTATTCATGGGACGTATGAGGCTGTCCAAAATGTAACCACCCAAGTAAAAAAAAACACATGTAGGTAAAGAATTATGCCAATATATGTCTAGTTCCATGAAAGAATTATTTAATACTAATTTCATATTTGAGGGTCAGAGGGCTGGGTCGCTACAACTGAAGGATAGAAAATGAGAAACTAAGGTCTGAGCCCTTTACTCCCCCCCAGAAGCTGGGTTCGCTGTTAGTCAAACTGGAAAAACGCCTGCAATGGGGCTGCTAATGGGACTGTGATGGACTTGTGATGGAGCTGCTATGGGGCTGAGCGATGGGTTCGCCTGCAATGGGTTGAGGAAGAGGAGTCGTGAAAGTGTCTGAGTCTCAATTTAGAGCAGATAAGTCAATTTTTTATTTTAGGGTTTTATTCTTGATGGGTCACCCATGGGTCATTATGGGTTTGGTTAAAATCATGTTTTAAAGTCTTGGGGTAAGCGTAGAGCTGCCAAGGCTTGCACCTTGGTAGCTATGCTTGCCATCATTGGGACGCGGCGGACGTCATGGTGATGCCATGACAACTATGGGTGAAACACCTATTTATGATGAAGAACCAAGCTATGTAGGGCATCCATTATATTTAAAAATACTCGAGCAGCCTTTTAAGTCTTGAATTCAATGCAAAAACTGAAGATGACCACCAAAAACTAGAATCGCTGAAGACTCGTGATATGCAGGAATGTCAAGAGTAGCAGAAAAACGATACAAAGGAAGGGAACTAATCTGGTTGATCTGATGAAGGGTTATTAAAGGACTGTTGTGCTTCATTGAGATACTCCCATTAATTACATGGTTCTTAAGGCTGCAATATAGTTCAGGATGTTGAAATTCTGCAAGATGGTCAGCAGCCTATGCTTCAGCAGATTCTGGAGCTGGAACAAGAACTAGTGGATGGACAGATTATGATTGCAAATGCTGACCTTTTTTTTGAGGCATCAATGGGCAACATGGATTACCATAGTCTCTCATGACCAGGCTGTCGTTTTATTAAAAACCCAAATAATGAAGTGGGGGAGGAGATTGCTTTGCCTCTAAATTACAAAAATAGGGCGTTAACCTTTCCTCTTAGAGAGAAAAATAGAAGTTTAAAATAAAATGATATGATAATTGTATGTTCAAAATGAAATATGGGAAAAGAGCAAAGTTGTTGACCATTTGCATTTATAAGGAAACTCACTTTCGCCTAAAATTTGCAAGTTGGAACCTGCATAGCATCCTGCTGAATGACGCCTTGAACATTTTAGGATAGAGAAGCTAGGAAGTTGAAAATCCTCAAAGATTTGTACCGATGAGCAAGGGCATCAGTAGCCTATTGCCTTGCCTCCAAGTGTGAGCAATTTTAAAATTAGCTTGCATTAAAGACTTCCATTCTTTATATAACTCAATCAACTGCCAAGCAGGCTTAATCTTACCGTGCATAAATTTCACCACAAGGCTTGGGTCTGTCTCAAAAAAGAATCTGTATATCTCATAGCTGATAGCATTATGATACACCAGGCTTCAAAGAAAAGTATTACATTCCCCCCTGTTATTAGACCCCTTACCATAAAAAGAAGAAAAAACCAATAGAACCCACCCTCCCCCTCCTGCTTCAAAAGTGTTGCCTTCATGTTAACTACGCATGACATACCTAAAGTTGCACCCAAAAAAAAAGAGACATGCCTAAAGTTATCAGCCCTAAAGGAATTCAGTCAGCCCTATCTAGCATCAAACCATGGACAGAAGGTAGTGTAATGGGGAAATTACCCTAGCCTACTGGCTCTTATGAATAGGAGGGAAACTGCTACAACATTCAAATAAGATATGCAGCCAACTGTACTGGCACTCTGGCAGCAAGGTGGATTTTACAACAACCCATAGTGCTATTGAACCTTCAAGAAGTAAGGCCTAGTGAAATCAACCGTCTCTCACACTTTCAAACATATTTTCTAGGAAAAGCTTGTTATTTACAGTGGTAGTTGCACACCGTCTCTGTCCATACTCCATAGACAAATGGGATACAGCTCCTGACCCTGGGAGAGACAAACTCAGCAATGAAATCACTGAGCCATTCATCTATTTTAGGGAGGTTGGAAGTAAAGTAGGCTCACTGAAAGGGAGGCTCATCCCTTAGTTTGTAGAAATTATAGAAAAGTAAAGCGCTTGAATTAGTATTGAATACGTTTTTTTTAACAAGATCTCCAAGTTGTGTCAGTTTGAAATCAAGATAGTTTGGACGAGATTAAGAATGACTTCACATGGCACATGTGAAATCATTTGAGGTGGAGGATAAGTATATTGTTGTTTAATGGCACTTTAATTCTTCATTTAGACATTTAAATATTATCTAATGGACTTGAATCAGTAATCCTCACCTCAAATGTATTTAAAATTTGTCCTTAGACTTGATACCTTGTGAACAGTTCAACTCATTCATTTGAAACTAGTTTTGTGCACGAACATCCATTTATACTGTCATATAGTATCTACTTCTTCCTCCCCACATTGTTTGCAACACTTTTCTTGTGTATGCATGGATTTTAGGCCTGTCAAAAGACTCAAACTCGAAAAGTATATTTTAAATTATATTATAATAGATATTTATTTTTCTTAATATATTCAAATGTTATATCTGTAACTACATTACAAATATTTTAAATAGATATATCCAAATGCGTTTGGCACATCTTAAAATCCGTTCCACAAAAAAGTGCTGCAAACAATGTGGTATGGAAGGAGTATATATATTAATCAGTTTGCTTTCTGTTTGCCCATGGTCCTACATATAACATGATATGCAATTCTGCATTTTTCAGGGTGTACCCAACTCTGTGCCAAGGCGCAACAAACCAAGACGTGTTGATCTGTTCTATTCAAGTTGGTGCATTCGTGCAGGTAACGAAATGTCTTTTTTTTTTCTTTTTTCTCTCTTAACCATTCAAGGCAGCCCTACTACCGGAAACTGTGTTGTGCTAGAGGAATCCATGTCGTGTTGAGGTAGGGATATTACACAAAAATACCAACACAACCATGACTCATAATTAAATGTGCTCATTTACTTGTTTTACAACCCTTTTGAATCCTGACATGTTTAAATAAATTAGTCTAAAAATATAATCATAGAATTTGAAAAATATCAATTTATTAGCAAATGGAACATATCAATATGTGAATTGATGGTTTAGGCAAGAATGTAGAATTATAAACCAAATTCACCAATTCAATGTTTTCATCCGCCATACAAATTATGAAAGATATGCAAATCAGTGATGAATAATGTTCAAAAAGGACTACCTTAGAAATCAAATTTATGCACCCAAATATAAGCAAGATTTATTTATCTTTGTTATGCATTTATAAACAAGATGATACTAATAAGACATTCATTAGATTTCATACCATCGCTGAACAAAATATAGACATTCCACCAGTCCTAAACCACAAAAAAGAAGCAGATAGACTAAAATTTAATCGCTATATTTCATAAGATTTCTTAACATCACAAAAACCACACAAGTGGCTATGTCTTAATGAGGAGTGACCAAGTGAGTTGGCTAGGGTTGAGACTAAGAGAAGAATGTGACACTCATTAGGAAAAATGATCTGACGTTGAAAGTATATTCATTATTCAATTATTTGATTGAAATTGCAAAAATTCCTCCTTTAACCAAGTTCCTAATCAGTTATCTGTGTTTGTGTTTAGCGTGTTGCCCTAATAATTTAAGTATTTAACTAATTAAGTCATGTTACATGGGGGAGTCGTGTCACACCACGAAATTGACCCAGTTAAAATTTATGTTAAACTTGTTGACTCGTTTATGCGGAATATAAATCCTCTCAACTAGTATTAAGCTAGTGTAGGAAATTGCAGCCCCTTCAGCTGAGTGAATATAATTCATTAAACAACTATGAAGTATGAAAGCAAATCCAACAGCTTCTCAAACTGAGTCACTTTAATTTTTGGGATGTGTCAAAATGTTTCTGTTTTACAAAGTCAATAAAATTTAACTTGAATGGACCATTTTTCTCTACTATGGATTAGAGATAAAAGTGTTGACCCCACAATATTGTCTTTTGCACTTCTATTATAAAAGGGATATTAAAGGAAAAGTAGTTCAAAGTTTATATTTCTTTGTTTTGCACATTGATGATAACACTCAATCCGGGATAGAGGGAGTATATTCGCAGTCTTGTCCATGCAATATAATGATTATTTCCTTGGGCACTATATATCTGTTATCTGTAAATCCGAAATTTAAATAGTATCCTGGCAAAAAGACGATTTTCCTTGTTTGGAGATCAATGATCAAGATGCATGTATGTTTATATGAAACAGCTGAATCAAAGAGAGGGAATGGCCAACTTACTGCGTGTGAGGTGTTACTTTTCCATCACGAAGATATGGGTATACCTTGGGAAATTGCAAAGCTCGGTGTCCGGCAAGGTATGTGGGGGGCGGTTAAAAAGATAGACCGTGGCTTGCGTGCATACCAGAAAGAAAAAGCATCTGGAACTCCACTCTCACATTGTGCTTTCATGGCCCAGATCAACACAAAAGTTAGTGCAGACTACCTGAGATATTTGGAGGGCACAAGAAGTTGTCCATCAGAAGGTGAAACCCTTGATTTGGCGGAGAAGCCATCAGGGAGGAGCATACCGAAATTTCTAATTGTTGGTGGTGCTATTGCCCTTGCTTGTAGTCTTGACCGGGGTCTCTTGACCAAGGCAGTTATATTCGGATTGGCCAGAAGGTTTGCAAAGATATGTCCCTCAAAAGAGGATTGATTTCGCCTGAGTGAGGATATTTCCTGAGGCAGGATCTCCTTGCTCCAAAAGAGGAGAGTTGTATTTTTAATTTTTTGTTTTGTCTAGATCTCTTTGTTTGAGCAATTTGGCAACTAAAGGTCAGGAAAAAGAGAATATATCATATTGCTGTACTAACAATGAAGAATCTCATAACATGCAAATTCATTTTCTTTTAATGGTTAATTTTGTCATTGAACGAGGACAATATGATCTTGAGTTGAGTTATAGATCAATTAGTTGAAAGACATCCATTCTTCTTTTTTTTTCTTTTCCCCCCTTTTAACTGTTATATATGTCTATTTAGTAGAATAAACATTTTGAACCACCAAAAAGTTAGTGGTCTGGTAGGGTTGAGCAGGGTTTTGATTACATTCTTCATATGGGAATTCTCCACACGAGCAGTTCCTCCAGTAAATGGCCGGGTATATGCTGTCACTGTTGTAGGGGTGAGCATAGTGCGGTTTGTATCCGAAACCGCTTAGGTGCGGTTTAACAATTCCAAAATCGCACACGAAATTGCTTGTAATTGGTGTGGTGTGATTTTAAACTGTGCGGTGCGGTTTCAATTGGTGCGGTTTCGATTTTAAAACCAATTGAAACAACAAAAATGTCTAAGCTTTCAATAGAATTTAACACAGAGCTCACATCGAGCAAATAACTTAATAACAGAGTCGGCAATGAGAATTATATCAAGTATAGAACCATAGCTCCTTCTGCCAAACATGTCAAATTCATCATCAAATTATAGAATAGTGAGACACATAAAATAGTTTTAGCTTATAATAAAGGAATGATGTTGTAAAAACTAAAACATATGCTATATAACACAACGAAGACCATATATTTGATAACAAGCAAAAATATTTATTTAATTCCCCGAAAATTAAAAACATATACTGGAGATAGAATGAAATTTTATCTTATATATTGCAGGGAGGACTTATATATAATCATAACTATATCTAATTTGAACAATATTCTATTAGACTTACTTCTATAGTATAGACCTTAACCAATGCATCAAGTGCTCGAACCAACGAATTTGGTCCCTCACCTATAAGCCCCTCTAGTAACGCATCAAACAAATCCGAAATTCAAAAACCCAAATGCTCAATTTTTGACTCTATAACCTCTAATCATCTTCTTTTAATTGGTGAAAAAATGACAATGCAAGACTGCGGTTTTCTCTAAGCGTGTTCAAGTGAAAAGTAACTTTAGAATTTACTAGAGATAATACATACATAGACACACATGGTGCGGTTTTGATTTTATGCGTGCGATTTTGGCTAGTAACCAAACCGGAACCGTAATTTTGGTTATTCAACTCACTTAAAACCGTCACATACGCCGTAACAGTTGGTGTGGTTTTAATTGGTACGGTTCGTGCGATTTTTGGTGTGATTTCGGTTCTAATTTGATTACTTGCTCAGCCCTACCTGATTGAGTAGCACAGCAACAACAAAACAAAATGTTGTAATTCTGAAAATAAGCACACCTAGAGGGGGTGAATATGTGTTTAAGCTAAAAGTGATAAAACAATGATTTTTTTTTATTTTTTTTACAACAGGTTTAAATCAGACAGTTATGTTTGTCTGCTTTAGCTTATGTTGTTCGTTAATTACTATCAGACAACTATGTCTGTCTGTTTTAGTGTCTGGATTAGTATAAACATAACATAATATCTAGAAAAGTAGAAAAGAACAAAAAATAAAATCACACCAAGATTTTTTACGTGGTTCTGTCCTGAACCTTTAATGGCTTAATTCACGTCCATTATCGGTTGATAGTGGAGACTCTTTTTATTAAATAAACTTTTCACACAATACAAAAATTGCTTTCCACTAATGGACATCACTGCCTCTTTCCACCTCTGCAACATTTTTCACCACTAAAACATTTGCACCACTACAACTTTGAAAGCTCTTTAAGAACAGATCCTATCTACTACTAGATAGACCAAGCTACACACGGCTTACACTCGGAATAAGGATTTTGATTACATGAAATATCAATGTTATAGCACTAAACAATTTAAGAACAGTACAAATATATCGCTAGAAAAACTTAGAAAAACTATTGGATAAACTGTATAATGATCGTTTGAAGCTTTTTCTAAGTCATAACTTTAACAACCGAGTAAGACGAATATATATACTTCAATGTCCAACGGCCAAGTGAATACTGAATCCATGAAATCCTCAAATCATTGAAAAAGTTAGAATTTTCAGCAAAATCAGATGAGAATAACAACTATAATAATCTCCTAGAATTCAGTCAAAGATATGAAAATTTTGAAACAGACTTAATTTAAGGAGATATGATAGAAGCATGTTAAAGCATATGATATTAATTCAAATTCAAATAGTCTGTTCAGCATAATCAACTTCTTTAATATACTCCAATTAATAGTTTGGTTAACCGAGTATATTGAGAGACGGGTTTCATTTTCGGCATAAAATATGCTAACCAACTTTCTTATCTTTATAATGATCTATAATCAACCCAATATATTCAATCCTTGCCATTAAATTATGTTCACATATACAACCATATAATATTAGTTCAAAACAAATTACATGCAAAACCATGCAAACACACGTGATTTTGTTATCATTCAAAACATCAAGAATTCAAAAATTAGCATATATATATATATATAGACTACTTCCTGGGTCCTTGCTCAGACCTGAATATGAGAACATTACTGTTACAATTAGATTTGTTGCATTTTGCTGCTTACTACGGTTTTTTTTTTTTTGTGCTAAATCTGCTTACTACACTTGTTTATGCACAACAGTTATGGATAAGGTTGTCAATCCAGTTGCCTCAAAAGTCCCACTCCAATATTCATTAAGCATCATTTGGGTGAACAAACCATTAGCCAATCACACACCACTCTGCTTGGGTGCAATTATAGCAAAGTTACAACCAACCTAGAGTCAGACAGTTGCTTCGAGTACATAGCAGAGAGTTGCATACAAAAAATTATAGGTAATTTTGGGCCCTAGTATCAGGATTGAAAAAGAGTAGCTTGAAAATATTTGCAGTCTCCTTTATCTTCGATAACAATCAAGAAGAAAAGTAACAAACATAAGCAGAACAACAAATTTTAAAAAAATCAGGGCCATAGGAAGTTTACAAAATACTTATTTAAGGGAAAAAAAAAAACTGAATATCTTACTCGTATGAAATAAAGCTAATTAATCCAAGCACTAGTCAAAACTAAATGCTGCAAACATAGGAGTTGATCAGACATGAGCAGTGCCCTCCGTGAACTTAGGGACTTCACATCTATACCTCCCGTCGGGACCAATACCAAAGCCTTTAGGATCTGCAAACACGTTCTCCAAAAGTTGACTCCTGACTGGAACAGGACTTGCTTCTGCAAATTCTACAGCATCCTCAACCACTTCATCAATCTTCTTCGCAATGACTTTTAGCTCAGCTTCGTCTGTGAGACTGTTCTCAATCATGTACTTTTTTAATGCAGCGATGGGATCTCTTGTGGCGTAGTGAGCTTTCTCCGCTGACGAAGAAAATTGCTGTTTTAGTTGGACTACTAATCACTATAGTTGAAAGATACGGAAATATGTACACACCCCCACCAGTGAAAAAGCTATTTCTTTTTTCAAACATGAAGCTTACAATCAGGAATATATTTGAATAGTAGTTAAGGATCCATTTAATAATTAGGAAGATATGACTGGAAAAGTCTATGCATTCAGGTGTAGCATGATGTTACATGTATAGCACTTTTCAAGCTAATCATTTTAGGATTGGCATAGTAGGGAATAAACAGAAGGACCAATACTACTGCCTTGCAAGCAGAACTCTATCACCAATTTCACAAGACACCCCCAAGATATACATTTCAAAACAAAATATTGAATTTATCCAGTTCTTCAAGCAAATCTATTGGAGAGGTACCAAAATGATTGCAACAACCAAGACTTGTGTTAAAAAATTTCATATCAGGTGTAAGCAATTCAAAGGCAACGTTGAGCCTCATAATAGTTGCCTTCCTTTCCTCAATATATTTCTTTAGGAATTGGCAGGCATCATCAGGGACTCTTATTCTTCATAATAACCAAAAAATATGACTTTTTTTTCTTGCGACTTCTTTTCTATTTCTTCACTCTTTCTCATCTATTTAAGACTTCCCTTCCAACAAATGACATTAAAGAAAATGACCTACAAAGAAAGATGCACTCCCTCAGTTCAAAGAAAAAGTCTCATTTTGTTTATAAACTAGCTGTGTCCCGTGTTCATGGACCGAAAACTTTGACGGCTCGAGAAATTTATTAGGGTGAGGGAAATTCAAAATTAGTTGTATTTTGTTATATAGATTTAAAAGTAAAGTGAATCCATTTAAAGTTTCAAAAGCAACAAATTTGGTAATCAGCAGTACCTTTAGATAGTTTGAATTATTCGTGATTATTTTGAGTAAAATAAAATGAATTCATATCAATTTTTTATTTGAAAAATGTCACAAATTGCCTGCAAAATGTTGAAATGAGACAGTGGAAGGGAGGTAGTAGGTAAACCATGAATCACAACACACAAACAGGAATACAGCAGTTCCTTCAGTTGTTAGTGATTGAAACTGACTAAAATTGTAAGTGGTTAGAGCAGGCAATTTGCAGTCATAATAATAATAGTCATCAAGTAAATACTAGTTAGAAGTAAGTAGTAAAAAGGCTGCAATGGCAACTCACTCACCAGGGTCACGAAGCTCATCAGGGTCAGCCAAAGAGTGTCCCCTAAACCTGTAAGTCTCGCACTCGATCAAAGTCGGACCATCGCCCCTCCTGGCCCTGGCAACGGCTTCTTCAGCCACCTCTCTGACCTTCAACACATCCATCCCATCGACATGAACTCCAGGCATCCCGAAAGCTGGCACCTTCTTCCAAATCTGAGGGTCTGAAGTGGCCCTCAAATGGGACATGCCAATAGCCCACAGATTATTCTCCACAACAAAGATAATAGGGAGCTTCCATAGAGCAGCCATGTTCAAGCACTCAAAGAACTGGCCATTGTTAGCAGTTCCATCCCCAAAGAAGGCCATGGTGACGTGATCAAAAGTCCCCCTCCTCTTTGAGCACCTCTCTCCTGTACTTGGAGGAGAATGCGGCACCGGTGGCCACCGGAATTCCTTCACCAATGAAGGCAAATCCACCCAGAACATTGGAATCTTTGGAGAACATGTGCATAGAGCCGCCCTGGCCACGGCAACAGCCGGTGGTCTTGCCGAAGAGCTCGCTCATAACGGCGCGAGCCGGGACGCCTTTGCTGAGGGCGTGAACGTGATCGCGGTAAGTACTAACAATACAATCCTCCTTCTTCAAGAGCTTGATGAAGCCGGTGGAGACAGCTTCCTGGCCGTTGTAGAGGTGAACGAAGCCGAACATTTTGCCCCTGTAGTACATCTGCGCACACATGGCCTCGAATGATCTCCCCAGTACCATGTCTTCGTAGAGCTCCAAACCCTCCTCTTTTGTGATTAGCTGCAGGATGATTATAAACCCAAAAAAACAAAAACAAAAAAAGATCAGATCTTTAGGAATTGATTTAGAAAATGTGCAAAGAAAAGATGAATCAATTACCAGATTGGAGGAGGAGAGGGGGGAGGTTTCGGATTTGGACTTGTTCTTGTTGACGACATCGGAGACGGCGACGATAGAAGAGGAGAATGGGCGACGAATTGAGCTGGTAATGGGACTGGACCGGAGTTTGTGGGTTGATCCGAGGAAGGACAAGGAGCCAGTTTTGAGGGTATTATTATGATTATGACTGGGTGTAGATGGTTTTTCTTGGGAGGTTGAGGTAGAGGCGGAAGCAGGAATAACAAGGTTATTGATTGAGGAGAAAGGAGAAGAAGACATTGTGGTTGCTTGATCGGTGGTGAGAAATGAAGAAAGGGTAAGGGAGTATAAAAGGGGAGGAGAAAGCAAGGGGAGGGAGAAGACTCAGAAACCACCGCCGAGCACCAGAGTGAGACACATTGCAAACTAGGGGGACTAGTATTCAAATTTGCATGATCCAACTCTCCCCCACCCTCGGAAAAATAAAAATATTCCTTCCGTTTGAAATGTAGTAGGAGATTTTTATACTTAATTTTAAATATTTATTTTCAAATTTATATTAATGTAATCCATTTAATTTTTAAATAATACGATATAACTTTGATAATATGTATTATTCATTGTGGACGCCGGTTGAAAAATGGGGTTCAAAGAGCAAAATCATGTCACTTGGAGACTGACATGTGTCCATCAATCACTTATAATACGTTTGAATTAAAAAAATAAATAAATAAAAATTAGTTTACTCGACAAATCTCAACAAAAAAAAGAGAAAAGAAGATACCTTTAATTCTTTAAGAGAATAATAAACTTGTAAAGAGAATAAAAAATAATTTTAATAGACTAATAAAACATCATTGTAAAGAAATCTTATTTATAATAATGCTAAGTTATTTTTTATGACTATTTGAAAAAGAAAAAATAATAAAATCCTAAACAAATAAAGCTAGAAAAAACACATAATACAAACGGATGATACATTATAAACTATTGGATTTTCCTAAATAATAGACTAAAATACATTTTATATCCCAAAGCTTTAAAGTTTGTTTTGTATCTCAATATTTAAAATGTATTTGTGCATTTCAAGAATCTTTTATGCTAAACAATATACACCCTCTGAAGTTTAAATTGTTCAAAATGCAACTAAAGTTATCTTTAGCCCAACAAGATACACCCTCACTTTTGAATGATTAAAACATTAAAAAGAATTTTGGGGTGTAGTGGTGCACTTAAATTTTAAAATAACTTATAATTCATTTTAAATTATAATTTATAAATAAAAGCAAGATGATTTTAAAATTAATTAGTTTGACCAATTTATAAGTCGTTCGGCCTTTAATAAATAAAAAATTCATCAAATTCTAATCAAATTATAAAAAACTAAACACTTTTTTTTTTTGGTATTAAAATTGTAAACTTTCAAACAAAATTTAAACATATGAGCATACACATCAATTCACGTATACTATTACCTTTTATCCCGTTTCTTATGTACCCCTCCGTCTCAAATTAAAAGACTCATTTTGACTTTTTTGGTCAAAATTTTGTACAGTTGTTGATAAAATTTAGATTTAGAGTTAATAATCATAAGAAACTAGAAACAATTTGCTATCAACTCCAATTTTTATAATTTTAAAAACATATTTATATATACTTAATTATTAATTTTAAAAATAATCAATTTAAAAAAAATAAATCAAAATGAGGTTTTTAATTTGAGATATTGAAATTGCATCATCTTGAAGATTATCATGTTGAAGCTTAATTGTATGATTTGGCACAAATCACTTGAAAATATTTGAGCATCCATTTATTTTGACTAGAATGACAAGATCAACTCTTTACCCTCTCAATTTAATTTATTAAATTAAGATTTCACCGTGGAAATTAAGTAAAAACTCCTCCTTTCACTTCCCAAATACCACAACAAAGAAGTAACCAACTTATCATAAGCACCAACGGAATTGTAATATTCAATCCACACAAGTTTGACTATAAATAAATCTACATACCAGTAAGTTATTCGACCATGCAAGGGTGGGTAGGTAAGACATGAGAAAATTCTATTCATACCAGTAAGTAATCGCCAACTCTTGTATCAAGAGTAAAAGCAAATTACATGTTTAACCATTACTTTAATATATTGCCGCAAGGATACATTCATCCACTACAAAATTTAAGGTTCGGTTTGGGGAAAAAAAATCTAAAGACATAATAACAATCCCATAAAACTGTATACCTGTGATAAATATAGAATAAAAATGACTACTGATGCTCTAAATTATAACAGTGCAAGAAACAAAAACAACTTGGGTTTCATTTGTACCTGAATGACATTCAAAATTTCTTTCTAAAAGTCTCTAGCTATATAATAATGCTAGTGCCAGTCTCTGCGCCATGTTTAATGTACCTATCTCTCTTTCCCTAGGTATGCCGTAGCTTAGTAAGTACAAATCTTGAGATGCGAATCAATGTCCACCCCAGTAAAACATTCCTCCAGCTGAAGCTTCTTTGCAATTCAAGAACATCACGCCAAAGATCAAATACTGATTCACAAGGTCCCCCAGAATGCTAGCACAAGAACTCCATGAAATGCCAAAAGTATATATTAGTGCATGGAAACGATCTTTAAGAAATCCCATGACCCTGGGATGACTCACCAACAACTCCATTCAGTTCAACTTTAACTCTTCGGTAGAACAACACATAAGCTGCTGAGGTTCTGACATCAGATTCACCAACGGGCGAAACGTGAGAATCATCAAAATGGTACCATCTATTATCATCGATTAACTGCACAATTGGGAATGGAAAAACATGAGTTCTTTATCTTGAAGCGATAGAATACAGATTCTTCAACTTTCAGCTTTATGTCATGGCAATTTTGGCAGTGATACAATTATCCAAGAGAAAATAGAAAAACTAAGCTCATTGAATTATATGCTAAAGATCTATTTGCACCAACAATGTTTCCATTTTCAATGGGATATCAAAAGTGAGATCCAGCTGGCTAATAGAAGTAAAACCACTAATAGACAAATCCAAAATGCAGTATTACAATTTCCAATAAAAAAAAAGGTCTGAGGTGTAAATTATGAGTTTACCTTAGCAAAAGCAGAGTAGTGCCCCCCACCAAGGCCACCATAATGGTTGCTGATGGCATATAGCTCATAAACATGTGTTTGTCCAGATGCATCCTTACTTTTCACATATTTGCTTAGATCAAGATTATGAACTGGAAAATTCACAAAGGTGTCAAGTTTGTTCTTTAGATATCGGCTGTATGAGAACCGCTTTAAATGAAAGACAAGTATCTCTGGCAACCTCCACAAGTCTAACTTCTTGGTGGCTTGTCTATGTTCTTTGCAACGAGGGCAGTACCTGCAATATAATTTAAAAAATAATATATAGAAGGATTACTCCAAACATACAAGTACATTAACTAAATTCCTACTTTACAAGGGAGTCCAGTATTACCACATATCATCAGGCCCCAAAGGTTCCTCCTTCAGAAAAGCATCCAAACATGAAAATAAGGATATAGCTTCCTGCCGAGTTTTCTTGACTGTAGGCCCCGTTTTGTGCACCTCAGGAAGATCCTTGAGGTAGCTGGCATCATACAATTCATGGTCTTTTTCAGTCCAATCCAGCATAACCTTCACCAATCGCCCAGATTTTATGGGAGAATCCTTTACAATAGGTCTGCAGCTCAAACCCCTGTCATCTGTTATGCAAAGATGGAAGGACAACTCCCTACTGGACATTTCCTCCAGATCCAAGTCATCCTTTGATTGATTTCCATGTCCAGACTGGGCACTGCAGTTGCCAATAACCTCCGAAGAGGAACCATTTTGCTCTTGACTGTAAGCCTTAATCAATGACAAATATGCTTTCCTCCTCAAGGGGGAGAGCACCCTATTAACTGCAAGATCTATATCAGATCCACTTCGTATGTCTTCTAAATAAGTAACTAATGGGGTCAAGAAAAGCTTCCTCTCACTGCCCTTCAGATTACCTGACAAACATCTAGAAAAGGGAGTGATATTCGTTATGAAATACCATGTAAAAAGCAAGCATAAACACACATATAGAGTGAGCAGTTTAGAAGAAAAGCTTAACAAATGTCACAGCCAGGAATTATGGACTACCTAGATGAAGAACCAACTTAGATACATGCACATGCAAACAGTAGACTTATTAATTTTTTTCATTATCAATGAACCAAAATTTTGTTCTTATTACTTTTGATTCCTCTGTGGATATAGTGATCCTCTTCTTTCACAAAAAAGAGTAAACTGCAGCTAAGATCTAAATATTATAAATATACCAACATCCCCCAACAAAACGCAACTATGGCGAAAATATAGCCTACATGCTTCCTTGTATTCAAGTAAAGTAAGTTGTGATATGCCCTCTCTCTTATCTTCCAGAAAAAGCAAAAAAGAAAGAAGCACAGTAAAAAGAAAAGAACAAGGAAATAAAGAAAATAACCAAGGTGAGACACCAACTATGCATACTTGTTCCACGCATGTATAGTAGAAACCATCGTGGTACGCATAATTGCAGGAAAGAATAAAATAAATAAAATATAGAAATATAGAAAATTCTTGTGTAGCCATTAGCAAATTTTGAATGAGCACCTTTCTGAGCCTGTGATCCTTTTAGTTCAGATTGGTGCAATAGCTGCTGCTGGAAGCCCATTAAAGTAAGGAATTCCAAAACCCCCCCACCCCCAAAACCCCCCCACACACAAAGTGATTCTTTTAGTTCAAACTGATTATCTTTTTAATTTTAGTACATAAAAAAACACATCTAAGGATATAATAGCTGCTGACCGGAGCTACACTCACTCTTACACAGCGAGTCATTTAGTTCAGACTGATTATCCTTTTTATCAAGTAATTTTAGGTCAAGACAATAATGCATCTAAGAAAATAATAGCTGACTGGAACGCAACTGAACTTAAAAAAAACTATTCTCATTCTCTCCATCTGTCTTTCCAATTCTTTTGGTATATTTACGAAGTCAAAGCATATCAGCAGCTATTAATTCAAGTATGAGAACTCACTTTTCCAGGTAGCGATGACATATTTCAAGTCTTGTCGATTCTGCACTTTTTTTGGGAAACCTGTAGGCAACAATATGTTCATTGTCTTTAATTGAAGACAATGGTTCCAAAGGGACATCCAGGTATCGATATATTGCATGTTCATAGACCTGGAGAATAAAATACTATTTCTTCAGAAAAACAGATATATAGTAGGTAAAAAACAAGAATCATAATAATAAATAAGTAATAATCAAAATAAGAGAATATAATACTACCTCCGCAAGCAGCAGGCATTCATCATCCTTTAAGCAACAGGCAGAAGCCAACACTAAGCAGAGATCTTTGCAGGCACCATGCTTTAGGACAGTAACGGTGTATGGCATTGGAAGACCACTCCCATCTCCATAAAAAACAGTTATTGTCATTGCACGGGTGGCAGTTGATGGTAATGGCAAGGACAAGTACATGAAGGGATCAAATGTAATTGAAATTTTGCTGCAAACTGGACACACCAATGTTGACTTATATTGACCCTGAGAGTTGTAGCACATATTTAACTTGTTACAAAACTAAAGCTAAACAATGTTCACTTGATCGTAATAAAACAATATTTTCGGTACCTAAAACAATGAAGAGCCGTCTCAGAAATAGAAGTATATCAAACCATAATACCTTATATTAATCCTGAATATAAACAAAGGGGAAAAGTATATCTTTACTAATACAGTAATACTTGGTGATTCCATGGTTCTAAGGAAAGAAGAGTGAGAAATGGAGTGTTTATATTACCAATCAATCGTACAAGAGTCCTAGATAAAAATTTAACGGAAAGAAAGAAAATCACTATCTCAAACGGCAATTCTGTTCATGCATTTCCAAAAGCACAGCAGACAAAGCAGCCCAATTGTTATATATAATGAGCTAGTAATGTCTATATAGTATATTTTGCAACAATTCAAATCACATTATATATGTTTTTGAGCTGCAACATGATTATTTAAAGTGAATTATTCACCTGGCAGACATCCACTATAACAGAGTCATTTCGGGCCTTGTGATATCTCCAATATTCATCTGCAACTTCCTCATCAGGACGACCATCAAAATCCTTTGCTTCAAAATAAGGCTTTTGCTTAACACGATTTAAATCTTCATGTAACCCATCCAGCAAAAATGCAAGGAGTTCCTAGAGAAACAAATGCTTATCATTACACTTTTTTATATTAGATAAGGAAGAAAGGAACAAGTGGTTTTCTAAAGGGTAGTCAACAGAGAAACACAAAACATAACAGCAATCAAGCACCAAATTTTAGCATGTTACCACCACGTAAAGATCGTGGTATAATGACATTCAACTAATGCCAAAAGAATTCAGGAGCATATATCAAGAACATAAATTATTAACTCTTGATAATGACGAATAGAGCATCTAAGAGTCCTAATTCATGTTAAGCAGCTTCAGTTGTGCGTACGTGACTTCCCAATACAGTACAAGCAATTGGAAAACGGAAGTTCAAATTTATAAGCAACAAAATAACAAATTGAAAGAGAAAGTTATTTCTTTGTTTCAGGAACTCTGATTGTTCTTCCAACAGTAAGCTAAACAAACTCATATTTACATGGTTATATGAGAAAATTCACAACGGAATTCAGTTAGTAGGATATAGAGTAAATTAAGCAAATTTAAGTTTGAAATAACTGCATTTGTTCATTTCAACACTGGTAGCAGTAATTGTGCCTGTGAACTTCTATAAACTTCCTAATTACACCTTTTGAACAAGACCACAATGCCCTATGCAACAAAGCAGATCATCTGTACAAATACATTTGAATAACAAGGGTTTTGACCAAGCTGATTCTACAAAAGAACACCATTCTGTTATATACCCATAATCCAACATGTTAATTACTTCCTCGCTCTTGCAGCTACTATATATGGGAAACACATACATCTAGAAAATCGGAAAGATTAATGATGTTGCGCTGGCAATTAGCACTAAAATTCATGGATGAGCATTTCAAACACTGAAAGCCATTAAACTAGTAATTGCAGTTCCTTTGAGAAATTATAACAAGAGTAGTGGCCAGAAGAATCATAAAGTCTATAATTTAAAGTTCAAATATTAAATAGGAGGAGATATTGAAACAGTCATTGGTTAACATCGACTCTTATAAACACATTTTTATTTCTACCAATAAGAATTGCCATTTATCTTGTACAAATAAAAATTCTGTAAACCATCTCTGCCAAACAAATACAGTTCTATCCAGAGTTCAATCACTTGCAAATAAAAAAGGAGACAGCGAAGTGCAAGTATACTCTTGTACTTAGCAAATAATCGTTTAAGACATAGAGTTATCCCATATCTAACAGTGCATCAAGTAAGCAATACTATATCAATTTAAGTACAAGCAATCATAACAACATTAGATGAACATTTGACCCAAGAGAAAATATTTTAAAATGCAAAAAACAACAAACAAACAAACAGCATAAGTTAGTTTCTCGACTGTATCTACAATTGTTATGATGAAATAACCATAACAAGAGCAAGCAAACTACATGAGTTTATTCAAACATTAAAAATAAGCAGAGTAGACAAGAATTATGCACTACTAACTTGAGAATCATGCTGATTATATCCACTAAACTGGGGAGCAAATCGAACAAGTTTTCCCTTAAATGCCCTAGGTGCAATTGGTGTTCGCCCAGAGGACCAAAGTTTCCTCAATAATTCACCAAAGCTAATTGCAAGCTCACCCTGCAAAACTACAATAGTTAATAGAAATTTCAGGAATAATGCTTCATAAATAAATAAATACTTCTACATGACAAATAAAAACAGCCACGTACATGCATTCCTAAAGGATTTTGCTTGTTGATCTCATCAGTGTAATCTTGCAAGAAGTATTCAACAAGGGGCGGTGTATGGACTAAACATTGAAGAGAACTATTCATAAAACAAGTATTTCCCAAATTTTGCAGTCCTGCCAAACCTCCACTATCTCCTTTCAATACAGGCTTTAAAATGTCAAATCCATCCTCCATATCTGTTAGTGCAGAATTTAAAGTACCGCTCTGATGCATAATACTTGAACTATAACCTGCTAAATTACCATTTGACAAAGTTGGGCCTCCAGCAATTGTCCAAGATGATCTCAAGGGTTCTATAGGAACCAATGCTAGCTCATTTCCTGTTGAATCCATGCCAAGACCAGAGGGAAAGAATTCATCAACTTGCACCTCTAGAAGAATCTGCAGATATGACATTGCAATATTGCATCAAGAAACTTATTACAGAGTTCAGACTGATCAAAATTAGAGACCCAAAATTGAGATGCATATGATATAGAACAAGAATACTGGAAAAAGATAAAACTTTTTATGGTATCAACAATTCAAAAAAAAATCACGGCAGAAGTTATTTTATTTATGACAAGTTTCAGTGCAGAAACTAACTGCTTATTACAGGCATGGTGCATGGGGTTACCTAAATCCAACGAAGATTGCAAGAATAAATTTAAAACATTACATACAAAGAGCTAGCGACCAAAAAATTAATTTTCTTCATAATTTCTTATTGCTTAAAACAAGAATTGGGAAAACACAAAACCTTATTAGGAGATCCCCCACCCCCCGGCGTGGCCCACACTGAAGGAAGAAAAGGTGAAGGGATGGAATTAAGAGCTTACAGAATAATTTGAATTCTTGGAGTATATAGAAAGGGTGCATAAAAGCTCATCTTTATCAAAATAAAAACGAAAAGAAAGGCATACTGAAATAATGTTTACACTCTGTTTCTGAATTTTGGACGGAAAAGAAAAGAACAGAAACATTAAATTAGAACAGCTTCCTTTGTGTTGTTTCTGAGTTTTTAATAGAAAATTTAATTTTTTCTTTTCTTGCGTTTTTGAGTTCCGTTGAAAAGAAAAAGAAAAATATCACTTTTACAAATTTACCCTTCTATTGATTATAACCATTGAACCATGAATAAAAATATGCAAGATAAATTTAATAAAAGAAAAAATTTCATAATCAAATATAAATATCCAAATAAATGTTAAACAAAAACTACTTCTACAAAGTCATTGTCATACCATATCCAAAAGTCAACAAACATAATCTATATTATTAATACTAACGGAGATTAATCAAATTCTTCAAGAAATTCAGAACTGCAACATAGACCAATGAATTCCTAATCAATTTTACCAGGGAAGAAACGTCCTGCCTCAAAAGAAAGCAAGTGGCATCAAGATGAATTTCTTGAACCCACAAAATACAGACATCTAGTTAGAAGTACGATGAGAAGGGAGACAAATGGATACCAATCTGGGCTGCCATTCTCTTCAAATGGTTCCCAAGCTGGCTACAAAAATGGAAGCTTTTCAAGTTATGGGCAAAACAATTTGCCTGAGATGCCTGATAACCCCCCTAAAGCAAACAAACTGGAACTGCTTAGAATGGTCAGCGAGCTGCAAGATCAGCTAAACAAAATGCAAATTTTGAAAGGGGTGCCGCATAGAAGATTTTCTACCAGAGTTGCTAAGAAAGAAGAGCAGATTTCTTCTTACAATCATCACTTTGCACCGGAGAGGGAAAAATATTCTGATCCAAACTGTCACAAGTATCCAGGAAGATACAGTCAAGATGTAACTTGGTTCCAACAAGGTAATCAAGTCTCGCGAATGGCACCATTGGCAGGTCACACTGAACTCCACAGGCACCGAGTTAGTTGTGTATGTTTGCGTTGTCGTCGCCACGAAAGGTATTACTTAGCACACCTGCCTCCACATGTCGTCAGCTGTAAGAAAGGGCACTCTATGGCTGACCCCAGACAAAACTATTACAGAGACCCTACCATTCTGCTTCCTCAAGTCCTCGGAGCATTATTATACACCCTCTGTATCAATGAGGAATTCATTGGTCTATGCCAAGAAGTCTCTTTCTCTTTAAGGCTGTAAATGGTAACCGAAAAATTCGTATTCGTCCACATCCGTATTCAGAAAAAAAACGGATATTATTCGTATTCGGGAAAAAACGTATATATCCGTATTCGGTTTAAAGGTATCCGCAATTAAATGGATACGGATACGGATACGAATATATGCGTATTCGTATTCGTTTAACATCCGACCGTAAATATATCCGGCAGATAACGGCTATCCGAATTCGGATCCGTATCCGAAATTAAATATCCAAATAACTTATATATATATATATATATATATATATATATATATATATAATTATGTAATAAGCAAAATAATTTTTAAATTGGCATTCCTTATATAATAATTAGTTTTCATTATCATACTGAAATTAATTTAAAAATATATCATTTCACTTTTAAAAAGTAGGAAATAACACTTTTATTTTAATATTAATAAACTGAAATAAATTGATTTAAGTATAGTTAATATATTTGTACTATTATAAAGTTAAAATATCTAAAATGTATCATTTACCAAGAAAATTATATACTAGAAGAACAAAACTATAGTTATTAGTTATAAGCATTTTCAAAACTTACTTGCAATGTTGGGAGGCGGGAACAATGAACAATATAATTTTATTGTTAAAATGTGTTAAGTTAGAATTACTTTAAAATTAATCTAGAAGGGAGTTAAATAATTAATTCACGTTTATGAATTTTCGGGTGGAGATAGTATTTATCACTTTCATTTGCCCAATTATTTAAAAATTAGAAGTCCAAATATTTAAAGTAAGTCCAAAATAAATTTGGATCAAGTTTGATTAACTAGTTGTTAGTTGTCACATATACACTATAACTCGCACTCTCCATAAATATAATGAAATAAAATAAACTTTTTATAACTATGTAAATTGTAATCTATGTATTGAGGATAAATTATAAATAAAAATTTCCATAAACATATTATTAAAGTTTTAATCAAGTATTTGAGAAAAAAAATTAAATATTCAATGTAAACTTTTAAATCTAATTATAAATTATAAATATTTGTACACACTACAATATTACTCCACACATAAAATAGACATATCTAAACATTAATAAGTAGAGCATTCATTTTGAAATTTAGGATTTCAAAAATGATGGAAAATTATTTGAATTGTAATTTAGAACATTGATTATTGTATTTAAATATTTGTTAAAAATAAACAAATTAATATTCATTCCTTAATAAATTATATTTTAAAACTCGTTATTTTTTTATTTTAGTTATAGTTAGGGCTGTAAATGGTAACGGAAAAATTCGTATTCGTCTGCATCCGTATTCGAAAAAAAACGGATATTATTCGTATTCGGAAAAAAACGGATATTATTTGTATTCGGTTTAAAAGTATCAGCAAATAAACGGATACTACTGTATTCGAATCCGTATATATCCGTTTATACCTCTATTTTTCTTTATCAACTTAGTTTTAGTAGATAAAAATAAATTGGGAACATGGGTTGTAATTTAAAATTTATTATATTGAAAGTTGAGGGTAATATGAGAATGATAAAAATATTACTTATTCCAATTTCTTTTCCGTCCAAATCAGGCCAATTTTGGACGAAAAACTTTGGCAGCAAAAGTGGCCAAGTTTTCCATCCATTTCTTTTCTTTTCCGTTTACTTAAAAACTCTGAAACATAGGAATTGAAAAGAAAACTTAAATTTTCCGTCCATTTCTTTTCTGTCTATTTTAAAACTTAGAAACAGAGTGTTAAGCTATTAAAAAAAATAAAACTGAATTTCTTAAGCATATATATCAGCCATGTACTTTTGACTAGATAGACAATCAACAAGACAAGACAGACTGGTAAGACATTGTTAGATATCCATGAAAAAAAAATTATTTATCCACTTCAATTTCTATTCCACTTAACTCAACATAACAAAGACCCAACTCAAACACAGAAAATTTTCGTAGCAAATAGATAAATTTGAAATTTGTTTCACTAGTTAAGAATCTGATTAATTAATGTTTATGTTTTAAGGTGCTCTAAGACGGTCGAAGGCTTCATCTTACAATGTATAATTGGGGATTAAAAAACCCCTCAAATGCACAAGTAGATTGCTAGAAGTTGTTCAGAACTTAGGACAGCGGAAACATTTGAGTGAAAAGATAAATTCATTATTGGAGACGTATATTTGTCATCCCAAAAGCAGCATACTTCAAAACTGATGATAAAAAGTAAACTTAATATGTTTCTTATTATGTTAACGTCAGGTATACTCACAGGTTGATCCATCTGCAAGTTAGATTCCTCGAGAGTTTTACTTGAATCAACTAGCCATGTGTGCTTCCGATTATTGAAATAGTCCCAGATGCGAACCTGATCAATCATCTAAAAGTAATGATGCAGGAAGAGCTTATAATAGAAGACTAAAAAATAGTAAAATACTTTTTGGTTTTTAAAGAAGTGTACTTGGTGGTTTAGGGAATTATCATTAGTATTATTTTCCTTAAGTGGCAGGGTTAGGACTTAGGAGATGTAACTATTTCCTTATTTACCATTATTGACATAGTTTACTAGGTGTAATCCCCAACAATAATAAGAGTCTGACAGAAAGTCTTTGTGGTTGTGTGGTTCTACCAACTGCTTGCAAGGATAGGTTTACCTTCTTCTCTAATCTTTTGTTCTTCTCAATAAAAATTGCATTAAGTAAATATATACATAGAAAGAAAGATCTCATTAGGAAGAAATAAGACTCTTGCTTTACAGTATACTAAAGAAAAAGGTAATCAAGAACTCAAAAAACACACCTTCTCTGACTCTATCTCTTTAAGTGCACACACTCTCTTGTAGAGCTCATGCAAAGAAGCCTGAAACATTTTAAACTAAACATAAGTTCATAACATATTAACAAGTAGAAGACTCCCATTCAACAAAAATCGAAGTGCATATTTGGCATAAAGATTCCACTTAAAAGGAAGGGGGGGGGAGATGGACATTGACAGAATTGAAGGTCTGCCTTCTAATAAAGCAATTATTTAACTAATAAGCCCAGATTGAGCAGCTTGCTTGATCTGGCTCGTGAAGGATGGCAGAAACAGTTTAGTAATGTAAGTTACAACTTAATTTACCTGTTTACTACGTCAAGATTTGGAGATAATCCATGTACAATTTGGATTATTACAAGCATATGCATTCAGCATTTCAAAATTTGTCTACCCCAACATGATGTAAATGAGGGCATCTGACTTTCGAAAGATTTATTTCTCTAATTTGCTTGGCAAGCTAAGCATGACATAGTGATGCCAGCCCAGCATTGCTGTTATGAACTTTTTTTTATATTAATTTCCTATCAAGAAGAGCATGACGCATTTCAAGCAAATAATCAGTTTAATTTTACTGGAAATTAGGTAATTGCAAGTTTTGATATTTTTAAGGCTGATTGTAGTTATGTTATAACTAGTCCTAAATTCAGATTATAATAACTAAAGACTTCCATTTATATAATCAATAAATTTTTGGTAGATGTTGGACTAGAAGCTTAGGAGATCAATTAGATTTACAGTATTCATTGTTAGAGAGTATCCCAAGAGTCCAAGCTCATCGTATGACAGCTGAATGTAATTCCGCAAAATATGTTAATACAAGAAGTTTTTCAGTATTTAAAAGTTATCTTATAGCTGGTATATTCCCAAATTATCAGCCTTTTCAGGCTCACCAATTGGTATCAGCATAGCACAGTGATTTCAACTGTGCAACACCCAAGTTTACTGAAGCAACTCTGAGCTCAGGCTCATCGTATGGCAGCTGAATGTAATTCTGCAAAATATGTTGACACAAGAATTTTTTTCAGTATTTAAAAGTTATCTTATAGCTGGTATATTCTCAAATTATCAGCCTTTTCAGGCTCACCAATTGGTATCAGCATAACACGGTGATTTCTGCTGTGCAACACCCAAGTTTACTGAAGCAACTCTGGGCTCAGGAGTAGCTAAAGCCTTCTTCAAAATTATTTAATCCAAGAGTGAGAAACTAATAGTCATGCTTTGAATAATAGAAATTCTGGACCACATAAAAACTGAAGTGGATCCACAATTTTCCTCTCTGAATTAAAAAAACCCAATGCAATTACTACATGTAGATAGGTGACGATCTCTTGGTATGGGATCAAATCTCTGGTTTCAGGAGGCCGTGGGTATAATAAAACACATATTACAGAAAATTTAGAAAAAAGTGGACACGAGTTTACCTTTTTACTTAACCTTATTGTTGACTGGCTTTCATCTCTGGCATCAATTAACTTAAGACTGAGAGGGAAAACCTCCACTGCTAAGTTCTCGTGAACACCCAGAGAAATCATCTTCCTGGGTAGTACCGGTCCTCCATTGTACCTATTTTTGGGCAAAAAAGTATAATAAGAGCACAAAGAGACATGTGCAGCATAACAGAAGCATATGCTCATGCTACGCCAATTCAAGGACCATAACATTCAATGAAATTCCTGGAAAGCAGACCAGTAAGCTCATACTATTTAGTTTGTAGAAAGAGGGAAATACACTAAAGCAACTTGAGTAAAAAGCAAGCATATATAACTGATTTCAAAGAGAGCAAACAGGTAAACATTTAGCAATATAAAACAAAACAATTAAATAGACTTAATTCTGACAAGCGCACGTGATGTACTGAAGTTTCTCGATATATGTAATGTCTGCTTAAAGGTTAATGTCAGTTCATATAGAAAGAAGAATAATTCAGGGGATAAAATAGGTCATACCTAACCTTCCTAACTAATTTGGCAATAACCAAACTCACAAAATCAATGTCTTAGAATAAGCTAGTCATCTCAAAGTTGAGCTAGAAACTATCGTTTTTTGTTTTTTGTTTTATAAGAATGGCTGAACCCATATCAGCATAGAACTCACAAGAATCATATATAAAAATCATTCACCCCTAGTTTTTATAAGTTTCAGGGTTATTCCAGCAGAAATTTTATCCTGTAGCAGAGATGAATTTTCTTCCTGATTGCAATGTATTCCCTTTTTGAATGTGAAGGATTCTTCTACCTTTAGCCTGTTTGCAATTTTCTTTCCAATACATAGTCATTTTGTTAGAGGAGAGCAGGGAGCCCGTGTGCACAAGAGCCCTAACATGTCATGAAACCAAATTGACCCAAAAGCATAAGGAATTAGGTCTCTGGTACAACCATGTCTATTAGTTAATCTCTATTTTAAGATATGGTAATGCTAGGGGTCTCAATTTTTTTGTCACAAAAAGTATCTCAAATGATGTAGCATTATACATTAGTTAGGTAGGTCTCACGTGATTGTATGCCTCAATATTATGATTGCTATTACAATATTCAATTTAGGGTTGTGGAATGCACATCATTATTATTTGAGACCCAAAAAAGACACCTATATTACTTTGAGATAATAGTCCATCTCAATTTCAGTATTATTTTTTATTTTTATATAGTCATTGACTCGTATCGATAAATTACATAAAACTTTACAGATTTAATTCTAATAAACATAAATTATATAATATCCATAGCGACAAAGAAAAGACCTGTTGGATTGTCAAGTTTAGATCAAAATTGGTTCGTATTAGAGGTGAGCTTAGGAATCTTTTACCGTATAATGTGTGTGTGTGTGTGTGTGTATATATATATATATGTATGTGTGTGTAAATGTATATGTATATATATTGTAAATGTATGTATGTATATATTTTAAAGTATGTATGTGTATGTGCTAGTGGAGATAGATGGAAAGAGGTTGCTTAAATTAACACTACTAGCAAGTAGATAAATACAAATAGTTATAAGTCTTATTCTATTCTATAGTCAAAATGTACATTCAAAATAAGAAGACAAAAATATACAGCAATCTTTGTATATGTCAAAACCAAGAACATCATGTGAGCCTTAGTTCACTTTACAGGCACCTAAAACTCTAAACTCAACTCGAAACCAACTCGAATAAACTCAAATTTTAAGAGGAATCGAAAATTATAAACCAAGAAAAATGGTAGAATGATGAGGAAGTACAACAGCAGACAACAAGAAGACCTTCCAAAAAAAAAGCAAAAAATAAATAAAGATAAAAAGAAACAAAGCATGTCTAAAAACGACACAAATTCATTAACGTAGTGAGGACTGCCTTTCAATCTCTGTGAAAATGTCATAAACAAACATTCCACAAAAAAATTACTTGAAGCTAGGAGTTTAAACGAATATTATCGGATGCGGTCATGCAGATACAAGAAATCCAATTTATAAAATTTAATATGACAACCTTATCCATTTCCATTATTTATAGATATTTAAATTTTGGATTTGTATTTGTATTTGGCAGATAATATTTGAATACGGATATTATCAGCTATGAACAATCGAATTCAAATAACAATTTTAAACATCCGCATATCCACGCAAGTATTCGAAACTTATATCTGATAGTTTGCAAAATTACTTATTAATTTCTTTTTTAATACCAAAAATAATGTTCAACCAACCAGATATATATTAAAAATAATGTTCCCAACCAAAAATATCTTAAGAATAATGTTCGCCCAACGAAATAGAATACCAAAATCCAAAGTATTCATTTCTATAAAAGTTATTGATTGTTTCCAACTCACTACACCATAAATCATAACATATCCACAAAAGATATAAAAATTAATATTAACATTGTCATTATATATGAACATTGTTGTTATATTGTGTACAAATATTAAATAAGTTCATAGATTTTTCTTAAAATGCATACTAGCATGATAATTCTATTATCAAAAGGCGTACATTCTAATGGGAAAAAAATATGAATTTCTTATTTATTATTTGTACACAATATAACAACAATATTAATATTACATGAAATTAATATTAATTCCTTAATTTCAATTCCTCTTAAAAGTGGATACAGATATAAGGGGATACAGATGTGCCTATATAGCATCCTAATTTGTTTCCAATGGATGGATGCAAATATAAATATATATTTTAACAAGATATCAAATAATATTCACTTTCACCAAATACAGTTATAGGATTTCGTACTCCGTTTACAGCCATACCCAAAGCAAGTCCTAGAGCAACAAAAGAAACAATACTTTAAAAGGAAAAAGAAATCCAAGCATCACAAGGCAAATTATTTCAACCACACTTCAACGGAAGTTAGTGAACTAGCAAAGAATAAATAAATATACCATTCAAAAAGCTTCTCCCAAACTTCCTGAGAAACTAAAACATAATCACGCTGTTCATCCAGGCTTCTGAGAAGCTGTAGATCATCACCCTCACAGTTACTTCCATTTGAAACTATATTGGTATTATCAATTGGTCCAGGTCTATCGGTAACATTTGATAGTATCAGAGGCTGATGATCTGGTGAAATCTCATCAAATGAATAAGCACCAATGTCTAGCCCAACATATTTCTGCCATCTTGTGAACCACCTGCACAAGTACAAAATAAAGGAGTTACAAAAAAAGAGTATTTTTCCAATTAATAGATAAATAGGAGGGAAAATGTATAGTAGACTTTTTAAGACGAACAGCTTCCCTGTTGCATCATTAACATAATGAAAACATGTGTCCCTTAAATGCAAGTTGGGGATTCTGGGGTACATAAGTAATTCAATGACATGAGCAGTGTTCTAAAAATCCTAGCCTAGGTCCGATTCGTCCCCGCCTAGGTGCTAGGCGATCTTCTACCACCTTGATTAGACCTCTACTTTGAAGCTCTACAATACATTAAATTAATTTGTTAAGCCTTAAAAAAAAAATTTGAGAATGTTTTATGTAATATTTTAAAAAATTACACCTACTATATATTTTATAACATGTATCAACACTACAATAGGAAAAATAAATAAATGAGAAACGTCTAGTTCACCTAGGAAAACGCCTAGGCCCTGCCTAGGTGCCCCACCGCCGCCTAGGTCCGCCTAACGATTTTTAGAACACTGGACGTGAACATTTTATTTATTCAAAAAAGAGCTCGAGTGTTCTTCACAATTGTGTTTGTTCAAGTTTAAAATAAGAATAATAGTTTTCTAAAGAAAATGTTTCTTTAAGGTCCATAGCTCCTACTTTGGTCACATTATGCAATTACAATGAAAATAATCATTTAGGCCAAGTTAATGCTACTAAGTCATAGTTAAAAGTCATCAGAGCTATAAAAAGTTCGGCCTCTATTACAGTAACCAGCAGTCAAATAGCCATAATTTCGATGTAATCTTCCTATTTTATAATCTTTAAGGTTGAGAGATGTCATGAGATTTTAACTGATCCTTCCAAGAGTTAAATGTGCTCCTTTGCTCTTCCTAGTGTTTTCTCATCTAACATTGTAAGGTGATTTGATGAATAACATGGCTTGAACCCCTGACATGGCTGACACCCCCGCATAGGGAATAACCATTGAGCTATTCCAAGCTTTTGGTATAGTAATTCCCTAGTTAGTACCCATGGTCTTAAAACATACTCAATTACATCACCAAGTACGCTAAATCCAAATGAAGATCAATTTCTTTCCTTATTCTTTGGTCTTCACATCAAAACAACAAATACCCAGAAAAACTAATCTACAAAGATTCTTGCCAACTTTACCAAGAAAATTTGTAACTAAAAACCATATATTGCAGTCTCCAATTGACAAAGCTTGCAACCACCATTGTGAATCATAAAGAATCATCCTTTGGTCTTCACATCAAAACACCAAATTACCCAGAAAAATTAATCTACAAAGATTCTTGCCAACTTTACCCAGAAAACATATAACTAAAGACAACCATATATTGCAGTCTCCAGTTGACAAAGCTCGCAACCACCATTGTTGATATTGTTGCCTTGCGGGCCTTTGGGCTTGTGGCGAGTAGCACTTCAGGCCTATATCGGGTTCAGGGTGTTACAATTCTGAATCGTAAAGAATCCTCGAGACGTGTATGACCAAGAGGCACAAGCAAAACCCAATTTTTTGTAGGATGGACTTCCTCAAACCTCTTATGCGTCTTAAATTTTCTTATTTGATATGGTCAAACTTTTCCACATAAAGGAGATAACTCATACTTTGATTGTTCTTTTCTAGCCATTATACTTCTAGATTCTAGAATGAATCTATAGTGGAGTTTTGTGCATGAGAATGTCATTCACACATGTTGGTGAGGTGTTATCCAAATGTTGGTGAGGTGTTATCCAAATCTACAAAGTTATATGCTTCATATTTGTCATCCAAATCTACAAAGTTATATGCTTCATACTAATTTTTGATTGCTTGTGGGTTGTGGTGTAAATTGGGTTAATCATTACCTCGGTTTTAATTGTATATTTGTATTGTTTTGTTATTATTTTATTGTTTTATTGTTAGCAATTATAGTTTACGATGTATCGGCACCGTTTGATAAACGCCGAATTGCTTCATATATGAAGAAAAATATGGACTCGAAGAGGAAAGACAAAGAGATGAAGTTGAAAAAAAATACAAAGCGGGTCTTATTATGGTAGTCATCCATCCTTGAGAATGGGAGGTTCAAGTGTGGGTAGTGCCTCCCAGAGAGGACCCCTATAGCGAAGCAATGCTCTTGTCGGATGGTTGGAAAGATATTAGGGAAGGCAATAAACTTTCTTGTAAGGTTGTTGAAGAAGTCGGGGAGGATGTTAATGAATGAGCTAAATAAAGAATTTTGTACTATATTACCCCTATTGGCTACCTGAATGCCAAAAATACGTGTAAGCGTGCTCTTTGAAATCACATTGATTAATATGTTAAACAAGTATATAATTTTTACGTTGGAGTACTTTCGGTCAATTATTTATTAGAATAAATCATTTATTGAGATTTTATGCATTTCATTTGTCGCATCCGGGCTTAACTCGTTTAAGCTTACTAAAAATATAAATAAGAAGAAGATCCATAAAAATGTACCATCGCACAATATTAATTGTAAAATAGATATAAACAAATAATTCAAACAAAATTACCAATAAAGTATCAAATATTATATCTAAATAATTAAATTGAAATAGAGACTTTGATTGAAAACATGTAACAAGAAAGCAAAGAAATACAAAAAATGCTATTTAAATTTCTTACTTAAAATATAATATAAATAAGTACATATCGAATCGAAAACAAAATATTTTACATATGTTTCATCCATTTCATAAAAACAGACTCATTTAATTTTTCTTTATAGCTAATTTACAAAAAATTAAAATTGATATAAATTTATTTAATTTAATACTACTTAATATAATAGTTAATATTGTAAACTACTTTAAAATATTATTAAATATTAAATTATGCTTTTTTCAAAACTAAATAAATTTTCATAACAATATAAATTTAACAAATTAATTATCATGAATATTAAATGTAATTACTTTTATAAAACAGGGGAAGTATTATTTTATTTTATGATAGTTTTTTGGCTCAACGGAAAACAAAAAAGGAAAAAAATGACAGTGAACTTGTCTTTCATGCTTATCTTCAAAATTTTTCATTTATCTTATATTATGCGATTCAAGATAGCAATAATAGTGTTTACTCTTCTCTCTCCCCAACTAATATACTTTTGTCCTTAAGTTCTACAAATTCTAAACTTTCTCCACTGCTCCTTCACAGGGTATTTAAGTAAAGAAGCCATTCAATGTTGCGGCTTACCGAATCAGCCAGAAAAATTTGGCTTTCTCGGTCAGATTTATTAAGACCCATTCAAACCCTAAAATATCTAAACAAGCAGTTTTAATGGCTTACCGATTCAGATTTGTTGTTATTCAGACCTATGAAGTTGTTATCAAACATGCCCCAAGGATATGTTTGACAAAAGTTAAAATCAAGTTCTGAAAATTTTGAAGTACCACGTAGTAGAACTGATTGACTGAAAGTTATTTTAAGCTACGGAATAATAAGTTGTGAATGTGTGATAATTTAGATGAATGTAAAGTTCAAACTCAATTAGGCTGTTTGATAAATACATGATGATAAGATCTAAAAATTATTATTCTTACAATTCTAGCCTTCTACTCTTAATAAAACTCATTTCTGATGCAAATTATGCTCATCAAGTGCAAATTGTGAAATAAACAGTTGTACAGTTTGTATAATAAGTTGTAGATTTGCACTGGATGAATAAAACTTGCACTGGAAATATCAGCTCTCTTTTCTATACATGAGCCTAATATGCTATGAGCCCATTAGAATCCTCTTTGGAACACTTTGATAGCTAGCATTTCCAAGTCAAGATTGTTCTTCAATAGTTAGAATAATAATAACAATTATGCTCCAGCCATATCAAAATGAGAGTAACTACATTAGGCTTTCGCATCCCAGAATTCATCTTTCTTGCTGAAATTGTAAACAACAAATCTGACTATTTGTTATCTCTAGTTCCTCATCAATCATCATCATCTTATTATTATTATTCCTCAAGTAATCAATTTCAGTACTCTTCTTCATAGTCTTCTTCTTGGTATTGACTTTTTGAGTAGTTACTCGGGTCCAATACATAGGTTTTCCCAATTGAACCCATCCTCCGTCTCCTTCCACCACATTCTGCCTCCCCTCAAAAAGTTTGGACGCTAAAGTTCTCTTCCACTCCTGTTCAATCATATCATATATCTCATGGAATTATTGAATGGTGACAAGATTGAAACAGCATCAATATGGGATCGATTTTCTCACGGAACTCTACAATGATCCGAACCTTGAAGATAAACCTCATTAGAATTATAAATTCTCTGCGCAAAGAACCCAAATTGCTCGTTTTTCTTCAAAGGTTTTTCTCTATTAAATGAAGATTTCTCATACATAATTAATCTAACATATGTTGTAGAGTTACAAAAGAACTAGGAGAGGAACTTATGATCTGTACAAAGGGAGATGAGGGGAGAAATAGATGAGAAAGGTTGTGATGCGATGCAAGTGGATATTAGAGAATGAGCAGCGAATCAATTTTATTCCAGCATAAGTTCATCTTACATCATAAATTTTTCAAAAGAATTCCTTGCTAACCATGTTCAGACTTCAGATTAAGTCTCAATTTCTCAACTGCTCCTATATTGGACTTAAGTCACAATTATTGAACTGCTCCTACATGTGACCTAATTATTCAAGCGAATCAAGTCAGTATCATAGAACGTGCTGATTTTTTATTTAAGTTTTTTTTGGGTGAGGGGAATAGATTAACTAAGAGGCTAAGTGTATATGTTCTTCTCAGTTAATGGTTGATAAACGGGGGAATGATTGCCAAAGATTATTCATTGACACAAAAACATAGATATAGACATGTAAGTATGCAGGGCTGGATCTCATAACTGCGGCAGCAGCCCAAGTAAGGAATACTAAGAGGAACTGAATGCAGTATATGGTATCAAATAGATTTGCAGAGTGGAAGCATAAAGTGATCATCAGGAACTAATATTACCTGTTAGAGATGACATAATACAAGTTGCCTTCTTTCAAATTAGACTCCGCTTTGTTTGTTAACTCCATTATGATCCGTTTCTCTTCCTCAGGCGTGCATGGCAAACGAATTGATCCATTCTCCAACATGTAACCCGAATCAGGAATCGTCATGATCAATAAAGTCTACGCAGGGAAAAAAAGAATATTGAATAAATAGCTAAGATCTTAAAATTCTATTTGAAGAAATATCACTTTTCAATAGGCTACGAATTTAACCAGTAATTTCGATTGGAATGAGTATGAAGGTAGAAAGAGTGAGTTAATTTCTGGTCACAATATCAAATAGTAGAAAATTTGAACTAACCTTGGATCGAGAAGATGGGGAATGATCGAGGGAGGAGATGAAGGAAGCGAAGGGAGTTGTGGGGAAGAGAAAAGTGTATGTATTTGAATTGGGATAAAAATATATAGAAATCTACTTACAATCGGTAGGATTGGGAATTAAGAGAAGTAGAGAACCCTAGATTACAGGATGATTTGATCCCAATCTGAAAGATACTAGCTGCTAGAGAGGGCGAGAAATTATTTCGTCTTTTTCAACGATCTGTCTTCTTAATTTAGATACTAAATGACACTTTTGGTCCCAGAGGTTGGCCCATTTTCTACTTTGTATCCTAAACTTCTTCTTTTTTGTTTGAATGTTTGCACCCTAAACTTCAAAAAAAATAATTATGTAATATATTGATTTAAATATATAAATATAATCTATTAAATATACTAAATTGCAATACATAACACCTTTGCATGATATATGTCATTCTTAAATTGCAACAATTGTCCTACTTAATTAATGTGTTCATCTATTACTCTGATTTTCACATGTCCTACATAAGTACACCAATTTTTGAATTTTATAATATTATACATTTTATAATATTATACCATACATATATATAAGTTCCAACATTACTAATCGTGACAACCCAATAAATCCATTTTTTGGAATTTTACAATATTATATACCATTTATAATCTTATACCGTACATTCTCACACTGATGAGTGCATGCTATTCATTTATTTTAATTTTTTTATGTTTAGTTTTATTGCATGTTTCATGTGTATATGAGCTTATTAAAGTGATTAATGATTTTAGGAAGAATTGGAGCTTAAATGAGGAAAAAGAAAAAATTATAGGGTTTTTAGCATTAAGTTGGATGCATGGTCTTGGATGGAGAATAGGACATATTGTAGTTAATATAGAGTACGAAAATATTTTTGTTGGACTTGTATGCATGTGAACAAAAGTTATATATGTTGGACTTAATTGTATGCATGTGATTGGAAGGCTATTATTATGTTGAATGTACTGTTGAAAATATAAACATGTTTACAAGTATAAAAATGTGGGTTAAAACTCTGAATGTTACCAAAACAGAGCAGATATTTAAAAAAAAACTCCTTATCCCCGACGAAAGAAGGTAAACTCGACGGAATTCTGTTAGAAATAATCCCTTTTACATTTTACAGGATGTACCACATGGTAGCTTAATTAATACCGACCGAATAAGATTTACGGAATATATTCGGTCGAGAATAGTCTAAAATCGACGAAATTTTCAACCAACAGTATATTGGCACGTGGCGGCCTAAATAACGATCGAATATTCTAGAGGGATGTTATTCGGTCGAGGATAGACTAATATCGACGGAATATTCGGTCGACCATATTCCGTCGAAATTAGAAATCCTCGACTGAAATCTCGACGGACTTAATTTTGACGTGCTTAAACCCGACTGAATATTTCGTCGGTATTAAGGTATCCTCAACGGAATATCCTTAACCTTGATGAAATATTTAGTCGGAAATAAGCCTTTTTCTTGTAGTGTTACAGCCTCTGCCAAAAAATATTTTAGGCAGATTATTCTCTTGAAGTTTTTTTCATCTTCTTTTTGACCTTGAGACATCTACAAAATAAACAAATAGTCTATATCTTTTTTGTATCCAAATATTTAAAACATGATTATATCCAATTCAATTCCTTGTTTCTCAATACTAAATCTTTGTGCCCCTAACATAACATTTAATTAGGCTCTCTTCTCCTTGCACAAATTTAGCAAAATCACTTTTTAAAGATGTTATTTTTGTATTTGTTATATTATCATCATGTTGTACATTCTTCATTTTTGATAATTAAAAGTATCTATGCATGAATCTCTCATTCAAATTTTCTTTTAACACTTCATTTTTATTTAGATTCATTTTCTTTTCTCCCTTTAATAAGTGACTCAGCTTCATTCATTAGCACATTTACGCAATTCTTAAAATAGACAATTTTCTTTTAGAGCGGTTGATTTTCATTTTGTAAAGCAAGATAATCAAGCGAAACTATTTCAAAAGCTTCATGAAAATTGGTTATCTCAAGTTAATTATCATCTTCTAGTCCCATGAAACAGAGATAGACAATTTATTTTTCTTGTTCTGTTTTGAATTTACTCACTGGAGTTGAGCTACATTTTTTATTATTCTTTAATTTATTTTTTTCTTTGGAGTAGTCTCTCAAATTTTCTTGATAGTATTTCAATTTTTTCGTCGAAATCTTCATTTTGATAATTATTATTGCTTTTAACTTGAAGTGTCAATGTCTTATTTATCGGTGCTTCCTCTTCATCATCATATGTCTTGAGTTGATTTTCAAACTCTTCAAGTTCAGCAAAGAGTGTGAGAGTCTCCATAGTGCTAATGTTGGTGAGTCTTGGAGGATGGTAACTTTTGGGGCAAATATTTTTAACATGATTCTCAACAAATTTTTTTTGATCAATTTTTCTCCCTAACATATATGCTCGGTGAGTTCATTAGTGTGAAGAACCTTGTTTGAATTTTTTTAATTGTTTATTTTTTTTTAATTTGAATAAGTCGTAGTCTTGCATTAGCATATACTTAATTTAACCTAATTGACTCATGGTTAATCAATATATATAGTGTCCCACATTTCTTTTGATGATAACATATTATCCCCTAAAATTATACATATTCATATGAAACAGGAGCCAATAAGAGAAAAGCTGGTATAAATCGGGAAATCAGTTTAGTTGATTCAAGTTAGAAATTCTTCTTAGGTGACTAATTAATCCAGTATTGTCTCTAAGATTTTTTTTTTTCACAATAGACCACTTGAAATTTGGACACATGACAAAACCTAAAAAACACAAAAACATTTCATACAAAAATATATTATCATCACAAAAATAAAATACATAAATCAATAATCTCAAACCACATAAAGTTAGTTTTATGTGTCATTTATTTTTTGTGGTTTATGCTTGATTGAGTTCCATACCAAACTATGATCTTTCAAAAAGACTAAATGAGTGAGTTTTACGTACGTAAAACAATTATATATTTATTTGCATAAACTAATTAATTAATGACTTGATAATTAATTTTAAATATTAAATAATTAATAGTACTATATAAATATATATATATATATATATATATATATATATATATTCAATTACCCCCCCTCTAGATCCTCTATTTTAACCTTTTGAAACCTAATACAATAAAATGAAAACAAGAAGGATATATTACAAGAGATATCCTATTATAAATGGTAGTGGAACATTGCAATAGGGCTTTGATCAGTTATAATAATAAAATGGGTAATGTCTAAAACAAAATTTAAACATGCAAGCAATAAGTATATATAATTGGAGAAATTTAAATCGTATTTACTAATATTACTTATGTAGGCTAGGTCCAAAATGATTTTTCTGTATAGTACCTGTTTATATTCACTCCCATAAATTTAATATTACGTCTTTTTCTCACAAAAGACAGATTATTTATAAAATTTATAGACTTATCTATATCTATATTATAAATATATAATACGATGAAATTAAATTTTTGATCGTTACTCCTTAATATGAGCCTAGAATTTAACTACAATTGAAATACTTTCAAAGTCACCCTAATTTTATTTTATTTCAAATATCTATCTATCTATATTTATATATATTAATTAATATATAATAACACAAATATAACCTTTTGTGAAATAATTTTATTTTTTTTGGTGAGAGAAGACTCTTTTTATGGAACAATAAATACAAATTATAATAAGAACAAATAATAATAATATAAATAAACAAAAAAAATAACTAAAGCTACATTGTTAACACTCATCAATTGTATATATAGCATATATATATGCTGAAAGAAATAAAAAAAAGTTATGTAGGCCCAAGTAATTAGTCGTATACACGTAATTAGGAGTATTATTCAATGACACGTTACACGTACGTAGTAGCAGACAGTAGTAGTAATTGGACATATATATATATATATATATATATATATATATATATATATATATATATATATATATATATGGATAATTAATTAATTAAGTAATGAATTTCAGAGGTGAAGAAGGCATCTCAAGGATATTCCATGAATCAGCAACTGAAAAGCTTCATTAATCTTGGTGAAGGGAAGCTCGTGGGTTATAAATTCATCCAAGTTCAGATCCTGCAATTAAAAATGAAGTTATATAAAAATATATATATATATATATATATATATATATATGTAGAATTAAAATAATTAGTGAATGATATGAGATTTAGTAGTGTACTGACCCCACGCATGCATTGTTGGGCCAAAAGAGGGAGTTGGGTCTTCCCTTTGAAGTCTCCGAAGACTGAACCTATTATTCTCCGCCCATCGAACAACTCCATTGGATGAAGGGGGAGCATCCTTGCGGTTGGATGAACTCCTAAAAGTACTGTCAATCCCCACCCCTGTACGTAAGTACGTGCATATATATATATATTAGCTAGCTAGTAATATCAACCTTTAATTTCTTTTATTAATTAATTTTCTTGCTTGCTATATATAGAAAGTGTTGTACTACACACACATGAATGTTAGTATGTATGTATATAACACACACACACACACATATATATATATATATATATATATATATGAAATTAATGAATGTATGCAGAAATGATGTAATTATTACGTACGTACATCATGGGTGGATAAGAAAGCCTCCCGGAGAACGTCCACGTTCCCTGCGCACTCAAAGCTGTAATCCACACCCCCTCCTCCGGTCATGTCCCTTATTTTCTGCATTTATTTAATTATATAATTAAGAACCTTAATTATTCATTCATTTTAGAAACTAATCTAATCTTCAGTTTCACCGTGGCTATATATATATTATATCAAGCTGCCGATATTTTCACTCGATTTTTTTTATATTTTTATACCGTGGTCCTCACATATTTGTTAAATTTATTTTTATGTCCAATTTACGTCTGCTTGAACTCAATAACCCTTTCTCGTCCTCTCTTTCTCTCTTTTCCCTCCACAACCCAGTCTCTAAATCCCGTTGTTCAATCAATCCAAATCCAAAACAAACAAACCAAAATCATATCTAAATTCAAATCCGGTTGTTCACTCAATCCAAATTCCTTTCATCAAACAAATCAATCAAAATCCAAAACAAACAAACTAAAACCATATCTAAATCCAAATCCGGTTGTTAAAAAAAATCCCACATGGTTGAACCTGATATAGTGGTTGACATTGATTTGGCTGCTAATGTTTCGGTTAGGTCTGACGAAACTGGAATGGAATCTGCAGGCAAAACTTCATTCGGCTGCAGATTCGGAGAAGTGAAAGGAAGAAAGGTGAAAAGGAGGGTGAAATCAGCTATAGAAAAGGGAAGAGAGAAGGGAGAGTACGTGAAAAAAAAATAAACATAAAAAATAAACTTAATAAATATGTAGGGATCACACTGTGAAAATATCAACTCATTATTATTATTCATGATTTATATACAAATCTTGCTAGGAACTTGATAGACTAAATTAAAGTACTGATCAAAGTTAGTGACACTGACCTCGTGCACGGGCTTTCCAAGATCCCTTGGGTTTATGAAATCAGTGACTCCCATTGCCTTTCCTATGTTATATATATATATATATGGAAAGGATTAGCATAACAATAAACTAAACAAGATTGGTATATATACTTGTATTTTTATCGTAACGTTCAAAATTGAATTGGTATGGTTTGGTATATGATGTATGTAAATATATATATACATATATAAATGTTACTTTTTCGTGTGTTTTTTCCTTTAAATTTGAAAGTATAATGAAAAATTTATAATGAACGGGCTATAAAATTTTGTAATCTAGAATAGAACGTTGAAGAAATGAAGGAAAATGTGTCTCTTAATTTGTTTAATTACAGCTACTTTTAATGCTAGTGAACTTCTTTTAATTTAGTCAAAGCATTTAAATTCCATCCCGACCATCAACAAAACAATTTACTGGATAATATATATAGAATATATTTAAACGTCCTATATATATATATATATATATATATAGCTATTTATGAAATGGTGCCGTAAGTTCTTATATATGTTTAAAATCGAGTGAAATACAAATATTTTCCTAAAATTTAGAAAAGATATATATTATGATTTGTTAATCCAACATATAGGACGTTACATCTATATAGTTTAATATAATTAAGTTCGTAAATAATTTTAGAGTTTTGAGAATTTTCACTATATATATCTAGCATTGACAATAATCAAGTATTCAATTTTAGATTTTGAAGAGAGTACAATATATATACTTTCATTTTCAAAATATTATTATGCGAAAATATTTAATATTAATATAGTAAATTTAGAGATATTGTATTTATATTAAAACTAAATTAAGTTGCTCTGATCCATCCGCAAGTACTTGTCTCAAGTCTCCCAAACTTTGATCTTTATTATACTAGCTAGTACTTAGGGGTGTTTGATAAAAATTAGATGAATCTGAATTTAAATTTGAATGAGCTGAATCTAAATTTGAATGAGTTGAATCTAAATAAAAAAAATTGTTTGATAATTGACATATTCGAAACATCTGAATGACAAAACTTTATTCTTTTATCCCTCTAAAAAAATTATTGTAAATTTATTTAATATTACTTAATATAATAGTTAATATTTGTTTTAATTTTTTTAAATTTTTTTACTTCATTCAGCTGCTCATTCAGCCATTCAACTAAAAAAATAAAACTTAGCCATTCAAATTTCGTCCATCTTGCCGATTCAGTCATTCGTCGATTCAGTCATTCAACCATTCAGTTCCATTCAGCTCTAAACAAACACTCCTTTAGTATAATATAGTATAGGAGTATATGTTAATATTTGAGTAATTAATTAATGTTGGATATGATGATGCATATATTGAAATTAATACCACCTTTGATAAACTTGTCAGGGTTAATATCAACTCCTATGATTTTCGAGACTCCTCTGGTGCGAGCTCCTTCAACAACCTGCTTACAAATTAGTTGCATGCATGCATGAACCATGCCAATTAAATCCAAGTACTAATTAATTAAGTTTGAATTTAAATACATACATAAATAATTATGCATCAATTAAGTTTTGAATAAAAGGACATTAATTACTAATTAGTACTCCGATCCTCCTCGCGCGTTGTTTAATTGGTGAGTAAATTGAGTGTGTCAACAGATCATGCATGTACGTATAAATTATAATCAAGTCAAGTAGATTTACTACTAAAACTTGCATATGATCAGATATATAGCTAGGAGTACGACTGGATCTAGTAGGAGTACGTAGTATGTAGTATGTAGTACGTGGATCAGGGCTCCACTGCTGCTTAAAATGGTCAATGTTGCATGTGCCATTCAACCACTCCACCAACAACATGATTTTAATCAAGACAAACACATGCTTTTATATATATATATATATATATATATATATATATATATAGTAATTAGTAAAAGTAATAAATTAATTATTCTTTCATAAGATTGACTTTTACTTTTGGTGATTCGACTAATAATTACTACCAACATGATAGTTGAGGGTTTTATTTTCCGGTGAGTGAGTGGTTGTTTAATTTGCTTTCTGATGATCAGCTGGCAAGGATTGCAAAAGGATAGCTCCCCTTGAAAGCCAATCGCAATGTGTATTTGGGTTTGAAAATTTATTAATAATCCGTTCTTAAGTTATACTAATGTATTAAAGTTTTTTAGTTATTATATATATTTTGTTTAGTATGTGTATTATTATAAAGTGTGAGAGACATTTAATAAATATATTATACAAGTGTGAGACACATCTAGTGAATAATTATATGTTAAGAGCATTTTAAATAATTAAAATATTTTCAATTATTTTTCTAAGGCTTAAATATAAATTATTATCCTAAATTATTGACCATTTTCTACTTCGTTGATTGACATTTCAATTTTTTCAATCAGGTCATTAAACTATTAATTTTTTTCATTTTAATTTAATTGAAATGTCACATCATAAATTAATGACCTAAAATACACACATGGCGCTTTGGTGTTTATGTGTTAAAAACTGAGTCATTTTATAAATTTTCTTTTAACATTGAATGAGTGAAAAGGCAAAATAATAATATAATAAATCATGAAACTAAGATAAAATCAAAGGATGGTAATTAAAAATATAATCAAAAAATAAAATACATCCTCATCCTCTCTTTTCCTTATTCCCTTCTTCCCTTCTTCCTATAAGATGGTAATAGAAGGGAGAAAAATAAAAAGATCATCATGAACCAACACAATAAATCATTGCAGACAAGTGAAGATGCCGACGAGCAACGAGTGATGACGTCGACGAGTAGATCGACAATGATTGAAGACATCGACGAACAAATCTACAAATATCCTTTCATTTCCACTCTTTTCCTTTTTTCTTGTTATTATTCATCTCCTTTTTCTTTTCTTTTTTTATCACTTTGTAATATGCGATGACGTCGGTGGTTGTTGGTCGCTGATCGAGATCCACAGGCTGGTGGTTTTTGGTGGTTGGTCGGAAAAACGATTAGACGAGTTTGGGCTTGTTGTGACTAGATTTTTGTTGATTTGAGGGTTAGGTTTTGCTATTATTTGGAGCCTTGGATGATTTTAGAATTAGAAAGTAATTTTGGGATAAATATTTTTAGTTTTCTTCAGTAGAGATATGGTTGTTTGATTTTTAAAAGGTGATGGTCATGGTGATGAAATTGGCTTGAGATGGTAAGAATGGTGTGTAGATTGTTGTAAATTTTGAATTAAGGGTTCATTTATTTTTTAAATTTTGTTTGCTGGTCTTAATTCTGCTCTAACTACGGTGGCAAGGCAACGACTTGCCACCGACCATGGCTGGGTGGTAGGTGGCGATGATGGCTGTGTGGTAGGTGGAAGATTTTCGGCTACTTCAATTGTTTGTACAATGTATAACCATTATGTCTAACTTATGTTGAAGAAGAAATTAGTTAATTAATAGTTTGATTGTTATTATTTTAATTTTTCTTTTATCTTTTATTTCCTAATAACATTAAAATGCCAAATAGATTTTTTTTTACACAAAGAATTTTTTTTGCCACGTATAGAGGGACATATCATCAATTTTTGATATGGCATTTTAATTGGATATAAGTGAAAAAAATTGATAGTTTAATGACCTGATTGAAAAAATTAAAAGGTCAAACAGCTGAAAAATGATCAATAATTTAGGATAATAATTTATATTTAAGCCTTTTCCTAATAAATGTACAAAGACTTCTAGCATTATTTAAATATATAGGGACGGAGGGTGTAGCTGAAAGTCAAAGATGATGGATATTGATGTAAGAACAAAGAAGTAATAATGAATGCGTGCTTAGACCTCTCTCTCTCTATATATATATAATACTACTATATATAGCGATGGAGGTGAAATCCATTAATTAAGAGCTGACCGACTATGCCTGTGCATACAAATACAAATAAATATAAAAATAAGAACTTAGTCCTACTGCTTACCGCGAGTCCCACAGCACCCAAGCCGAAAACAGCTATACTTGATCCGGCTTGTACGTTTGCAGTGTTCCATACAGCTCCGAGACCTTCATCATATATAACTAATTTCATACTAGGTAGCTAATTAAAAAGTAGTAGTAGTAGGTAGGTAGGTAGGTACCTGTGGAGACGCCACAACTGAGCAAGGTCATCTTCTTGAGATCAGCATGCGGAGGAATCTTGACGACACAGGCGGAGTCAACGATGGTGTACTCGGTGAAAGTGGAGGTGTTGAGAAAATGGAAGATGGGTTTGCCGTGTTTTTTGGTGGAGAACCTACACTTTCCGTCGTTGACCATCACACTCTTGAATGGATCCACCCGGAACTTTCCACAAAGATTTGTTTTCTTAGACGACCTGCAGTAGATGCACTCCCCGCACTCTCCATTAAATATCGGAACCACGTGATCCCCTACTTTCACGTCCTCCACCCCTTCTCCCACGCTTTCAATCACTCTAATTAATATATCATCATGAAATTAATTAAGAGGATCGATAATTAAGCTAGCTTTAGCTTGGTGCATGGATCAATATATATATATATATATATATATATGCAAATACTTACCCGGAGGCTTCATGGCCTAGAATTCGTGGATATACCTGCTGGGCTTCATTCTACGTACAACGTTACCAATTATATGGATTAATCATAAATTTAATTAGAATACACTATTATATATAATACTTGTTCGTCTACCAACTAAAATATGGAGCGTTTAGTGTGTACCTCGCCTTGCCAAGCACTAAGGTCGGTATGACAAATAGAAGTAAAGAGGATCTTAATTCGGACCTCCATTTTCTGAGGGGGTTCTACACATATCTCTTCCACCACCAACGGCTGTCCGGGACCCCATGCCACCGCACCTGTATAACACTCATTCATGCACAAACAATTAACTAACTAATGAATGCATATACATAAATACTACATATACATATTAGACGATACTTTATATATATTGTCTGTATGTTAGATTAACATATACAGATGATCGGAATCCAGATCGCTTAATTTCCTATGAATTTGCTCCAAACATCTAGATTGATCATGATATATATATATATATATAAGGAGTTTGCGAAGATTTTTTTATAGAAAAAGATGAATTAATATGTTAGTTGAACGTACCTTTGCAGGTTATTACCTTCCCAATCGTCTAATCACTAGGAGTGCTTAAGAAGCCGTTAACTAATTTGGGATCCTGCAAAGTACCCATATGTTTTCTTGAGGGTGTAACTCTGGAAATATCAGAATTAAAATGCCAATACTTATTAGTCGTACGTGTATATATATATATATATATATATATATATATAGAGAGAGAGAGAGAGAGAGAGAGAGAGAGAGAGACGACTGAGTTTTTTCCTATTACTACTTAATTAATGGCAACTGCAAAAATACAATATTAGTAATTGCTAACAGCTACCTAGTTAGGTCTTTACAAGGATGGATGCAGCGTACATATATGACCCTTCGCAATAATTGAATTGAACCATCATTTTCTAGCATCGATATGTGGATGACAAGTCTAGTAAAAGAAAAAGAAATGGTATTTCCACTTTAAATAGCTCTATTTGTGTTTCAATTTGTAACAATTTTTTTATTATAAATAAGTCCCCGTAATGTTAGGGATCTTAATTTTATGTGTATTATTATAACATTAATTAAGTAAATTTGATAGGATTGATTATGTCATAAATATTATTAAAATAATTAATATCATATTATTTAAAATTCATTTGAGATAAAATACTTGGAATAGGGGTAAGGGAGACTGCTGCCAATGTATTGGTTTGGCGAAAACCTTTTTTAAGCATCCAATCAATTATTTCTTGATCAATAAATGACCATCAGTTCTAGCAGCCATAGTGTGACAGATATTTATTCCACTTGTCTACTATATATATATTCCATCCGTTATTAAAAGATTGTCATTTTAAAAAAAAAATTTATTCTAAAATATTTATTATTTACAACTTTTAAGGAGAATAAATTATTTATCACTAAAGGGGTAGTGATGGAATTTTAAATAAATTTTATTTAGTAAATGATACTTTCTTAATTTATGTGCAAAAATCTTAAACGACAATTTTTTAGGAACGAAAATAGTATTTTGATCTTTTAAAATTATTTTATAAAAGTTTAAAATTTAAATTAATGAAGTTTTATTTCATTTTTTTGACTAAATGTTTATTTCATTTTTAAAGTAACAAATTTAGTTATTTTTTTTTTATAATTAAATTACAATAATTATAAATGTTTATACAAAAGTAAATGTTGACCGATCACTTGGTTGTTTAATATTTATAAAACTAAAAAGAAAACTAACTTTAAATAAATTTTAGCCATTCTAGCTCAACGGTTCCAGTTTTATAACTTTTGAACAGGTTAAAAATTAGATATAACTAGATTTAGATAAATCTAGTTCACAGATTTAAATATTATGAATTTACATTAAATGCACGCTTAAAATGATATTTGAAACACAAGATAAGCAGTTAATATATATATATATATATATATATATATATATATATATATATATATATATATATATATAAGAAATAAAAATCAATTTAATTTACAATCCAAGCATAAATATAAATATATAATTATATATATAAGCAATAAAAAGGCCCACGAATTTAGAGTCCAGTCAAACTGATAAATATAAATAAATATATATGATTATATATATATTAAAGCAATAAAAAGACCACAAATTAGTAATTCAAAGCCAAATCTGGTATATATATATATATATATATATATATATATATATATATATATATATATAAAGCGACAAAATTTGAGTTTGAATCAAGAATTCGTGAATATATATATTTATATATATAGAAAACAAGTAAAATTACGATAGTCAATCCAAACTCAACTGCTTAGATTCAAGTATATATATATATATATATATATATATATATATATATATAATAAAATTAAAGCAAAAAGTTTTAAATATGAAAAAATCTTATAGTGTGCTGCAAAGAAGGTTTCGGGACTGCTTTTGGAGCTTGAAAACTCACTTTCCACCAGTTAAAATTTGATACGTCGAGTGTTTAAAAAGAAGAATATTAAAGTTTGGAACACTATAAGAGGGGTTAATTAAGAGCTGAAATGGACAAAATTTTTTCTCTCTCTTTTTTTTTTCTTTTTTGGCTGATAAGGGTGTTTATTTATAGACCAAAGTAATCATGGTCTATATCGCACGCCTGTGGGTCTCTTGTTGTCTCAAGACGTAGATGTATTCAACGACACGGTCTGCTTCGAACCTTCATAACTTTTAATCCGAGCGTCCAACAGAGGCGCATGTTATACCTTTTCGGAATTCCCTTAACGAGAGCTACACAATGGCATGAGATTTCACATTTTTCAAATTCGGGAAGATGGGTCCATGACCAGATCTTCAAGTATTCGCAGTCCATCCGTTGAGCTATCTTGTGTTGTTTTCACTCGGGATTGATGTTATGGTTCTGCATGACTTCTTTTGCAGTGATTTGGGATGAATTGATGCATGTTGAGTTGGTAAAATTACTATTTAGCCCTTCTAGGGTTGGTTTCGGGCTTGATGCAGTTGTAACTATCTTTTCTGAGGTTTGTCTCAGAGATTGGACTACTGTTGATTTTTATCAGTTCTCAGGGTTATCTCTAAAGTTGGTTTGATCTCCCGGGGTTGTCTTCAGTGATTTGATCTCCTGGGATTGTCTCTAGGGCTTGGATTTGATCTCCCGGGGTTGTCATCGGGATTTGATTTGATACCCCGGGGTTGTATCCGGGGCTTGATTTGATTTTTCGGAGTTGTCTCCAGGGCTTGATTTGATTTCTCGTGGTTGTCTCTAGGGCTTAGATTTGATCTTCCGGGGTTATCGCCGCGGTTAAATTTGATCTCTCGGGGTTGTCTCCGGGGCTTGAATTGATCTCCCGGGGTTATCTCCAAGGTTGGAATTGATCTGTCGGGGTTATCTTCGGTGTTGGACTTGATCTCCCGAGGTTGTCTTTAGGGCTTAATTTGATGATTTTGACTCCCAAGGTTGTCTCTGAGAGATAAAAGACGATTCTGCCCTCCAGCATGGTTAGTAACAAGAATACAAAATTTCGAATCTCTACATATATATATATATATATATATATGTATATAAAATTTGATTTTCAAATAAATGAGTGAAATTCATAATCCATGTCTGGGAATTTCATCACTCAAATCTTCAATGTCTGAAAATCTAGGTAGCTATCAAAACCAAATTTCCATTTATTCATTATAAATCTGATTCTACAATGAATCCTTGGGTCCGAGTGAACTGGCCAAGGCAAAAAAAGCAAGCGGGCCAAAAGGCCCTGGATTTTGATGGGCTAAAATTTGCAAGAAGTCGAAGCTTACCACGTGAGATCAATTATTGCTATTTTATGTTATTTTTTTGGGTTTGGTCCAAATCGGTAGAACGGTGGTAAAGTCAATAAAAAAATTGTTAGACCCGAAATTTTTATGAATAAAGATGATTTTCTATAAATACTATTTTTGAATATTATAAAATGAATTTGATATAATATTATAGTTGTGGATAATATTTATAAATTTTGCAAAGTACGCAAGTTGTTATATAATATTCAATTGGTCAGAGAATATTCGTTTTAACAGGGAATATTTGTACAACGACACAATCATTGGTGGACCCCACAACGAAATTATTGTCGGATTGAGAAAATGACAAATTTTTTTATTATAAAAATAACGGCAGAAGTTTTACAGTTAAAACAGTTAAAACTGTTGAACTACTCGATAGTAAAAGTACAGTAATACGCGTGGTTGCATAGTAGCACACGGTATTGATTATTGATGCTTACGTGAGAAGTCACTCACTTTTGTTTAATTATTGCTACAGTAATTGCTGCATAGTATCTCACGTTATTTGATTCAATTATTGTCGATATTATATATATTATTAAATCAATAAATGAAATGACAAAGTTATTAATATTATAATTTGCAATATTAACGATGTCTAGAAGTTCTGCTAAGGAGAGGTTTGGTCACCTAATTGCGCGCCAATAGGGAGAAATCCTTATTAGAAAGCTCCCTCTTTTCTGGGAACGACCTGGTCGATTAATATTGTGAATCATAATAAAGGTGATAAATGTTGTTAAAATTATTAAATTTTTATGAGGTATTTGTGTAAGTTTTACTTATTTTATGAACCCCCATTTACCCATTTTTTAAAATAATCGGTAGAAATTATTTAAAGGTGGGGCCCACATGTGGGGCCCATATGTGTTGAAAAACTGATTTTGAAATTGGGGGTGGGAGAGAGTTACGTATAAGGGAGGGAGTTTATATATATAAAATTTTGATGTGTGTGTGTATATATAATATAATATGTGTGAGTGGAAAGTGGTGGGAGAAAAGAAAGAGTGAAAGTGATGTGTGTGAGTGAAAAGTGGTGGGAGAAAAGAAAGAGTGAAAGTGATGTGTGTGTGTGTTTGATTATGAAAGGGTGTTTATATGTATATAATATAGATATGACATGTGGGTTTATATATATATATATGTATTATATTTTGTCTTGCTTTGTTATGATTGGTTGAAGGTTTGACAATTTGCATGTGTAGTATCAAAATTTTCATCCGTGAGTCTTTGAATTATTTCATCCGTGAAGAAATCTTTACACAATGCTTTTCCATTCTCCTATAAATAGAAGCTCATTCCTTCATTATTTCTTACGAATTCACTGAAACTCTAGAGAGAGAAACTATAGAGAGAAAGAAAAAAAGTGTTCTGCTTACTTCTTTACTCCTATATCCAAGACTTTCTTTTCTAAGGTAAGTGGTATTATTCTTTTGTATTTATGAAGAGAACTTCATTATTCCATTCTTTATTATTATTCGTTGGAATAACTCAGTATATCTTGAAATTTACCCCATACTTGGTGAAATTCTTCATTATTCCATTCGTTATTATTCTCATTTGGAATATCCTGCTCATGCATGCGTTTTACTGCGGACTGTTCCGCCTTTTATTATTCTGTTGGAACATCCCGCTTCGGTCATAATTTCACCGACCAGTTCCGTTATTTATTATTCTGTTAGAATAACATGTTTATCTGGCATCTGCATGCATGGTGATTTCTTTTGTTATTCCATTCTTTATTATACTCGGTTGGTTAAAGTTTTGACTTATACTCCATGAAATTAGTAGAATATCCTTGATATTTGCGCTTCATCCAGTATCTTTTCATGAAAATATTCTTCTGAGCATTCTTGAATTTTACTCTACAAAGAAGTATCATGTTGACAATTTGGACGTTATTAGTTCTTGAATAAATTAATTCTTGAATTTGTTTTATTAAATTCTTATATCATTGTCATCATCCTCGTGTTTATATTTTTTGAAAGTCATCATGGCCTATAGTGCGTAGATGGACTTGGTATGATTATGACCAGGATTATTCGGTGTAATCATGGTAGTAATGTTATAAATGATGTGGTAAAAGTCCTCATTGGCTCAGTAGTACATTGATGGGCGATTGTTGGCATGATCATGACCATCGATTGATGAATACACGAATATCCTTGGCACCCAGAGTGTATGAATAATTTATGGTTGTGATACTAATGAATATCCTTGGTAGTAGTGCGAGGATGATGTGGATTATTTATTAAAAGTCGAGTCCCAAATGATAAAAGTGATGAAAAACCTTTTAAATCATAAAAGATAGTAGATTTTATTCTCTACTGACTCTTTTAATGTATTGCTTGTTCACCGCAGATTAAACTTGATGTTTGTTATATTTTATCGGTTTAACATTGTTGAAGGCTAATGATAATTTATTCGCATTATCTTAGTCATAATATTTCTTCTTTGGGCTAGTTGAGCTCACCTTTTCTTTCACTTGTTCTCTTGAAAAATAAGAACGTGGCCAGGACTAGTCGGGAACTAGAGTGATCATTCAAATGATAGTATTAGTAGTCCTCACTATTCTTACATTAAATAGTGTGACAATAAATGTAATGAGGACTTATTCTGAGAGTGAATATTATCTGAAGACAATAATTGTATTAAAACTCACACTCTTTCTCTTGTTGTATATTAAAGATTGTATTCAGTATTACATCTATCATGTATTTGGTGACTCAGAATAGGTGATGTATACCTATTTTGGGGGCGTCACAAAAATGTCCGAATTTTATTGGGCTAAAATTCTGCAGCCCAAAGCCCGATCTGTGGCGAACGGGCTGGCCCAACCCGCAGGTTTGGGCTTGAGTTGCCAGGTCTAGTAAAGAGATATATATATTACAAGTGAGTTGAAATCTCATATATATCAGAATATTTATCAGAGAAATAATAAAAAAATAAATGATTAATAAACATAAATGACTCAAAAATTAATTGTTTAAACTTTTGGTTTAAATTGGGGTTCAAACATGTTAATTAGTGTTTTTTGTATGCGTACACGACACGCAATCGAGTGGTTAATTAGCCTAATGTGATGAGCTCATTTGTGAGGGAAAAAATGTTAGAATATCATAAGTGAGTTGAAATCTCAGATAGGCATAGGCATAGGCATAAGCACATAGGAACATAAGAGAAATAATAAAAAAGTGAAGAATTTATATATGAATGAACCCATGACATATGACTTAATTAAGCTTCTAGATCAAATTGAGTTCGCATCGATTCTCTCCCAACAATTAATCTTTTTTCTTGCAGTGGATATGCTTCATAGATGTCGAGTTTTCTGAATTTCTAACTTAATCTAAAATACAATTATATATAGTCATTAGTTACTCCTTGTAGATTCAAAGTATGTACCTTAAGCCATATAGTTATCGGTGATAGTTTATTGGTGAAGTATCAACTAAATTAATTTTATATATAGGATAGGATGTTATTATTATTCTTATTGTTTGATTTAAGGTTGATAATATCAAATTCGGACACTAAAACTCATAAATACAGTAATATGTTACACATGCAAAGAAATATACTTTTATAATTAATTTATAAATATGTCTACTCCATAAAAGAATTGAATATATTTATAACAAAATTATATTTATTCAATCAACTTTATAGTGTATTTATCGTTTATCCTATCAAATTTATATTGCACTTATCATTTAGTACTACTAATTAATCGATCCACTATTAATTTTTGCTAAAGTCCCTGACCAGCCAAGGGAAATTACTCCTTTTATATTAATGCAAGAACATGCACAAACTGCTGAGTCCGATCAGCAATTAATATCAGCCCTACATATGGATTGTAATGGAAAGAGGGAACCATTCATTAATTATAGTATATACAGTATATAATAGTATTAATATCTGTATATGATATTACATCTAATCTAAATATACACAAATACTACATAATATATATATATATATATATATATATATATATATATATATATATATATATTTGTGTTTCAATTTTATTATTTGAGCTTCATCATATCTTTAGGACAGCAACAAGTAATATATTAGTCTCTAGATATGTAAAAGATGTGATCTTTTCATAAAATTTATATATGCAATACAAGCTTTATTATAAAACATAGAAAGAAAAAAAATCTCACTTTAAATATAGGGAAATAGCAAGGTCGTGTGTGTCAGTGTGTGTGTGTGTGTATATATATATATATAATTCTAAGACCAAATCAGCAATCCGCCTGTGACGTTAGGCAAAAGTAAAAGTGTCAATACGCAGCTGCATGCACCCATGCATGATTCATGCACATGAAATTCGCAGATGACGTTAGGCAAAAGTAGGAGGGTATTTGGTAAAAATTGAATGAATATGAATCTGAATAAGTTAAATTTGAATCTGAATGAAAAGAGTTGTTTGATAATTGACATGTCTGAAACATCTGAATAATAAATTTTTATTATTTTACTCCTTTAAAAAAATTCAAAATTCTTGTAAATTTATTTAATATTCCTTAATACAATAGTTAATATTGTAAAAAAAAAACTTTATTTAGCCCTCGTTCAGCTAAAAAAATAACACAAAATTATTCAGCCTAAATCCTCTGAATGGTTGACCGATTTAGCCGTTCAAATGTTTTTTTTTTCAAAACAACGCACTAAATGGTTGGGGAACAAAATTTTGGTCAAATCTCAAGTCCGAATCATCTAAATAATACCTTAAACTAATAATCCAATAGTATTTTTTTGGATAATATTAGTCCACTACATATTTATCCAAAAGATCATGACTAAATATATTATTGTTAATAACTTAATTCTAGATAAATTTTTTTCATATTTTTTGTCTTTTTGATGTGAAAGTTGAGTGTTACATCCTATCTAGCGGTAAGAAATTTTAGGTAATTAACTGAATTAATGTGTAGCTCCATGTCTGCAAAAAATTATTCATTGTACAAACTAAAGAAGACGTACGTGGAATAACCTATTAATTAATTAACTAATATTTATAAAAAACTCTTTAGATATACATTTTGTTTTTAAAGTCAAACTATGGTATATTAAATTCTAAAATTAGTATACGATTCATAAAAGTTTAGAATTAAATAAATTTTGTAATTAATAATTTTTATTATATATCTTTGTTATAATAATTGTATTAATTAAAATTAAATAAATTCACATCAATTTGATGTTTAATATGTTATCGTAATTTAATCTTAAATATCAAATTATATATCTAATTTTGAAACGGAAGGAGTATAAAATTAATTACACTATGAATTTTATAAAGTCCGTCATGTTAGTTAACCGTTGCTCAGCCCATATTAATTGGAAGTAATTGGATTGATTAATTATTTTTATTTATTTAAGTTAGATAAAATCTAGACCCATATTTTAAAAAAGAAATATAACCCTAACTGATAAACTATTTTGGACCAAAAAATTTCATTCAAAATCCAAATTTTCCATGAATGGCCTCCCACCTCCCTCTCTCGAAGTTGACGAATGACTATATACCATTATGGTGAATCAATTAAGGGGGTGTTTGATAAAAAATAAATGAATCTGAATCTGAATCTGAATGATTTAAATCTGAATCTGAATTAAAAAAACAGTTTGATAATTGACATGTCTGAAACATCTGAATGACAAAACTTTATTATTTTATCCCTCTAAAAAAATTCAAAATTGTTGTCAATTTATTTAATATTACTTAATATAATAGTTAATATTTTTTACTTCATTCAGCTGCTCATTTAGCTAAAAAAATCTGACTTAACCATTCAGCTCGTCCATCTTACCGATTGATAATTTCGCACCAAAAACAAACGACAATACTTTGGTAATTCAAATGATTCGATTCGGGCCCATTTAGCTCTAAACAAACACCCCCTAAATCTTAATTAATTTCTGATTGGTGGTGTTGCTTACGTTAAATATACTTGTGGTTTAATTAATTTTGAATGCTGAATTTATTCAAAGTATTAAGTAAATTAGATCAAGGTTATAGTTGGCGGCGGTTGGACGGTCTTCTAACGGCGGAGGGCGAGTCCCTAATTTATAAATTATCATTCTTTTTATCTTTTAGCTTTTCAACTCCAAAGTTTTGCATGATTATAAAAGGAAGAAATAAACAAAATTAAATATTTATTCTAATGGCATTTTGTTTCTTATAGGCTATAGAGTTTGATCAAGTTGGCATATATGTTTCGTTCCTGTCCTGTTAGTTAAGTAGTCTTCAAATCCTATTCATAAAAGAATTGATATTATAAAAAAGTAATTATTTTATTTTTAATGGGTGTCCTATTATGAGAAGAATATTATTTTTAATAGGAATATTATTTTAGAAGTAATCCTAGCTATTTGTAGTATGTATATTTATTACGTAGTGTCCTAATTAGATTAGGAAAATAGAATTGTGGGAACGTATTTTATAAATAGTGTTGGGATGTAATTATTTAGGTCTAACCAAGGTGTAGTCTAACTTATTTAATGAACCAAATTTAGTGTTGGTCCCATATAAGTTTAGTTGGACAGCTTGCATAAGACTGATCGAGCAGGATAGCTCATGGGAATAGTTGTCTCAAATTGCGCCCTAAAATAGATAAGTTTACATCGTTTTACACATGATAGATAATAAAGTAGGATGATAAATTTGATATATTATATCCTTTCTATTTATATAAAAAAAAATATTTTCTCCAAATGCTAGATTCATAAAATGAGCCTAATTTTCTATATAAAAATATCAAATTATTTAACTCAAAATCAAAATTAACTGACAATGAAAAGAATTCATTCTAATCATTAAATAATAGACATATTTTTTGCCGAAAAAGATGGGAGGAATGAATCTATTACTTTTTTTTTAATATTTTATAGAATTGAATTTTTTTCATAATACAATATTTTGGGCGTGATTTGGATACCTATACCAAAAAATGTATGTATAATCTACACAGACTGTACAGACTTGTTTTGTTATACGTATCCAAATCACATCCAAAACACTGTATTATATAAAAATTTTAGTTCCAAAAAATATTAATTTTTTTTAGTTGTTTTTTTTTAAAAAAAGTCCGTATTTTAAGAAAGTCCGAGAGTCCGGATAGAAACCGGACTCTCTCTCTCTCTCTCTATATATATCCGATCTCTGATAGCGAACCAATAAACCAACCCATATATAATACTGCTTTTTTCCATCGCTATAGCATAAAAATCGATTTTCTATGCTATATGCAGAAAAAAAAAATTCGTCGTTATAAATGGGTTAGTTTCTTGGTTCATTCCTTCCAAATATTTGGAGAAGCGGACTAATATATATATATATATATATATATATATATATATATATATATATATATAGTCCATGACCATCCATGGTTGTTGGGCCTAGGTAGAGGCAAAAATGAGCACCGGGCCGGAAATCATGTGAAGATGAATGTCAAGTAGAGAATTAAATAGGATTTATTTTATGTTTAAACATGTGAAGATTAAAGTCTAAACCAATCTCACATGCATCATCACAAATTAAAATTTGAAAGAAAAAACAACGGCGGCAGTTGTTTCGATCCGGCCTTTTTCTCACACCAACAAAACTAAAATTATGAATGTCAAGTAGAGAATTAAATAGGATTTTTTTTATTAATTTAATGTTTTTTTTGGGTTTAAAAAGGTGCTGATTTTGTTTAGAAGGAGCTAGGTTTAGTTAGGATTGATGGACTTGAATAAATGAACAGTGCTTCATTTGTAAGATCCTGATGAGTAATTACGGTCATGATGCAAATGAATGTCATGTCGTTTTGAAGCTGGGACTCTACTCTCTACTCTCTCGCTTTCTCTCTCTCTCTCTATATATATATATATACTCAACGAAGCATATATGCACACATACACTCACCATTATAATATTTGTTAAAAAAAAACATTTTGTCTGATATATATATGTGTGTGAAAGAAAATATGGCGTTGATTGGTTGCACAACCATACCTCAAATATATGCTGTTTTCAAAATAACCCCGGCCTCATAAAAAAATATTACTCCCTCCGTCCCGAATTATCTGCTGTTTTAGAGTTCTACACAGATATCAATATGTATGATAAAAATATTAAAATACCCTTGTGTTGATTTTTTATTTTCTACAATTAAGGCTTTAGTAAAAAGAGATTGCATGTCCATGGAAGAGTGTGCCAGGAAGGTATTTTAAGAAGCATAATTTTGACAATCGATCTTTATTGGTGGGAATATGAAAATGATGCTTAAAAAATAGAAAAGGCTTGAATGAGTAATGACTATCAATAATTAGGGTAAAGAGGCATACTTGAAAAACAAAGGAAAAAAATACATTAAAATCTTGAAAAAACAGATATTATGGGACAAAATTTTTCTGCTAAAACAACAGATAATTCGGGACGGAGGAAGTACGAATGAGAGAGTATAAAAATATTATTAGTAGCGAACGAGTGATTATTTATAATTTCGACCATTAATTTTTACAATTAACAATAAAAATAATATATATTTATTTTTAATTTATATCAAGTACATATTATAAATAATTCTCCATATATATATATATATATATATATATATATATATATATATTCAATTCTAGATAGGTAACCATGCATTAGTTATTCATACAATTAATTGGTGATGTGGAGATGAGGTACGTATGTATTGGAGTAGACAGTAGTACCAGCTAGCTAGTCAAGTGCTGGTTAGTAAAACAAATCAAGTGGTTGCTTCGTCAATTGTTGGATGCCTAAAATCATCATGATTATGATTATGGAAAGGAATGAATTAGGAAAAAAATAAATAACCATCATGATTAGATTAGATTCGAATTGAGACTACTTAAGTCAAAACTTAGAATGACCACTTAGAATGACCGCATAACGGAAAATTTATCTAGTGCTACCTAGCTACCTTGCTATTATATATATATATATATATATATATATATATATATATATATATATCGTCGGTTGTAGACGTTAAATATAGTTGATCAATTATAAAACCACGTTATATTAGTCAAATTTAATTTTTTTAAATTTTTTTAAACTTAGTAATATTAAATTGTAAATGTCAAATAATAGAGATGGATTCTACGATTCATTGATTTACTCTAAGATTGTGAATCAATGAAAACTAAAATAAATAAAAAAAACATGTTTACTTTCATTATCTAAACTCATAAATCTCTCAAATAGTTCCTGAAACTCTGAATTCACCATTTTGTTCCGTTGTTTTTGTTTAGATCAAGAATATAGATTATAATTATAGTTATAATTTTATTTATTTATATATTATATACAAAATTCTGCGTACATACGCATATGTATAGATAGGTTTTTTTAAAGAAAATTCTTTAAGATTTTAATTGTTTATAATGACACCGCAGAGTATTATGGTGACAGGGAGAACATGATATATTAGAAGTCATGCAATGTTTCAACTTTTATTAGGGAGTTATTGAAGGGATTTCGGCACAAAAACACAGCGAAATATATAAAATTTTTAAAACAATTTTTGAAACCCTAAAATAGGATCTATGCGAAAACATATTAATTCAGAGGTTTAGATATTTTATCGATTATCCAAGCTAGAATGGATACGATAGAAAATTCTGGAAGGGCTTCGAATCTTCAACGCAATCCAACGGAACTGCGTCTCTACTGTATCCACACGAACGTCCTGCGAATCGTCACACGATCTGCAATAAAAAGAACCGCGGTACTAGCCACTAAGGATCTGGATTTTTTAAAGCTTTTCTCTCTAGTCTCTCTAAGAGCGGTTAGGATTTTTAGGTTTATGATATTATTCCTAAAATAGCTGATATATCATATATATAGCAGTCAAAATGAATTAATCAAAATTAATTAATATACATATATACAAATTATCCTATTAATTTAAATTCATAATTTAAATACTATCAATCATATTGACATATTTAAATCCTTATAATTTAAATTAATTCTCTTTTAATCACGTTCTAAGTGTGTGACCCTATAGATTATTATTACGTTGGCAATAATCTTAAAATCATATTATAAAATTATAAACAGTGAGCGACATCTAGTAATACATCACTGCTACTCAAGTAATAATAAGATCGGTGATTCGATGCAACCTTTTCATGGCCAATATTTCAATATAATTTAATCCTTTTAACCTTGACATTCTAGATTAAACTCGAGGCATGGAATGTGTCATACTCTTCATAATTTAATATGAGTTTTCTTGATCAATGAGTAGATTATATGAAACAAATCATTATTTGAACATGACCATGCATTTCATAGTCCTACCCAATCAAGAGGCCTATGAATATCACCCTAATATATAGGAGGGTTAAATTCCATCTAGATCACTCATATTTCTCACACAATTCATGATGTACCCAATAATCACCTTTATTGTCCACCCTATTAAAGGTGACCTTTGATGATATCAAAGTACATAAATTCTCGTAGTAAATATAGTGATTTTCGATTGGGAGGATCATTATATCATTGTCACTATGAGAATTGCTAATGACACTTTGCATAATGCTCCACGTAGAATTCTCATGGTGGGTCTGTCCAATACATTGTTCTTTAACATGTACCTATGCATTGACTCAATATCCCATATATTTATGACCAATGAGATTTGGCCATCAGTCAATCCACATACTAGTCTCAATGTATCATTGTTGTTCCATTAAGAATGATACTCGACTACGGACATTTAAGAGCAATGATACTAATTGTAATTATATAATCTCATGTTCAAGTCACATACTTGAAGCCATATAATTTGTATCACGTATACTATTCTAAGGAATTTTATTATGCTAACATTTATATAACGCAGTAAATAAAATTATAATAAAATAATTCATTTATTCAATCAAATATAATATCAAAATGTTAAGTAATTATATCAAATAATTGGTCTCTAGGGCATAAAGTACTCTAACAATTATAAGTCAATTGTGGTTGATAATTTAGATAATTCCTCGAAAATTTTTATTAACGATCGAGTAAAAGAAATCGCAGGTGATTTTGGCCCAAATCTTTCCTTTCATCATGTGAGTTTTTCTTTTCTTTAACCCTTAATTTTTTGTTTCACTTATTTGGAGGTTATAAAGATTATAATTTTCTATTGATTTTCGTTTATTTATGTTAAAGAGAAGGAGCGGGTGTTGTTGGTGAATTCAGATCTTCAATAATTCCTCTTCACTGGTTACAACTCTTTAAGAAACTCATATATATTATATGGCATCCGCAGTTTAATATTAAGGAGTCTAGAAAATTTAAAAAAAATTGAATTTGGCCAATACGACGTCGTTTTCAAATTAACCAGTCATACTTAGCGTCCACAGTATTAAGCTGCAGACAAGAAATATTTACAAGAATATTTTGAACATTTGTATCATATGCTATATATATATATATATATATATATATATATATATATATATATATGATCCAATTCATGACAACCGGTTACCAGAACACTATTCATGATAACCAACTTGTAACACTATGTAGCGGCTGTCCATTATTAAAGTAAGATTATATTAAAAAAAAAAAAAAGTACCGCTACTACATGCAGTGACTTGAAGAAAAAGAACACATGAACATTTGCTACTTTCTTAGGTTAGGAAAGAGAACATGAACACTTGATTTTTTAGCAAATTGTTATTATTATTATTATTATTATTATTATTATTTTAAAAAAAGTCAGATTATATTAAAAAAAAATGGGACTGCTACATACTGTAGCGACTTGCTCGACATACCCAGGACACCAATGTCACATGTAATATTTTGACACTAATGTTGTGCAGGATGTTGTTGTTAGATACATAGGCTCATGTTTAATTAGATACATACACTAATGTTGTACAGGATTATTGTGAGTGTGTAAGCAAAGCCACTACACCATGTAGCGGTCCCATTTTTTTTAATATAATCCGAATTTTTTTTATAAAACTAATAATAAGAATAGCAATTTGCAAAAAAAAAAAAAAAAAAAAAGTATAATTTCTTATAGCAATGTGTAAGCCGCAAAAATGAAAATGAGATAAGCAAAATGTAAATGTTACAACCAAAATGAAAATGGGACAAACAAAAATGAAAATGGGACAAACAAAAATGAAAATGGAACAAACCATGCAAGAAGCAAAGCATGTAGCGGTCTTAATTTTTTTATAATAGTGCAAAAAAAACAAGTAGATGTTCTCTTTCCTAACCTAAGCAAGTAGCAAGTGTTCATGTGTTCTTTTAATAATAAATCAGACATTAATATAATAGGTATTCTTTTATTTATTTCTTGATATTTAGTTTTTATTTTTAAATGACATATCATTACTTCTTACACTTACAGAACACGATATTATTGATGTTGTACAATGAGCATTATGAAACAAAATTTGTATAAAAACTAAAAGATTGCAATCACTAAACAGGTTGTAATTTTGTCATATTCCTGTCTGAGTGTAATATCAGACACAAATACTTAATTAAAAGATAGAGCATAAGATATATATTAGTCATGCCTCAATCCTCATGCTCGTCATATATATTACTATTACTATTAAATACAATAACGACGAAATAAAAGATGTGGCTTAATTTGGACTCTTGCAGCGCCTTATGATTGTGCTATTCTTAACATTTATTAGAAATATATTATATATACCTAGAATTTTATTAATTAATGATATGTTAAAATTTTCATATATCACTTTAGTAGTAGTTTCAAAAATAAAATTTTACGCATTAAAATTAAGGAATATTTATAACTATATTTTTAATTTTAAAACGAAGAAACATAGAAAAATAAAAATGCATGCGCTAATTGAAAATTATATAATAGGATTTAGTGGATCCTTTGGAGCACTATCTAGGCTAGGTATGTAGCTAATTAAGTGGTTAGCATGAAGTTTATTTTTGAGTAAGTTGATCAATTGATCAATAGAGTGCTGATATACAGGCGATGCTCTATATGTGTCAGCATTCTATTGGTCAATTAACAAATTTATCCAAAAATAAACTTTATACTAACCGAATCCGAATTACTCAACTTAACTGGTAATTTTTGTTATAATATTTACCTCTCCGACTCCTTATCTTTCATAATATGGAAGGAAGGGCGGGCATAAACAACATTTAATTATTATACTTCTAATTTGTATTAATGTCAATGTGTGATCATGTAGTGCTGGCCTTGTCTAAAGTTGGTCCTGCAATCATCATTGAAAAAGTTAGACGTACATGTGCTAGTGGCCAAATTCGTAACGGTTTTTAATTTATTTTTTTAAAAAATAAAATTATTAACAATATTATCGCATCTTATAATTAAAAATAAGTTGTAAGCAGAGTAATGTTAAAAATAAAAAAAACCGGTTACACATTTTTCTTAGCAACTTCTCAGATTATTTGACTATTTTAATAAACAAATTCTTCATGCCCCAAAATATACCCATTATCTTAATCGCGAATTATAATGAAAATATTCACTCTATTCTTTAGATTGTAAAAAAATGAATTATACAAAATAATTTAGATTATTGAACGACCTGCTTACTTTAATAATCTTTTTGTAAAAATTATAGTGAACCTGATATGATCTCAATTATTGAATAAGCAACTTAAATTAAGATGGAGAATAATCAAATAAGAAGAGGGTACAACAAACATGCCAACATAGATCATGTTTGATTACATAGTGTTTAATTAGAGAAGGGAATTAAAGATTTTGTTCGTTTAGAAATAATTTATTAAATTACAACTTATTTAATTCACAAATTTAACAGTTTAACTCTAAAGCAAGACATCAAAAATAACATAAATGTAGAAAACAACCCCATAATAACTAAAAAGAGTATTTTAATCCTTTTCCCTCCCTCATCATAAACATGTATAACTATAATTCTTCCCCTTAAAAGCCCAATGTTTGATGTCTCCGACCCCATCATCATCGTCTCTCTTCCATTGTTGTCGTTGAGGCCTTCGAGGGTGGTTGCACAAGAAGAACGAGTGCGTCTTCTTTGTGTGTGTGTGTGAGAGAGAGAGAGAGAGAGATTCTTTGGGGATAGAGCGGTAGTTTCAGGGGTGCTTTTCTTGGAGATTTTAAGGTCGAAGGTCATAGTTGAGATGGAGGCCTGTCCCCTGCTCAGACCCATGGGGCTATCCCCTGTGGGTCCTACTATTATATTCTACCTATTCTAGTGGGACCCACTAGCTTCTCCCTCTCTCTGCATCTCTCACTCGGCGTAGGTGGTTAGTTGTTTTCGAAGGTTAGACCCTCCAAAAAAAAAAGAAAAAAAAAAGTACACTAAAAGCCATGATACCAAATCTTCTCATGTATTTTTGGACCCCTTTACATTCCTGTCCTACCTGACAAACCCCACGCCACCCCACCTGGTCACCCCATATATATACTCAATGCCTTACATGCCTTCTTTAACATCCTTAATCCCACTGGTAGCTAGCTTATTGTATTTATAACATCTCTCTTAATATGATCCAAACATATTTATAACTACTGTTACATAATTTGAAACATTTGACCAGTTAATTAATTGATTAATGTCAGAAGGCATGCATTTAAGTGTAGATGGTCATTCTCGGGTCCCTCCGGGTTTCCGATTCCATCCAACTGAAGAGGAGCTTCTGCACTACTACTTGAGGAAGAAAGTGGCATACCAGAAGATCGATCTCGATGTCATCCCTGATGTTGATCTTAATAAGCTCGAACCCTGGGATATTCAAGGTACGTTACATACATACCTACTACACCTATATATCACCTTAATACATCTTTTACTAATTAATTATAATGCTCATCCATTCATGACACCGCAATTAAATTTCCATGCATTTTGGTACAGAGAAGTGCAAAATAGGATCCACCCCACAAAATGATTGGTACTTCTTCAGTCACAAAGACAAGAAGTATCCAACAGGGACTCGGACTAATCGTGCCACTGCCGCTGGATTCTGGAAAGCAACGGGCCGGGATAAGGTCATATGCAGCAGCCTCAGAAGAATTGGGATGAGGAAGACTCTTGTGTTTTACAAAGGAAGAGCCCCACACGGACAAAAATCCGATTGGATTATGCACGAATATAGGCTCGATGATAACACCACTAACCATCATGAAACCACCACTGTAAGCCTTTCTCTGCCTCTTTAATTTCTCTAGATCTCAGACACATGCACGGCGGGAGTTTTGATTAATACTAGCTAGCTAGTAAAGTGACAGATTGAGTCTTGAATCCTGCAGGAGTCTACTAGTTTAGTAGTAGGAGAGTACTCGACTAGTGCAGAAGATGGGTGGGTGGTGTGTCGGGTTTTCAAGAAGAAAAATTATCACAGGGCGCTCGAGAGCCCCCAGAACTCATCCACCATGGAATCAAGGAGGAGCCACATGTACTTGAGTGGTTCCGCTAAAGATGAGGGCGTTCTGGATCAAATACTTTTGTACATGGGAAAATCTTGCAAAGAGGAAGATCATGAAACAGACAGCAACAAGAATAATAATGTCACTAGTATGCAATCTAGCAACCCAATCAACAACACACTAGCAGCCATGATCACTAGTACTAGTGCTGATGAATTAGTCCATGGTAGATTTGTGCATCTTCCGAGACTAGAGAGTAGTACTAGTCCAACCATTCCATCCCTACTACGTCCCATTAATCATGATCAGGATTCTACTAGTTTCAAGTCTCTTGGGCCATCTATAGATGAGGAGGTGTTCTCAGGAACCCAAGCAAACACGGTGGATGACCCAAAAGATGATGGACTAATTAACGATTGGGCCGCACTTGACCGGCTGGTTGCTTCCCAGCTCAATGGCCAAGCAGAGACACCGAAACAATTGTCTTCCTGCTGCTATGGTGACCACCCAGACAATGACGACAGCGACTTCTGTTTTTCCAGCTTTGATCATCATGATTTGGGACATGAGTTGCCAAACCCACGTTGTAATCGACTAAATCAAGCTTCTCAGGTTTATAACAGCGAGATTGAACTGTGGAGCTTTGTTCGGGCGCCGTCGTCCTCGGACCCCTTATGCCACTTGTCTGTATAACAGATGTATTCACATTACCATATTTACTCTTATAGTAACGTCAATTATAGCGTGATTGATTGTGTTATAGTACGTACGTAGTAGTTGTACTTGTTAGTATTCTATAAATAAAAGTGGTAGTCAATAAATATACCTATTATGGAATTATACGTACCCGGTTCCTCACCCTCACCCTCACCCTCAAACTCAACCATAAAAATGTAATGTTAGTATTCTATAAATAAATAAATAGGAAAGCCTAAGAATACATATATAGTCTATAGATATATGTATATACGTGTGACGAAATTAATTGAGGTAATCAATCTCATATATATCTCTGGACTAGACTCTCCCATGTTAGGGAGGGTGGTTGAGTTGAAAAATGGAGCTTGGCATTATAAAAACATATATACACCATGCAATTAACTTTACAGGAGATATACAGAGGATTACTTTTTGCAACAAAACTTAATTGGTTGGGTCGTTGGCCCTACGGGAAACGGGGAAAGTAGTGTGAATCAACAAACCAAAAAGAAGAATCATGCTAGCTAACTACTTAATTATAGATATACGGTGCATGGTGTTGCCGATTCTCTACCACCAACCGTACCGTAAAAAGTAGACCAACTTTTCCTAAAACAAACTTTTGAAAGTAAGAATATTTACTGTACATAATAATTATACTACAAGACGATATCAATCATGCATCCTTAAACACGTACGCCCTTGATATTATTGTCTCACAATATGCATGGAGGAGTCTATTTTGCTAAATTTGTTAGTAGTATGAAATAAACCTGCAGTAACTTTTATGTAAAGCAATTCTACTGGAGTATTTTCTTCCTCGGAGTCAAAAGTAATTAATGCTAGCTGTTGGGTTATAATATTTCTCCTCCTATTTCGAAAGGGTATATTGGGCCCATTTATCGGTTTTAACTGTGTTGAGCTTTTTATAATTAAGCCATATGGACTTTTTGAGCCCATCTATTGTGTCAACTTTATTTAATCCTATTGAATAAGGGGTTGGTTCGTTGGATTAACTCATTAGGTCATTTAATATCTATTACTTTGACTTGTAAATGATGATATAGTATGACAGCTTGACCAAGATATTTGCCATGCATTAATGTGGATGTGATTATAGTCGATTACGCAAAATAAAGGCGAAGAAGCGTGAGATTTAACTCCATGCGATTTATTTAATCCATCGGTCATGGGGATATGTCGGTGATGGTGGGCGACACGATAATCCAAGCAAGGATATTATTTCTTAGTGAGTAAGTCTTCACAAGAGGAGAATACGTTTTATTCATATATACACATTCACACAACTCATAAATTATCACTCTCAATACACTAAATTCTATTATCCTCTTGAGTTAACTTTGTGAATGTACATACTTACTTCTTACGCTTTAAGCTATCCCAAGCGACGGTCCCTGGCCAAATCAAGCTTGTGGTGTTTGTCGTGTTTCTTGTCTGCGGAGATCGGACGTCTTTCGTGATTGGGGCGTGGAGAAAGATCTTAAGCGTTAACATTGGCGCTAGAAGGAGGCGGTGTTTTTAGTGTCTTGAGTATTTTTCAATCACAGAGTGTGTTTTATTCTATTCATTTTTCATGGGAAAGAGTAGAACACCTACACCACAAGGACGGTGATGTCTCCGTCGGTGAGTCATTCTGCATGATGTCGCCAAAGATCGTTTGGGACCAACTATAAGTGTGCATGCTTGTAGACGGCGTCAAATCAGTCACTTTGAACATTCTCGATCAAAGCGTTAGAGCAAAGCAAAGCGTAAGCTAGTTTACCCTACGGAGAAGGGATCGGCCATGGTTCGGAAGCGTAGAAGGCACTCTGCCTATAACTCGTTACCGAGATGACGAAGACGCAAAAAAGCCTCCGGTTGGCTAAAATGGCGGATGAAAGCGGATAAAATTTATGGAAGTACTTTTAAAGCAGCGTCGAAGATATAAGCGAAAGCGATGGCTCGGATGGTTGAATTGAGAGATGAAGAGCTCGGTATGCCCAATCCAAGAAGAGCAAGTGCATCGAGTGGGAAAGAACCTGCTTCATTCGAGTATGATGATCTACAATCTGGTCGAATTAGGGAAGAAGAGGTCCCAAGCCCTACTCCTCGGAGGTCAAAGAGGACTCGTTATTCGCCAATTCGGAGAATGTGGACGAAGCGAGAGAAGAGGTCGATCCGAGATCGTACTCAGAGCATCAAAGAGAAAGCACTTATTATCGCACATTCTCACCATAGTGCCCGAATTCATAAATGAAGTGTATCCGGAGGACGTCTCCCCGAGAGTCTCACCGAGGGCATCCCGACCAGACACTTTCGTTATCGGAAAAGCCCTCTAAAATTGAAGGTTCCGGTGAAAGAATCCTATCCGTTTATAAGAAGAAGGGTCACCGGAGAAAGAGGCGTCATCTCAACCGTAGGCGTGGAGTATCGGTTAAAGAACCGAAAGAGCTTCAAAGCAACAATAAGTCCGAAAACCCAAAGACATTCCGGAAAGAAGGCATCTCCTTTTTACTGCGGATATTCTCGTGGAAAAAAGTCAACCCCACGAAGAAGTTGCCTCATATAGAAAGTTATGACGGATCGGGGACCCTTACGACCATAGTCGAGCGTTCGATCGACTCATGGATTATTATGACTTTAGTGATCTTTGCTAAATGTCATACTTTTGTCACAACTCTTAGAAAGGATGCGGCGGTGGATGAGAACCTTACCTCCAGATTCATCTCATCACAGGAAGATATGTGCGATAAATTCCATGACGCGTTTTGGGAACAACCAAGAAGAAGGGAAAGCCAAACCGGTTCTTTGGCTCAGGTTCGGCAATCCTCTAATGAATCTTTGGGCCAGTATGTGAAGCGGTTCCGGGAAGCAGTCGGTCAAGTAGCGGAGCTGAATGATCTACAAGCGGTGGGACTATTTCAGAACGGGCTGGATTTGGTCAAGTCAGAGAAGTTGGTGAAAAAACTTATGTTTAACCACCAAAGAGTCCGGTCAAGCCTTTGATAAAGTGAAGGCTATATCATAGTGGAGGAAGCCATGAGTAGCCTCAAGCGTCCTTCTTTAGATCGGCCCCAGAGATACGGATCGAGACAAAACTCATGAAGACCAGAAGAAGAGTGAAGGACACAAAGACCGCCACGCAGGTGGGACGAAAAGGTATAACAATTAGGCGGTAGGTGGAGGGCGTTAATCCGCTCCACCCCGTAGGGTAAACAGGACTTACATGCATTTACTTCCAACGCCGATAGGGTCATTATCTTAGATCGATCAAGAATCAACCTATTTTCGAGCCACCACGAGATAACATCAAGCCCGGAAGTGGAAATCCTCATAAAGTATTATGACTACCATCAAGCGTCGGGACACGAGACGAACGATTGTGCCAGCTTTAAAAGAGTTCATTGAGAGAAAGGTACAAGGTTGGAGCTTTAGTTCAATATGTGGTCGCTCAACCAATCGGCGAAGAGATCGAAAGTACCGCCTTACCGCTTCAACCTAATCACCAACGTTGCCCGCCCGGATCGACCACCAAGGCATGTGATAGATGTCATCATCGGGGTACTTCCGCAAAACTCACCGGAAAGAAGCGCCGAAATTATTTGGATTCGGTTATGTTTGGGTATGTACATTCCTCAAGATCGATAGACCTTATCCGAATCTGACCAGAATCTCTTTCATCGATGAAGATTACCCTTCTGGAATTATCGAACCTCATGAGGGATCATTGGTGCTTCTTTTGCATGAAGTGGGTTCTTGAGATATGAAAAGGATGATGGTAGATAACGGATCGTCTGTAGATATCTTGTATATGCACGCTTATCAAAGGATGAATTTGGATGGGCGGAAGATGGAAATTGGACAGAAGCTCCTCTTTATGGTTTCAAAGAATGATCCGGTTAAAGTGGTATTTGAACCATTGACTCCCAATCATATTCGGAATGACCCCTCAACAGTACAAATTATTTGCAAATTTTATGTTGTACATGTAGATTCTCGCTTATAATGCAATTTTGGGGAGGCTACTTTAATTGCTTTCTACAAGTCAGTAACATCAATTCCTCATTTTAAAATCAAATTTCCTACTACCATGGGGTTGGTGAGGTCAAAGGAGATTTGGATCTGCTAGAGGTGTTACAAAATGTCATTATTTCTTCTGGTGTGGGGGTATCGAAGCGAAAAACAAGCCATGGCGATAGAGATCGAACCCTTCACCGAAAAGTAGCTCTGAACCATCATCATGCCAATTTGGAGAGACGTAAGAGATAGAGCTCATCCTGCAAGGAAGACAAGATTTGAAAATAGGTTCTAAGCTTGCGGGAACCTCTCCTGACGAACCTCATAGAGCTCCCGAGGTGTTATGTTGATATCTTTGCATGGGAACCTCGTGATATGCCGGAGTAAGCAGGGATATTCTTGAGCATCGATCGAAATGAACCCGTCAAAGAAGCCATTCGACGTAGAGGAGGATCTTTGCGCCAGAAAGGTCGGCCAATCATCATATGATGAAATTGCAAAACTTTTGGCGGTGATTTTATCTTCGAGATAGACTACCCGCAGTGGATGGCTAATGTGGTGCTGGTCCAGAAGCAGAATGGCAAATGACGAGTCTGCATTGATTACACCGATCCGAAACAAGGCTGTCCGGAAGATTTTTCTATCCATTGCCCACATCGATCAACTCATTGATGCCACTTCGGGGTATGCTTTATTAAGTTTTATGAATGCATTCTCTGGATATCATCAGATCTTTATGTGTAAAGAGGATATACCGAAGACGACGTTCATTACGCATCGTTCGGTGTATGCCTATAAGAAAATGACTTTCGGCCTTATCAATGCCGAGGCCACATACCAGAGAATGATGAACCATATCTTCAGATATCAGTTGGGCAGAAATATTGAGGTGTATGTGGATGACATGATTGTCAAAAGCATGTTGGTGCACAAACATTTGGATGACTTAGAAGAGTGCTTTCAGACCATTCGACATCATAACTTGAGGCTAAATCCCACTAAATGCACTTTCGGTCTGGGTGCTGGCAAATTCTTGGGGTATCTTGTCAGTCGAAGAGGAATTGAAGCCAATCCAGAGAAGATTCAAGCGATCCTGAGCATGAAGACTCCTCAGTCATTTAAAGATGTTCAAATATCATTGGAAGGATTGCGACTTTCGCGAGGTTCATGTCCAAGTCTGCTGAAAGGTGTTTGCCGTTTTTTAACACATTGAAAGGGCCGAAAAATGCAAAAATGTTCCAATGGACTTCTGAGTGTGAAGACGCCTTTCAAAGCATCAAGTCCTATTTGTCTTCGGCGCCTTTGCTGGTGAAGCCCATTCCTGCCGAACCTTTATATCTGTACCTAGCAGCTAGTTCATTGGCAATTGGAGCGGTCTTGATACGTGAAGTTGGGGGTAAGCAGCACCCGGTGTATTATGTAAGTCATGTCCTTCGTGATGCTGAAACAAGGTACCCGAACATTGAAAAGTTTATTTTCGCTTTAATAACTGCTAGTCGAAAGCTTAGGCAATACTTCCAAGGTAGACTGGTAATAGTATACACAGATCAGCCTCTGAAGAAGATTATGGGTAAGCCAGAGGTATCGGGGAGGCTAGCTGCGTGGACGATGGAATTGTCCCAATTCTTTATTGAGTATCATCCCCGAACCGCCATCAAAGGGTAAGCCTTGGGCGATTTTGTGGTCGAGTGTTCGCTTCTGGCCGATGAAGTCATAATCAAGTGAAGGATCCGACAGAGCGATTCTTGCCGCTTCTTCAAAGCCAGCGGAGAGTTCATGGACGCCGTAGATGCAGATGGGTCTTCTACTTTGGACGTCGATGGAGCGGGGATTATCTTGACGGTCCGAGGGATTCAAGTGCAAAGAAGCCATCGATTTCAATTCAAAGCGACAAACAACGGAGCTGAATATGAAGCAGTATTGACCGGTTTACGGTTAGCAAAGATTCTTGAAGTGCAAAGAATAGTCATCTTCATGATTCTCGCTTAATTGTAAAACAATTATGCGGAGAATCTGGCTTAGAGGTCCGAGGATGATCAATTATTTGGCGTAAGTAAAGGAACGACTTCATGATTTCCAATCTTACGAGTTTGGGGTCGAGCGTAACAACAATTCTATTCTTAGATGCACTCGCCAAATTAGCCACTACTGAGATGTTAATGTTTTTGAGGGGTGGGTGTATCCGAAAATTTTGCAACATCCTAGTGTTATTCACGAGATGGTAATGTGCATTAATAGAACCAATTCTTTGGTTGACGCCTATCTGGAATATTTGGTCGATGGCGTCTTACCTTCTGGGATCGGATGCTCGCCAAGAAAATCAAGTACAAGAGTGCCAATTTTGTTTTGATTGATGGGGATCTCTTTCAAGGCCTTCTTCGTCTCCATTATTAAAATGTTTGACTCCATCCGGTTTATTATGCTTCTCCGAGAAGTTCATGAAGGCATTTGTGGCGACCATATGGGCACGCTAAGTCATTAGCCTATAAAATACTTCGTCAGGGGTACCATCGGCCTACTATCTTCAAGGAAGCAATCGAGTATGTGAAGAGGTGCGAAAGTGCCACTTAATGAATCAATCTGCGTCGACCACCGGAAGAGCTATACTCGATCTTATCTCCTATACCCTTCATTTATGCAGGGGGTTGATATACTAGGTCCACTACCAAGGCAAAAGGTCGTCGGTTTGTTATAGTTGCCATAGACTATATGACCAAATGGGTAGAAGCAAAGCCACTTAGGTCAATAACGAGCAGAATGTTTGAAATTGTGTGAAAAAATTAGTGGTATTCCGCTTTGGAATTCCTAAGGTGGTAGTAGTCGGATAATGGACGTCGGTTTGTGGGATCGAAGTTTGAAGAATTTTGACCGAATTGGGGTCCAAAGATAGAAAGACTTCAATGGCTCATCCTCAATCAAACGGACAGTTGAAGTAACCAATGAGCGTCATTTGAATGGGATCAAGCGTAGGTTGGACGAAGCTAAAGCGATGGCGTAAGAGTTGCTAAGTGTACTATGGGCTTATCGAACTACTCCGAGGACTACAACCGGGATTCACCTTTGAGATCGGCTTGGTAGTGCGATGCCTTAGTCCCGCTTGAAATTGGGTCTCCAAGTCTTGAGTTAGTCATTTACAAGAGGTCTATAATGAAGAAGAAGGCCGAGGCCAATCTTGATTTATTGGAAGAAGTCGAGAAATAGCCTTAATCAAATTGGCGGCTTATCAACGAAGAGTGGCTAAGCATTATAATAAGGGGTGAAGCTTCAGCAGATTTGAAGTGGGAGATTTTGTCCTTAGAGAAGTCGAAGCATCTACGCCTCGTAACTCAGGTAAAATTGATGCCAAATTAGGAAGGACCTTATGAAATCACCGAAGTTCCAAAGCCGAGGACTTATCGTTTGAAAGCATTAGATGGGTCGTGAATTAAAAACACTTGGCATCTTGGCGAACAGAAAGTACTTTTAGTAGATTCGTAATCGAGACATCAAAAGTCTCAGAATATTTACATCATCATCAATAAAAGATCCTCTTTTTGTCTCAAGCAAATTTTGTCTTTGTTGCTGCTCAGTACATTGGTGTTAGGAGGTTCGGGAGGACTTGCTGACCATTCGATGGTAGCCTTTTTGGCAGGAGGTCACTATTTGGCATTGTCAGGCCTTTCGGGGTAGGCAATTGTCGTCACTTTGGTGTTAGGAGGTTCGGGAGGACTTGCTGACCATTCGATGGTAGCCTTTTTGGCAGGAGGTCACTATTTGGCATTGTCAGGCCCTTCGGGGTAGGCAATTGTCGTCACTATTTGGCATTGTCAGGCCTTTCGGGGTAGGCAATTGTCGTCACTTTGGTGTTAGGAGGTTCGGGAGGACTTGCTGACCATTCGATGGTAGCCTTTTTGGCAGGAGGTCACTATTTGGCATTGTCAGGCCTTTCGGGGTAGACAATTGTCGCCACTTAGACCTTGTCAGGCCCTTCGGGGTAGGCAAGTGTCATCTTTAAGACATTGTCAGGCCCTTCGTGGTAGGCAATGATCGACACTTTAAACTTCGTCAGGCCCTTCGTGGTAGGCGAATGTTATCTTATGAGTTCTGTTAGGCCTTTCGGGTAAACAAACTCCCAATAAAGCGAGATGTCTCAAGACTTTCGTAACTTGATAAGTATCTCTTTACTTTATTACCGAAGTTTTCTCTAAGTGTTGAGTTCAGAATGCCTCGTTCTTTAAACTTATCTCATCTATTATATGACATGATTAATCATTTGAAGTTAAATCCTCGAAGGGGTTTTTTGTACACTTTTCCATATAAATTTATATTGAAGTATTGACATAAAATAAAAAGTGCACTGAAGTCATAAGGAAGGAAATCATTTCTCATTAATATTTAAGTTCATTTACAAATAAGGAAATAACATAAAATTTTCACAAATATTCATAATAAGACCAAGACAATACAATAAAATTTGGTGCTTCGCAATACCATCATCATCCGAAGAGTCCAAAGAGTGCGGATCCAAGTTAGCCTTGATCGCTTTTTCCTTGCCAAGACTTCGCAGAGCTCATAGCTTTCTTTGTGAATCCTCATGATTTCTTCGTTTATTTCGTCTGAAGTTCCTATATACTCTTCACAAATTTCTTTCAAAGAACATCACCAAAGGAGGCCCAAGGTCCCAAGAGCCTTGAGTTCTCGGATCTCTTGCTTCGAGTCTTCTGCCAGTATATTCAACAAGCTTTTCATCCCGCTCCATCTTACGGATCGTCTTGGTCAAGATTTTGGCGTTGGACTTCAACTCCTTGATCTTATTCATCCTCGCTTCACTCCTCCGAACTAAGTCGACATTCATGTTGACAATTTCAAAGATCTTGAGCCTTAGTCGACTTTTAGTTCTTCCTTGAGGCCTTCACTTCTTCCTTAGCTGGGCTAACTCTTTACGAAGACCTTCGTTAGTATGAAGAAGGCCTTCACGGTGAGTCCTTTCCCGAGCCAGGCGATTTTAAGGAGGAATTTTCCTTCCTCGGCCCTCTCTTCTGGATTCACTTGATAGATCCGGGACGCAGACGGCGTCCAATATCTGACATTTACTGTACATGTTCGGTGTTATTCAATCGACTTCGGATGTGTGAGTATGAAAATAAGTAAGCAAAGGAAGAAAGAGTCATTTACCTTAGCCAAGTAGCTCATGCCATCGCTGAGCAAATCCCCATTCGAACTGTTCCCGAACCGATGGTCATCGGTCTCGCAAACGAAGGCCTCGAACAGTTGAAAGGGGAAATTGGCATCGAACCGAGGCCACATGGTCGGTGGACCCATGGCATCATGCTGGAATTCGGATGTCCTCGGTCCTTGAGGAGGAGGCATAGATCGATCGCGAACCGGTGAAGGATCCGCATCGACATTGCCTCTCTGGAGAAGGTGATCGAGTGGCATTGGCTCGGGGAGTTGAAGAAGGTTCGAAAGTCGAACCGGCCGACCGTCCGAAGGTCATTTTTTTTTGGAGACGAGAGAAGGGGTCGGTTTCGGCCATTTCGGTTAAGTGTTGGGGTTTCATTTAAAGGATTGGTTGTTGAAGAAGGGGGGACGCGGAGTTCGTCGGCGGTAAGAGGAATTATTTTGCTTTTTAATTTTTTAGCACGAAGGACTTTCGCTTGCGATCGTGTGGAGGAATGTCAAGAGACTCCTCTTTTTGGGGTTGGTTCGAAGTTGGTGGGGTTGGTTCGAGAGGTTGTTGGGGTTCAGTTGAAGGAATTGGTTGTGGGTTTACCTCGGGAAGTACCTCTCGTCAGCCGAGATTTATCTCGCGAAGAGTCCCGCCCTTTTAGGCGGCCTTCTTCCTTCGGCGAGGTCGGAGGACCTCTTCGGGGATGATGGGATTGTCGGCTTCAGGGTCATCATCCCGAAGAGGGGTTGTTGTTGGTTCAAGGGCAGGGGGTTCGGTTCGGGAAGGCTCCTCATTAGGGAGTTCTTCATTTGCATCGAGAATCCTCCCCGCCAAGAAATCTTCCAAGTCTTTTACTTAGGAAGTTGGTTTGATCAAAGGCACCGCAAATAATCACAAGTTAAAATCCGTTACCACATAAATATTTCAAAAATTATATCACGAGAATGGTCCGAGACTCACGTTTATGGTCATACAACTATGCTTTCTCTTGGTCGAAGAGAGTGAAGCTCCACTCTTGAGGAGGATCCTATTTAGAAATCACCTATTTCCTCACGCGCTCCTCGGGAATGTCACCAAGTCGTGAGATACGCTCCAAATGGTCCAATCGGGGAAGGAGGAGATCCTGGACCAAATGACGAAGAACCATTTCTCGTGCCATCCTTTGTTGCTCGAGGGGTGCTCATCGTGGGCCTCTTCTCTCGAATTTTGAGTTTTAGGCGTGGGGGATTTTGCTCAAGATTTTGAACCCTCGTTCTCCGGGATCTGCCAAATGAGAAGAGGGTGAAGAAGAGATCAACAGAGGGGTAACCCCAATTACGGCGGCGGCGATGAACGCCAAGATATATGGATATAGGAGTTGGGCACCAGGTTATGCGAAGCTACTCCAATAAACCCTGGGAGGGTAACTATGAAGGCGTGGAGGGTAGTAGAATCCCTTCTCCAAAGTGAGTGGTAGTCGGCATATATGACCACCCGGTAGATGCAGTCATTGATACATTCATTCTCGCCAATTTGGAGCCCTCATGGCAAAGTTATCCTAACATGATATCGAATCCGGAGAGCTCGTAGTTCAGATTCAGAGACGGTGGAGGTGATGTTAGCATGAGGAAATTGTTCCCCATCTTTGAAGAAATCAGTTGGAGATGGTGGATTGGCACTTGAACCCTCTTGATTAGGGTTTGAACGAGAAGAACTTGAAGGGGCTTGGCTTGGATTCACCATTGTTGAGTTTTAGAAAGCTAAAAAGAGGTTTTCTGAGAGAAGGAAGAAAGCTCAAAGGTTTGAATTTCAAATCAATAGGTAAAACCGTCAAATTTGGTGAAGTTTATCTTTTATCTTGATTTTTACACACGTGGAAATGTAGGCGCATTTAATGTCAGTAATGATGAGAATTAAAGTGGAATGCGTTTGGATGACCTTTGAATATCTTATCAGATTGGGCCTGACTGTTGGATTTCTATTTTATTGGTCCATCCTGTTCAAATTCAAATCCTTTATCAGATTGGGCTTATTGCTCTGGGTATCCACTATCCAGCCCTCCCTTATTCCACTTCGTATGTTAAAAGTGGGTATAATTCACTTATTTCCTATCCTTGGGCCTTTATTAAATTCTAAATATCATGAATCATATATAGTTTTCCATTAAACATCTTGTTTAACTAAAAAACTAGGGGGTAATGTTGGGTCATGATATTTCTCCTATTTTAGTAGGGTATATTGGGCCCATTTATCGCTTTAATCTGTTGGGCTTTTATAATTAAGCCATTGGACTCTTTGAGCCCATCTATTATGTCAACTTTATTTAATCCTATTGATAAAGGTGGGTTCGTTGGATTAACCCATTGGGTCATTTAATATCTATTACTTTGACTTGTAATGATGATATAGTATTTATGATTGACCAAGATATTTGCCATGCATTAATGTGGATGAGATTATAGTGGTACGCGGTGGCAAACAATGGCAAAGCGATAGAAGACGAACTCCAATGCATGCGATCGATTTAATCCATCGTGTCATGGGGATATATCAAAAGATAGTGGGCGCACGATAATCCAAGCAAGGATATTATTTCTTAGTGAGTAAGTCTTCACAAGGAGAGTGACGTTTATTCATATATACACATTCACACAACTCATAAATTATCACTCTCAATACACTAAATTCTATTATCCTCTTGAGTTAAACTTTTGTGAATGTACATCACTACTTCCTTACGCTTTGAAATTTATCCCCGTGGTCTGGCCCCAAATCGAGCATCATGGTGTTTATCGTGTTTCTTTGTCTGCGAGATCGTAACGTCTTTCGTGATTGAGACGTGGAGAAAGATCTTGGCGTTAACACTACCATTAGATTAGATCAACGTGAACTCTCTAAACGGAACTTGTACGTACGTGATTTCATAGAGCACTCTAACAATTAATTACGGAATATATATATATATGGAGTATGAAGTGGAGAGCATATCGTACTAAGCTAGCTAGCTAGACATAATCAAGAAGTACTTTTCCCTTCTAAACAGACAAAGTGGGATACAAATATTTGGAGTCTAGCTCGTGTATGTATAATTTACAAGCAGCAGCTAGCTGATATAACAGGGGAGAGAGAACCCTTTTTTTTTCCATCAGACAGGAGAAAGAAGTATTATTTGTCCCAAAAATAAAAACAAAGAAAGTGATACTTTTCTTTTTCTGACGGACGGAGGTGGTATATGGTAGGTGGAAGAAAAGACGTTGATGCTCGTCTTTGTCATGTTTTTTTGTATACCATGAACGTATATATATATATTTCATCAGTCATATATATATATATATATATATATATATATATATATATATATATAATATATATATATATATATTGTCCACACATACGCATATATATATATATATATATATGCCAGCAAAAGTGATGTCATGTTGGTATCATTCAATATATTTATATCTGTAGACCAAAGTTGTTGATCATCAGTTGCTGGGAAGGATATGATTTACATTTCTCATTCTTAAGAAATTATTTTGTCGCTGAATTTTGAAGTAGTAGTAACATGACTAGTGGGTTGAAAATGATGGATTCTCCTGGGTTTGAAATGTATTTTCGTGGAACCAAGATTTCTAGACCAACTCGGAAAAGAATACTAAAACCTTTCTTCTAATCAATTCAGTTGGTGAAGCTGAGTGCAACCATTAATACAACAACAAGTGAAATGACAACGAGAGGGGCCCTAACATCCCCACGCAAGGTTTTACCGACAGACCCCACCAAACAAAAGCATAGGATTAATTGGCCATAAAGTTGATTGGTTACAAGCTTTGGAAATTGCAGAGTCACCACCATGTGTTTAATTAAAGTACCGTTATATATAGTCCCTACCCCATTTTTGAATGATTTAAAATTACTCTTCCCCTCCCTTCATATATGTTCTTTTATTTATAATTATACATAAATATTAAAAAAATAATTGTATAATATTAAATATAATATCAATTGTTTATATTAATTGTCTTTGTATTGAAAAGAAAGATTTGTTATTTATTAAACAAAAAATAGTAAAAAAATTAAAATTATATTTAATACTTGAAATAATATTAGAAACTCTAACAACAAATATTAGGAGACAAAAATACTCCTCTAAAACGTCATTTAAAAAGGGAAGGAATGAGTAAGGCACGTTGATGTTGATGCTCTTTTCTCCCACGTCAGCAACTGCTGATCGCTCCATCTATGGAAATATCAAGCCATACGTCTCTCTTTTCCTAAAAATAAATGTACGTTCAGGTGTCATACAAACCAATATCAATTTAACACATCCCTTAATACACACAACATTCATAGGTTGGATCATCATCGTCATTCTATGTTTTGTTCAATTTTTCAATAAACTTTCTGTAACAGTCTATGCCCAAAAAAGCTCGAGTGCCACCACCCTAACCTGCTTGACTTGAGTAGTTTATCTTTTAAAAAGCTTCTTGAAAACTTTAACAAATAATTAAAAAAATTCAAGTTTGAACATATGTAAATATTGTTCGGAAAAATCACCTCCTAAATATTGTTGTCTTTGATAATTTAGACTGATAAAATATCAACACATGCCAAACAGATTAAATTTACAGCTCCACCAAAATAATAACCACTACAGGAAATAAGTAGAAAATATCCAACCACGAGACACCAAGATTTTTACATGGAAAACCCTCTAAAACTAAGAGGTAAAAACCACGGGACAAACTCCGAATAATTCACTAGAATATCTGAGAGAATACAAAGATATATTAATTTGAGTATAAACTCAAATTACTTCACCACAATAACTATGTGATGGAACCCAAATAAAACACCATTTTATTTAAACTATCTTTCTCTCCCTATTTTTCTAAAGCTTTACAAAAGCTTTTCTCTCTATCTTCCCTCTTTCTCTCCTAACTCTCTCGGATGGAGTATATAATTTTTGGTGTGTCTTCTTCTTCCATTTGCTGCCCCTTTTATAGCCACGAACTGAGAGAGTTAAGAAAATGTCTAGGCGGATTTCAATGGGCGGGCATTAATGGTGTGAAGACTTTGACTGACACATATTTGGTTGCATAACCCAAATATTAACGCCAAGATCTTCTGCCACGTCCCAATCACGTAAGACGCCCTGATCCTGCACAGTAAACACGATAAACACCAAAAGCTTGGACGGCCGACCGTGGGGATAGCTTCTGGCGTGAGAGTCGATGTCGGTGTTCACGAGGGTTAACAATGGAGGATATAATCTCTAGTGTATTGAGAAAGATAATAATCAGTTGAATGAATGTGTGTTGGCGTACTGTTTTGTGAAGACTTCCTTGCTATGTTATACTCTCGGACGGTTATCAGTACCACCCACCGCCATTCCGACATGACTTCAACTCCTCGGTGATCTCTGCCGATCGCATGCAGTAGCCACCTTTTCTCCATTGTTTATCTTGCCACGGCTATAATCCCATCCACATTAATGCATGGCAGTTACAACAGTCAACTATCATGCTTTTTAATCATTACTGGTCAAAGATGAAGATATTAAAATATCTAATAGGTCAACCCACTGACCCGATCTGGTTTTATAAAGATTTGGAAAGGAACAAGATGGTAACTGGGCCCAATGACATTAATACCCAATAGTAAAGACCCAATGGACTAACTAAACAAGTAAGCCCAATTCATTTGGCCCAATAGAGGAAATATCATGACCCAACATTGCCCCCTAATTTTTTATTAAACATAATATTTAATAGAAAACTACAAGTGGTCCACGATATTATAGAATCTACTAAAGGCCCAAAATGAAGGATAATCGAAATGTACCCGGTGCGATCCATAAGAGGAAACAGAAAAAGACCGGAGGCCCATAATAAAAAGCCCCATCTGATAAATGTCTGGATTTTAAACCGGACGCTGCCCATTCAAATTCTAAATCATTATCAGCATTTAATGTGCCGCCCTTGTACACCGTGTAACCGTCAGTATAAAAAGCAATTTCCCCCAATTTTGACAGTTTTACCTGCCAATTTGAATTTCAGACCTTTGAGCTTTCTTCTTCTCTTCAGAACTTCTTCCTCCTTCTCTGCGAACTATCAACAATGGCTTCCCAAACCTCCGAGCAAGATTCACCCATCCTTGCCACTCCGATCACCGCCGTTCCCCCAAATCCCAGCCCTGGTAAAGAGGTGGCCTCCAGTTCCAATCCCAAAAGTACGAAGACCAGCAAGAACCCACCTCCAAAAACCCCCAAAACTCCTTCTGAATACTATAGGAGTACAGAACGTTTCTCACATCCCAACACTCCTTCTACCGTTACTGAGATTGATTTGAAGAGGATTCGAACTCGATATCACATTTCGGATACTCACATGATTAGGGCTCCAAGATCTGGTGAGAAAATGTACCAACGACCAGAAAGTTGGACGGCCGTCCCTGTGACCATCCTTGAGAAGGGGGTTTGATTCCCTCTTCACATTTTCATAGTGACCATCCTAGGGTTTCTGGGTGTTGGGTTCGCCGAACTGGTGCCAAATTCTTACATACACATCTCGGCCTTTGTTGCTTTCTGCCATGAGCTAGGCGTCGAACCTACTATCGACTTCTTCTTCACCGTGTACAAGATCGTCCAGTCCAGAGAGAAGGGGTTCAAGGCCCTAAGCAAGCATTCCCCAAAGACAGGAGAAAAGTTCGAGAGGCATTCGTTGGTGAATACTCCTTCGAGCAATAGGGGATGGCACGAGAAGTGGTTTTTCGTCAAGGGACCTGAAATCATTTCTTTACCGAACTGGGCCACTGATGAGAAGATCTCTGCCGACTTCGGAGATATTTTTGAAGAATGCAAAGCTGAAATGATAGAACTCTTTGACAATTTTCCTAAGAAGGAGTGGAAATATGGACTTCTCTCGAAGCAAGCATGGTTATATGACCATAAATGTAAGTATCGGTCTATTTTGCATATAAATATTTGAAAATTTTCATGATGTGGACTCTAACATAGGGCTGTTTACTTTATGCAGTATCTTTGATCAGACCGAGTTTCTCAGAAGTGAAGGAGTTTGAAGATTTTCTATCCGAAAATCTTCTAAGTCACGAGAATCCACCACCGAAACTACACCGTGTTTATCCAATCCAAAACACATCTTGATGAGCCTCAGATAGAAAAGCCAGAAGCTGATGAGCCTCCCATACCAGAAGAGACTCTTCATCTTCGTCATAAGAGGAGGGCCATCCGAAAGCTCCGATCAACCCCTCTTCTAAATTCCACTGAACCTACCCCAGAAACTGAACCAATCGACAACTTAGCCCCTCCTCGAGGAGGTTTGCTCGATCGTCCTGATCGAAGAAATCTTCTCCGTGTCAAAAAATTAAAGGCCAAAGTTACCCCCTGACAGCCGAAGAGCTTAGGGTACCTCCGTCTTCAACCATTCCGCCCTTTATCCCCCTATAGAAATACAAGTTCTGGATGAGGAAGAACAAGTCGAGACAATGCCCGCACTATCACGGAAGCGAAAACACCCTTCCGATAGTCATCCCAGTTCGGCTTCGGCCCCATCACCCCCAAGAGAAACCATTCCAATGCGATCTCCATCCCCTGAAACCATATATATGGACCCGTCACCGTCCCCTGGACAACTAATTCCATCTCCTGAACGACCAAGGGTATCACTTGAACGACCCGCCTTCGGATCGTGGATATCGAACGCGAGGTTATGGGCGTCACCGACCCTATGGTCTCGGCTTCAATGCTAATTTCCTTCCAAATTTTTTGATACCTTCGTTCGAGGCAATCGATTTATCACCGATTCTTGTGATCATCATACGGACGGGGATCTGCTTGACGAAGGAATGAGCTATTTGGCTAAGGTAAGTGTGACGCCCCCAAAACAGGTATACAACACCCATTCTGAGTCGCCAAAATAAATGGTATAGAAAGCAAACTACAACTTCAATAATACAGATGTCGTGTAGGTTACGACAATACAACTGTGAGTTTGGATACAAATATTGTCTTCTAGACAATATACACACCCAAATAAGTCCTCATTAATTATTCATACACTATTTTACGTAAATAGTGAGGGACAAATAAAACATCTTCCTAGAACCATCACTCCATACCCCGACTCGATCCTCGCTACGCTCTCACTCTTGAGAAGAAAAATGGAACAAAAGGAAAAGGGTGAGCTCAACTAGCCCAAGAAAGAATATTATGACTAAGATAATATACAACAAATTATCGTTAGTCTTCAACAGGAAAAATCTAATAGAATACAATGATAACAAGTTTTAGATCAACAAATGCAATGAAGCAATGAATCCATTAGAAGAGTCACGTAGAGAAAGAATTCTACCGCCTTTCAAGGTTTAAAAGTCCATCATCAATAGTTTATCCTCGTAATAACAATCAATATACATCTTTAATCATCTTTGCACTACTGAGCCAAAGATATTGATTTATATCACCAGGTTAGTCATGTTCATCTCAACACTGCTCATCTTTTGCACTACTGTGCCAAAGATATTCATCGATTAATCGCTCATCTTTGCACTACAGTGCCCAAGATATTCATTTATATCACCATTTAGGACCGAGATGATGAAAAACATTTTAAAAGAAACGAATCCAAAGGAAACAAAATGACAAGGATTAAGGATTCGTACTTTTTTTACCCATGTCCAAAAATACTTGAAAATAATCATATTGGTGTAAAATTCAAGAATGATCAAAACATGGATACAATCAAAGCTAGTATCCGAATAGATATTTTGACTGAAAAGAAAAATTTTCATTTTTCGATGAATAGTGCCATATTCGTGAATAGTGCCATATACGTGAATAGTACCGTATACGTGAATAATAACTCCGACACTAAAAGTTCCAAATTTGATTAAAAAGTTCAGGTCAATACTTCGGCATAACGATATTGAAGAAATAATATCATTCTGAATAAATAATATCCCTTACCTCAAAATAACAATCTTTTGATTTGAATTTCTAGATATAGTCTTGTAAAACTACTTAGTATATAGAACACTCAAAGTATACTCACAAGAATACGCTCGATAATATAGAGAGAAAGAGAGAAAACTTTGTTTACGGTGTGATTTTCAATTCTAACTTAGCCATCTATTTATAGGAAAATACTAGAACGCCAAAGGAGACTAAATTAATAAAATATATTATTATTTACCAAATATTCAAGCCTACCACCAAGGAATCTGATTTTAGCCACCAACCACATGTTAAAGATGCTCACCAACCTTTGAAAAACGTTTTTCTTGAAAATAATAATTAAAACTTCCAAAAATCAATTATTTCGGAACTCCGAAACTTCAATAATTCACAATAAATATCCCTTTTATCAGAAAATTCAAATCTCGCGACTTTTTATAGGAATTTCAATTCTCTACAACTTTGCAGAAGAAAATTTTTCCAAATTCCAAACAGAAATTATCCAAAATCCACAAACGAGTGATTTTACAGTCTATAATCAATTTTCGGTCAAGAATTGTGTCCACCGACACACAAAACATATGTTAAACATTTAATGCCACAAAAATACTCTTCCTCCTCATATACTCATATATCCCACATTCATTATAAAAATATCACCGTTAATATATTATTAAAATAATATATTTAAATGAATTATTTTATCAGAAAAAGATAAAATATTAATTTTCAACAATTGTCACATTAAAAAATTTTCTCCATCTATATCCACATAAAATAAATATTTTCTTTATCATAATAATCAATAATTAATTATTCAAAATAATATTACAGAGTCACAAGATCTTGTAACCGTGCCGCTCCTGAAAGAGAACTTTCCAATAAGAATTTCTCCTTACTTACAAGCAATTAGGTGACCAAACCTCTCCTTAGATGTAACTTTCTAGACATTGCCAATAATGTTATCGATAATATTATTCAAATAATATGAATTATTGATTTGATAATGGAAAATCTTGTGTAATGACAATTATTGAAACAACAATCTACAAAATATCAACAACACAAGAATTATTGAATCAATAAAATATAATATTGAATAAGAATTCATCGTAATAATTATTGAGTAGTGCCTTCTTCTACGTAAGGATCAATAATTCAATAATCTTGCGTGCAATACCGGTATGCCTTCTTGTGCAACCACGCCAGACATCAGATTTTAACCACCGTGTAACCCAACAAAGTGTTAATCGGTAATAATTTACGTCGTTATTTATAAAACTCAATCTTTGTCGCTTTTCCTTCATCCAACCGCTTTTCCATGGGGCCCACCAATGATCAAGGCCGTCATCGGGAGATTCCCGACAAAAAAAGAATATTCCACGACCAAACGAATATTCCCCATAATAATGAATATTTTATAACTACTTGCTTATTTTGTAAACTTTGCACATTTCACCCATAACCAAAGAATTATATCAAATTAACCCTTATTAATTTAGAATAATGAATAAAGGAAAATTCAATTTTATTTATAATAAGTTGGGGTCTTACAACCTCCCTCCTTATTAAATTTCGTCCTCGAAATTGACGTCGATACTGTATATCGAAAAGGTGAGGTACCTCGCTTTCATCTCCGATTCCAACTCCCATATCATTTCCTCATTTGCATGGTTTCTCCACAAACCTTAACTTGTGGTATAACCTTCGTATGTAAGACATGCTCTTTCCTATCCAAAATCTCAACAGTATCTCCTCGTAGGTTAAATCTTCACTATCTCGTCCGGTTCTAATGCAATAATGTGGTTCGGTCTTTCATATATTTACGAAGCATAGATATGTGGAATACATTGTGAACACGAGATATACTTGGAGGTAACGCGTAGTCTATAGGCTACGCTTCCTATTCGGTTAAATCTCAAATGGACCAACAAACCTTGGATTGAGCTTTCCTCTTTTCCCAAATCTTGTAACTCCTTTCCATGGAGCAATACGTAACAATACATGATCTCCATATTAAACTCCACGTCCTTTCTACATGAAGATCGGTATAACTCTTTTGTCGATCTTGTGAAGTTTGAATACGTTGTCGAATCATTTGGATCTTTTCTGTAGTCATGCGTCTTAAATTACGGGTCCCAACAATGTTGCTTTCTCCCACTTCGTCCCAAAGATAATTGGAGAACGACATTTTCGCCCATACAACGCCTCGAATGGAGCCATGCCTATACTTGCTTGATAATTTGTTGTTATAAGAGAATTCCACCATGGTAGGTACTTATCCCAACTTCCTTTAAAATCTAGGACACGAGTCTTAATAGATCTTCAAGGGTTTGAATAGTCCTCTCTACGATTGTCCGTCCGCTTTGAGGATGGTATCTTTGAATCAATCGTAAAATCCGTGCCCATAGCTTTCTCGCATGCTAACCCAAAATCTTGAAGTGAATCTCGGGTCACGATCCGAACTATGGATACTTGGCATGCCATGCAATCGTCTAATCTCATTCACGTCATACTGAGCAAGACGTTCAAGGAATAAGTCTCAGATTCGGTAAGAAATGGGCGGACTTGGTTAATCTATCAACAATAACCCAAATTGCATCTACGCCTTGAGAAACTTTGGGAAGACACAGTAACAAAATCCATAGTAATGTGTTCCTATTTCCATTCCGGAATCTCAAGTGGTTCTGATGGACCTTTTGGTACTTGATGCTCCGCTTTTACACGCCGACAAAGTTAAACATCTTGAGATAAACTCCGCAATCTCTCTTTCATATTGTTCCACCAAAATGTATGTCGAATATCATGATACATTTTGGTACTCCCGAGATGGATTGCAAACGGGGTGTTGTGTGCCTCCATCATGATTTTATGCTTGGTCGAATCGTTAAAACGCAAAGTCTAGAATTGACTCAAGTATTCCTTCCTCATCAATTCTTGCTTCCTAATAGCTCCTTCTTGCTTTTTCTTTCTTCATACGATCGCATCCGTGTCCGTAGCGTAGCTTGAAGCGACTTTAACTCTGTCGATTAAAGTCGGTTCTACTTGTATATTCGCCATCATTATGTGGTCCCTCGAGTCTTTAATTCTACCTCCATCCTTTGCAAGTCATACAAAATGGGCCTTTGCGTTGACAATATCGCACTTCGTCTTGCATATGATCTTCTACTTAATGCGCTACCACTACGTTCGCTTTTCGGGATGATATTGAATAGTGTGATCGTAATCTTTTAATGTGACTCCGACCAACGTCGTTCTTGCGCGTGTTGAGTTCTTTTTGGGTGAAGAAATATTTGAGGCTTTTATGATCCGTATAAATCTCTACTTTCTCCCCGTCTGAAGTAGTGTCTCCATATCTTCAACGAAACACGATCGCGCTAACTCCGGATCATGAGTAGGATAATTCCTCTCATATTCTTTGAGTTGTCGTGAGGCATAGGCTATGACTTTCCCATGTTGCATGAGAACACATCCTAACCCCTTGCCGGAAGCATCATTTGTAGATAACAAATCCATCCGAACCGGATGGTATTGTTAGAAACAGTCTTAAAATGAGTCTCCTCTTGAGCTCTTGGAAGCTCTTCTCGCATTCCTCGCTCCATAAGAATTTTGCATCCTTCCGAGTCACCGAGTTAACGAGATAGCGATTCGAGAAAATCCTTCCACAAATCTCCGATAATAACCAAATTAAGCCCGAAGTCACAGACGTCTTGATCACCAAACTTGATTGTTCTGAACTTTGTATTGCTTCAATCTTCGCCGGGTCAACAGATACTCCTTGTTTTGACACCACGTGCCCAAGAATGTTACTTCCTCGGCCAGAACTCGCGCATTTCTTCACTTGGCATAAAGCTTGTGTTCACGAAGTCTTTGTAGTACCGACTTCAAATGGTGCTCATGATCTTCACGGCTTTTGGAATAGATGAGGATGTCATCAATAAAGACAACAACGAACCCATCCAAATATTCCTTAAATACACTACTCATCATATCCATGAAAGCGGCGGGAGCATTGGTCAATCCAAAAGACATGACTAAGAATTCATAATGCCCGCATCGAGTCCCGGGCGCGCCTTTGAATATCCTCGGTTTAATCTTCACCGATGATATCCGAACGAAGATCGATCTTTGAAAAGAATTGTGCTCCTTGCAATCGGTCAAACAGGTCATCAATGCGAGGTAGTGGATACCTATTCTTGATGGTGACATGATTTAATTCTCGGTAGTCGATACAAAAGTCGCATACTCCCGCCTCTTTCTTCTTTACTTAATAAAACAGAGGCACCCCAAGGAGACGTCTTGGGGACGAATGAAACCGATGTCTAATAACTCCAGTAGTTGGACTTTTAACTCCACGAAGTTCAATAGAGCCATTCAATATGGGGTTTTAGAAATGGGCTTTATGCGGTTGAGGTCAATAAAGAATTCAACATCACGTTACGGGGTGTAAGCGGGAAGCTCTTGAAATACATCGAGAATTCTCTAACCACGAAATATTATTCAAATCGACTTGTCTTTATTCAAATCCATAACATGGGCTAAGAAAGCTTGACATCCGCTTTTCAATAAACGAATAGCTTTGTGGCTTGATATGACAATGGATGATTTTAGTGGTTTAGTGGTTTGAATTAAATATGACAGTTGGTTAGGAATATGAAAAGTAACAACCTTACGAAAACAATCAATTTTGGCATGATGAGTGGTTAACCAATCAATTCCTAAAATCACATCAAAAGCAAGTATCTTTAAAGAGATAAGATCAACGGTAATGTGATAGTGCCAACTTGGATCATGCAAGATTTATAAACCGTAGATGTAACGAAGGTTTCACCCAATCGGAGTTTCAACAGATAAATCAAAATCTAATTTCTCCCGAGTCAAGTTTAAACGTTGAGCACAAGCGGGAGAGATAAAAGAATGGGTAGAACCAAGATCTAGTAAGGTATAAACTTCGCAAGAATTCAAGATTAAACTTACCCCGTGATCACCTCGTTTGGGTTCCTCACGTTTTGTCCAATCCACGACAATGTTTCTTCCAGAACCGGCGATTTCGACTTATCCGGAATGACCCTTAGAATCACCACTCCTGCTGAACTTGGTTTCGCGATAAGTACAATCTCGAGCGATGTGGCCTTCCTTTCCACAGGTTGTAACATACCTTGGATTGTTGTGGATAGGTTTGGGTGATATGTCCCTCCTTCCGCATTTGTAACATCTAACCGGCGGTGAATTCTCCTCCCTAGCATTTGTTGTTGGTCTTTGGTCTTCCCGTTGATATCTTCCCCGTCATTGTTGAATCTTCTTTTTCGAAATTTCCACTTGAGTCACCTCTCCTATTATCATGTCCACGATTACCACACAGTGGTTACCGCCATTCCGTATTCTTTCCTCCTCGTTGGTTATCATCGTTCGATGACTACCACGATTGTGGTCCCTCGGTTGAGTATACTCACTATCTCGCTCTAATAATCGAGCCACATTGACAACATCCTGAATACAGAGAAAATTTATGAGAGATAAGGTATTGTTAATCTCGGTTTTAGACCTCTCAGAAAGTGATAGCTTTCTTGGTTTATACATTTCTCTTCTTGTTTAAGTATCTAAAACTGATTGGATGATGTTGAATATTTACATGCAAATGCAGTCTTCGGGCGTTTACGTCCTAGACATGTGAATGCTAAGGCCGAAGAGGAGGCGTTGAGAAGAGAAAATAACATGCTGAAGGCGTCACTAGCTCGAGAAAGAAGTGAGCACGAAGGAATCCTTCTCACCAATGAAGGTCTTTGGAGAGACTTGGCTCAAGCCAAAGAAGCCTCTGGCGCGTCGGAGGACAAATGTAGGTAATCGAAGAAGAAATTTGAACACCAATAAGGCCGATGACAGCACTATCTCCGACATGAACGCTTCGGCTGGTTGGGGAGAATCAAGCTTTGAAGACCAAGAATGAGGAACTCGTCATGACTCATCGAAGCTTGGCAATCTGACTTGGTGAAGTCCGCATTTAAGCTCAAGAGGATAAGGAGGCACACAAGGCCAAGCGCGATAAATTTCATCACAAAATAAAAACGCCGAGGAGGATTGAGGCCCTCTTCGATTGAAGAATCTGCGTGGCGAATCTGAATTTTACTATAGGGAATCGATGAGCTTTAATCTTTGAAATCTCAAGGTGTATTCGGAAAGGTGCGAAGACCGCTTTGAGCAAGCAAAGGAGGAAAAATTGGTCACTGCTCACCTTAGACCCGGCCTTACTCGATTCCGAAGGCGAAGATAACACCTGAAGATATTACTGCTTCGTTCTGACCTTTTAGGGTTTATGTGAAAATTATCTATCTTTTTGGAAGTCGTTTTTTAGAACTTTACTAGGAAATTTTTAATTTTATGTAATAGTTTTAATGTTATGGATGAATAGATGAACGAATCTTCAAATTTCTTTATCGTGGCTTCTGTCTAATACTTTTCTTATCAATAATTCAACATCAATGAACTTGAATGAACTTAACTTAGGCCATGAATCAGATAAGGTATATAAATGTTAAGAAATGAAATGGACTGAATTAAATGAACTGAACTGAATGAACCGAACTCAACACTTGAATAGAATAAAGTGATGTATACTTATCGTTTTCGAAGTGTGAAGCAGGTCATGTATAAGGTGAATTCGGCTGATTCTTCTTGCACCATCAAGATCTTGTTCACCACTCGAGGTAGAACATGTATATAAGGACACACTTGACAAAAAGGCTGCCATCGAATGGCCAGCGAGTTCGACCATACCTCCTTACACCGTTGAGGACCATGGAATTTGCTCACCACTCGCGGTAAGAGAAATTCATAAGGACACACCTGACAAAAAGGCTACCATCGAATGGCCAGCGAGTCCGACCATACCTCCTTACACCATTGAGGACCATGGAATTTGCTTACCACTCGCGGTAAGACAAATTCATAAGAACACACCTGACAAAAAGGCTGTCATCGAATGGCCAGCGAGTCCGACCATACCTCCTTACACCATTGAGGACCATGGAATTTGTTTACCACTCGCGGTAAGACAAATCCATAAGGACACGCCTGATAAAAAGGCTGCCATCGAATGGCCAGCGAGTCCGACCATACCTCCTTACACCATTATGAACTTAGGACAAATAGGAAGAAGATCACCAGTGAAAAAGTGAATCTTTTATTGATGGTGAACAATCATGTATGCATCTTAGAACCGACTCGATCTCTCGTTGAAAGTATATTTTCAAGCTCCCGCCCAAGCATGCCAAGTGTTCTTGATCTAGGATCCGTCCAATGCCTTTAACCGATAAGTCCCTGGCTTTGGTACTTCGATCACCTCATACGGTCCTTCCCAGTTCGGCATCAGCTTTCCCATGTTCTGAGGCGTAGATGCTTCAACTTCTCTGAGGACGAAGTCCCCCACTTCAAATCTGCGAAGCTTAACCCCCTTGTTGTAGTGTTTGGCAACTCTCCGCTGGTAGGCTGCTAACTTGATCAAAGCCACCTCTCTGACTTCTTCCAACAGATCCAAGTTGGCCTTCAGTCTTTCATCGTTGTAGATCTCTTTGAATTGACTGACCCGAAGACTTGGAGATCCAATCTCAACTGGGACTAAGGCATCAGTACCATAGGCCAATTTGAAAGGTGAATCCCCTGTTGTAGTCCTTGGTGTGGTCCGATAAGCCCATAACACGCTCAGTAGCTCCTCTGGCCATCTTCCTTTAGCTTCGTCCGATCTGCGGCTGATCCTGCTTCAGAAGTCATCTTGTTGGTCACTTCACTTTGCCCGATCGGACGTGGATGAGCCACCAAGTCTTCTTATCTTTGAACCCCACTCTTTTCGAAATCCTTCAAATTTTGATCCCACAAACTGGCGTCCGTTGTCCGATATCACCAATTTAGGAATTTCGAAACGAAACACTGCGGACTCCTTCATGAACTTCAAACACTCTTGCTCCGTTATCAGCCGAAGTGGTTTCGCCTCTACCCACTTGGTCATATAATCGATAACCACTATGACGAAACTGACCTGACCTTTCGCTTTTGGCAATGGACCCAGTATATCTACCCCCCAGACAGCAAAGGGTATAGGAGATAAGATCGAGTATAGCTCTTCTGGTGGCTGATGTGGGATCGGACTGTTGAGCTGACACTTCTCGAATTTCTTCACATATTCCGTAGCTTCCTTAAATATCGTAGGCCAGTAGTACCCCTGCCGAAGTACTTTGTAGGCTAATGACTTAGCAGCCATATGGTCGCCACAGATGCCTTCGTGAACTTCCCCAAGAAGCATATTCACTTTCTATCGGGACCAAACACTTGAAAGCAATGGTGACGAAAATGCCCTTCGATAAAGATCCCCATCAATAAGAAACGAAATTGGCACTTTTGTACTTGATCTTCTTTGCCAAAGATCTCGATCCGAAGGAAGGACGCCATCCGCCAAATATTCGATGTAGGAGTCATCCAAAGAAGCTAGATCGCTTCGATACACATCACCGCTTCACGCTTTGATACTCTACAACTGCAAAACCTCCAGATAAACAGACCCATTGAAAACGACAGCATCCGTGGTGGCCAGTTTTGACAATGCATCGGCAATGGAATTATCATTACGTTCTATGCCCTGAAACTCATAAGAGACGAATCATCAAGTCGGTCTTTCAACTCGCCAAATACTTGATCATCCTTGTCCCCACGAGCCTTCATAATCTCCTGATAACTACTTGACGACCAACTGAGAGTCACTGTAAATGATCAGCTTCTGAACTTCTAGACTCTTCGCCAGTCGGATTCCTGCTAGCACTGCTTCATACTCGGCCTCGTTGTTTGTTGCTCTGAACCCAAATCGGATGGCCTGCTGCACCTTGAACCCCTCCAGACTTGTCAAAATGATCCCTGCCCCACTGACATCTGCAGTAGAGGATCCATCTGCATACAACGTCCATGAATTATGTCCGTCTTGAAGAATCGCAATCGCTTCGACGGATGTCTCAAACCGGCAGCATTTCAAAGATCTCGCTTCGAGAACGAATATTCCAAAGATGAAATCTGCCAGGCTTGACCTTTGATAGCGATTCGAGGATGATATTCAATAAAAAAATTGGGATAATTCCATTGTCCACGCTGCTAATCTCCCCGAAACCTCTAGTTTGCTCATCACCTTCTTCAATGGTTGATCCGTGTAGACGACCAGGAGCCGGCCTTAAAAATATTACCGAAGCTTTCGACTAGCAATTATCAAAGCAAAGGAAAATTTTTCAATATTCGGGTACCTGGTTTCAGCATCCCTTAGGACATGGCTGACATAATAAACCGGATGCTGCTTCCCCCCTGCTTCTCAAACCAAAATAGCTCCCACTGCCAACGAACTAGCTGCCAGATATAAATACAAGGTCTTAGATGGAGCAGGCTTCACCAATAAAGGAGACGAAGACAAATAGGTCTTTATGCCTCGGAAGGCGTCTTCACACTCCGAAGTCCACTGGAATGTCTTTGCATTCTTCGGTCCCTTCAGTGTATCGAAGAATGGCAAGCATCTTTCTGCAGATTTGGACATGAACCTCCTCAAAGATGCAATCCTACCAGTCAGACGTTGAACGTCTTTGAACGACTAAGGAGTCTTCATGTCGAGAATAGCCTGGATCTTCTCCGGATTGGCCTCAATACACCTCTGACTGACCAGATAACCAAGGAACTTCCCTGCACCGAGCCCGAAGGTGCATTTTGCCGGATTGAGCCTCAACTTGTGATGTCGGACAGTCTGAAAACACTCCTCCAGATCATCCAAGTACTTCTGAACATGCATGCTCTTCACGATCATATTGTCCACGTACACTTCCATGTTCCTCCCCAGCTGCCTCTCGAAGATGAAGTTCATCATTCTCTGGTAAGTGGCTCCAGCATTTATTAGGCCAAAGGTCATCTTCTTATATGCATACACTGAACGGTGTGTAATGAATATTGTCTTCAGAATGTCCTCCTTGCACATGGAAATTGATGATAACCTGAAAAGCATCCATAAAGCTTAGTAGTGCATACCCCGAAGTGGCATCGATGAGCTGATCGATATGGGGCAGAGGATAGAAGTCCTTCGGACAAGTTTTGTTCCGGTCGATATAGTCGATGCAAACTCGCCATTTCCCGTTCTGCTTCTGCACCAATACTACATTGGCCATCCACTCTGGATAATCGATCTCAAAGATGAAGTCAGCAGCTATCAACTTCGCGATCTCTTCATCAATGATCCTTTGTCGCTCAGGTGCAAAGATCCGCCTTTCTGCCGAACTGGTTTCTTTGATGGATCCACATCTAGTCGGTGTTCGGAAATCTTCCGGTTGATTCCAGGCATGTCTTGTGGCTCCCATGCGAAGATGTCTGCATAGCAGCGAAGAAGTTCCATAAGGTTTGTCCGAAGAGGTTCCTAAGACCCGACCAATCTTCACTGCTTTGTCTTTCTTTCCTGGACCAAACTCGATCTCCTCCGCTCTCTCCGCAGGAACAACCAATGGCTCGAACTACTTTCAAAGAAGGGCTCGATCTCAATTGCCATAGTTTGCTTCGCCATCGAATTTCTACTCCCGAGGAAATAACAGCATACCGATAACAGCGACGGGCCAGATCCAAGCCCCCTGCCACCTCTCCAACTCCGTGTGCCGTTGGAAACTTGATCTTGAAGTGAGGAATGGAGGTCACTGCTTGGAGAGCAGTCAAGGTAGGTCGTCCCAATATGGCGTTGTAAGCCGAATCTACATGTACACCATAAAATTTACAGGTTATTTCTACCGCCGGGAGTCATCTTAGAAGACCACTGGGAGTTCAATAGTGCCTGCAACTTTGACTGGATCGTTGCTGAAGCCATATAGGGGAGCCTCCTGCCCGACCTCTATCTTTCGCCCATCAAGATGCATCATCTGATAAGTATGGGCATATAGAATATCAACGGAAGACCGGTTATCAATCATCATTCGCTTCATGTTTACCGAACCCACTTGTGCTGTGATCACCAAGGCTCCTTCATGGGGTTCGATGGGCTCCGAAGGATAATCAGCATCACTGAAAGATATAGTTGTTCCCGAAAATGGTCTGTCGGTCTTCGGGGGAGCACCCGCCACGGACATGACCGAATCTAGGTACCCCCTCCTCTTCTTCCCTACCAATTTCTCTGTTGTCCCACCGGTTATTACATCAACGACGTGCCTCGGTGGTGGTATTGGAACATTCTGAATGGGTGGAACCGTTTAAACCGTCTGAACAGTACGGTCGACATTCTGCTGATCTTGTTGGTCCCTCCTGGCCACATACTGAACTAGCAAATCACTTTGAATCTTCTTCTCCATAAAGTCTTTCAGATTGCAACACTCATTAGTGTCATAACCTGCGGCTTGATGATAGCCATAATATTTCCGAGAGTTGCCCTGTCTTGTCTTATAGTTATCACGAGGTGGCTCAAAGAATGGCTGGTTCCTGATCAGGTCCAAAATCACAGACCTATCCATATTCAGTTTGGTGTAAACCTTATTCACCTTCGGGATAGGAGCAGGTGGACGATTACTTCCCTGTCGCCAAGGGTGGTTGTACTTCTTCGAACTGCCCTTTGACCGATCATTATATCCTCCCATCTTCTTCTGATTGCCTTCAACTTTAGGAGCATCGGCCTCTTTTATCTGGTCCGAAGAAGGACGTTTCAGGCTGTTCATAGCCTCCTCCACTACGATATAGCCTTCTGCTTTGTCGAAAGCTTCTGCTAAGCTCTTCGGATGGTGGAACATCAACTTCTTCACCAACTTCTCGGACTTCAGCAGATCTAATCCATTCTGGAACAGGCCCACAGCCTGAAGATCATTAAGGTCGGACACCTGGCCGACTGCTTCTCTGAACCTCTTCACATACTGGCCCAAGGACTCGTTGGTGGCTATCGTTCTGACTGTAAAAGAGCTCAGAGGCTTCCTCTTCTCCGGTTGCTCCCAAAGCGAGCATGGAACTTGTCTCAAAGCTCGGCCCAAGAGGATACTGAATCTTCCGGCAAAGTCCCCATCCATTGCCTCGCATCCTTCCTTAACGTTGTAACAAACGTATGGCACTTGGCAGCATCGGTAAAGTCGTAATAGTCCATCAACCGGTCGAACGCCTGGCTATGGTCATAAGAGTCTCCAGACCCATCGTAACTCTCCATGCGAGGCAACTTCTTGGTGATGTCTGCCTTCTCCTTAAGAATGTCCGAGGAAAACGGGGATGCCTTCTTTCCCGGAGTATCTTTCACCTGTTGTACCTCCACCAACTGCTTTCTGAGCTCCTTCAATTCTTTCACCAGAAAATCCACACCTTCTGGCTGCGAGGAGACTTCTTTCTCCTGAACGACGTTCTGCTTTTGAGTGGATCGACCTCCTCCAGCTGACCCCACTACCTTTATTGGACTTTTGGATCTACTCCGACGTGCAACTCTATCCTTATGACGAGAATGTTCACGTTGATGCTCTCTCTTCCTAGTTTCTGGCACAACTTCCCTCGACCTGCTCATTCGCCTGTCGTCATCTCGATGCTGAGAACCAATGACAATAAGTGCCTTCTTTGAAGCTACGGGAGTTCTGCTCCTCGATCTCCTCCGGTCATGAGAACGATCTCGAGACACATGTACAGAGTGCTCTGGCTCCTTCCCCTCTCGCCTTTGTACCTCCTTATGCCTGCTTCGTCTTTCGGATTGAACATGACTAGACGCTTCGTCTCTTAACTCAGCCACCCGAAGCATCTGCTCTGCTATATCTTCCCTTTGTTTTAGAAGAACATCTAAAGCCTTATCTGCCTCTTCTGCCATTTTTGCCAACTTGGCGTACAATCATCCTCGCCACTTTAAGTGACGAGTTCTGAGACGGTGAACCTTCTACCCGCCTTCGACCATGATCACGCTCCTTATCTGCATCAAAGATCAACCTCCGTCTGGCTCCGTCATGAGTCTTCGGACGAGGACTCCCTGATTCGTGGTTAGATGTCGTACTCTCGTGAGCACTTTTGGAAGGACCCAGACGATCCTTTACTGAAACACGAGGCAACGATGAGTTCACAACCATCGCTTGCCCCTCTGGCGTATTATCTCTACTCCTCACCATCTTCCGAAGTAGGTTTAATGAATGTGATTGAAAACTAAATGACACTAGAACTGCCCTCCTTCTAGCGCCAATGTTAACGTCAAGATCTTCTGCCACGTTCCAATCACATAAGACGCCCTGATCCTGCACAGTAAACACGATAAACACCAAAAGCTTAACGGATTCGACCAAGTGGAGGATAGCTTCGAGCGAGAGTCGATTCGGTGTTCACAAGGGTTAACAATGGAGGATATAATCTCTAGTGTATTGAGAAAGATAATAATCAGTTGAATGTGTGTTGACGTACCTGTTTGTAAAGACTTCCTTGCTATGTTATACTCTCAGACCCGGTTTACTATTATGTACCACCCATTACCGCCCCGACACGACCCTCTCCTCGGTGATCTCTGCTGCCGATCGCATGCAGTCATCCACTTTTCTCCATCATTTTATGCTTGTACACTGGCTATAATCCCATCTACATTAATGCATGACAGTTACAACAGTCAACTATTATGTTTTTTTATCATTACCGGTCAAAGATGAAGATATTAAAATATCTAATGGGTCAACCCACTGACCCGATCCGGTTTTATAAAGATTTGGAAAGGAACAAGATGGTAACTGGGTCCAATGACATTAATACCCAATAGTAAAGACCCAATGGACTAACTAAACAAGTAAGCCTAATTCATTCGGCCCAATAGAGGAAATATCATGACCCAACACCAAACATGGGTCAAAGTTGATACAAACTTTTTGACAGGTTCCACCAACAACAACCCCAATTCCCACCACAAATAGCCTCATTACTTACTTTAGACTTGATATACTCCACGACACCCTTGCGTGAGGTGGTCGTCGTCTCAATCGTTTCTAGCACAATTGTTGGGCGAATTGCTTGCAACATCTTAACCCCTCATCTATATGTAGACAGTAATCTTGATACAATTGCTCGTTTTTAGAAATATGCGTTGAATAGACACCAACGATACTTGACCCCTCGCTTATATTGAAGCGGTAATATCGGTACAATCTACGATTGATGCGGTAGAAGACGCCACACACAACTATAAATTGTTGTATAATAATAAATCTAATTGAATCTCAAAGAAATAACTAAGAAAATACTTAAGAATTTTTCAAAGAACCAAAAGTAGATAATAATCTCGCAAGTAGAATAAATCTAAATGGCATTTAATAATAATAATGAATTACATCCATGAGTCTTTAAATAATAACAATTAAAAACTCTAGGAATCCTAAAAGGAATCAAAAAGTATTTTTGTAAACAAAATCTTAATCTAGCATCTTAGTTATAATAGAAAACTAATAAAATATATTATATATTAAGTTTAGGAGACAAATCCACCCTCAAAATCTATCCAAATGTGTCTGCCTTAAAAAACAAACCAATTAAATGTGGGGTACCCCACTGGGACAAGTATTTTTTGCCTGTAAAGCTCGTCGGGGCAAGTGTTGGCAAAGAGGTTTGTGCCGGGGCGACCTCCCAGTCCACTAGGGCGGCTTATGGCAGAGTGGTTGCCACCAGGGCGCGTATTATTGGGTTGAAAAGCCTGTCGGGACGGGCATGCTGGAACTTTAAACCCGAATTTTGTTCTTGCTTTGCGTTGGATTGATCGGAGATGACGCAACCTTGAATCATCTTAATGAATTTGGGCATAGTCTCATCCTCCCTAGACCACATACACTGTCATTGATCTCCTTCCACATTGCTTGTACTAATCCCATAAAACCTTCCTTGAACCGTTTATCTCGTCCCCTCCCTCGTTGCAAGTCCAATAGAAACTTGCACAGGATCCAATCCATGTCCTCAATTTGAGTCAAAGCTATTGATGACATCATCAAGACTGCATCTAATAACAACATTTATAAACTACATGGCCTAAGGAGCTAAGTAGGAGAGCTAACAAGTGCCTCTCATACCTAGCTCCTCATTAAAAGTGTGAAATTGTAATTAATTTGAGTCATTAAAGTTCTTTTTTGTCCAAAAGTTTAGCTCTGAAAAATACAGTAGTATAAATTGATAGTAATTCGTAATCTTCATTAACGGTTAATTTAGTTTTCTATTGGTGCAGAAGTTGAACCCTCAAAATTTTGGTTTTGCCAGAACCCTCAGTCAAAAACAGTAATCTCGGGTGTATTTGTTGGTATGTTTCTTCTGTTTACGATGTGCCAAAAACAAGCAAGTATAGAACTCAAATAAGCGCATTTTCATCAGACTGAGGCCAAGGTCTCGGTCTCATCGATTGAGAATTTATTTTGAAGCAAGCCCAAGTAGCCATCACGGACTCAAATCTGTTAGTTTAAATCAGTCATCAGTCAAGAAGCAACCTCAATGTTTAAAGTTGACCCTTGACAATGCATTTTGTGATTGAAATGACAAAATTAATTAAACCATTTTTAGTCGCGCATTCATGAAGAATTTATGGCTCGTTACAGTATTTCAATTATGAACAGCAACAACACAAATAAAAGTAAGAAGTCTGGAGCGAATTCTAGTGTTACAAAAGTATCGCCAGATGTGACTAAGCCAGCGAAAGATCTTATTTAAAACACAACCAGACATGACACTGTTTAACATGAAATTTCAAGTTCAATGGTTCTGTAAATTGCGCGCTTAGAAAAGAATAAATTTGGTACTTCTAAACATAGTTTACACAACTCCACTGCTAGACTCAGTAGTAATTGACCGTCAAGACGCCTAGGCAATAAAGAGTCTGCCATGACGTCCACATGACAACAAGTCATTAAGACTGCAATTTATACTATCTATTTTACTTCAAAAGTATATCGGACAACAAAAATTTATATATATATATATATATATATATATATATATATATATATAAACCCAAAATATAATAACTAAGACTAAGGAATACAATTAAAATCATAATTATATGAATACTTTAAAATCAAAATTCAAGAATAAAATTCTTTACATTAAAAACTAGTAAAACAAGTCAACAAACACCATATAAAAAATAAAAAATCAACCATGTAATCACCCATCATATATTACAAGTTTAATAAGTAATAAAACTACACCTCATAGCAACTACATGAGTTATGGTGAGCCTTGGCAGCTCGTCATCCAATGTGTTGCATTGCCCTTCTTCAGTGCCAGAAAACCTAAATATCACCTAAGCGATGCCATGACAACTATGCTTCTAAAATAATTAATTAATTAGAAAGTTGAAGGCACTAATTTCTAAGATGGTCATGACCAAGCCATATTCAAAGGATGTCTTCACTAAAGAGCTGCTTCATTACAGTAAAACATGAAGACATATTATATTAATATAATTTCAATTCACAAAAGAAATCTAAAATAGTAACCAACCATGATTTCATTAACAAAACCAAGGGATACCAACACTTGGAATATGGATTCATTTATATATTATAAGGGCCATAAAGGACCAGGAAAGTGGTGCAAATTGTTTTGCAGGCTACAAAGTTTCAGTAAGCAGAACAAAATTAATAGAGTTTAGCCAGGTACAATCACTAGTGTTAATGCATTAAATTCTCTTTTTTTAAGTAACAAAAAATAATAGAATTAGAGCATCTGTTACAAAATACCGCCTTGACTTAGATTTTTTTAACTTGCTTCTTTTTGTAACATCAGATGCATCTGATTTAACAAGAAACAGAGAAGGTAAACAATGTAGTTTAGTATCATAAGATGCATCAATTTCAAAAGAAACAGAGAAAGTAAAGTATGTAGTTTATTCAATTAGAGAATATAATGCAAAAAGATACAAAGCTGACTCATTTTCAATGAAGATTAAAAGGATTCTACAAATAAAATGGAAAGGTAACAAAATTCATCCACCAATAACATACTTGTATTGCCTAGATTAAAAATATGTAGGCATCTAATAAAACTATTCTTTTAATAGTAGACAATATATAGTTTGCTTCTTTGTAGGATCTTGGTTGTATATAGTTTTGTAACACCATTATGTGCTAATAACATATTTAATCCTTGGGCTAGAGTGAAAAGACAAAAGAACATGCCATTTTACCAGGGAAGTATGTCTAGAATTCGGGACTAAACAGAGACAACTATTTAACCGAATTTGATTTTGTCTGTGGGTTATGCTCCTACTCATTCAAGGTTCATAATTTTTCGATTTTGAAACAAACAACAAAACTCATTCATGTTCAGAATTTATTATCGAGTTTGAAACAAACACCAAAATTCTATGACCAAGATATTGTCTTCATCAGGTAATCCCAAGTTTACACAAATTTAGCAAAAATGCTGAATATTTAACTTCATTTGGTTTTAGAGAATTTGACACAAATGAATGCTGCATGCCTTCAACAGTATCCACAAGAACATAGGATCCTCCTGGTCAACTCAATTAGTGCGACTCTTTGATCTTCACACACACACATGTGGGGGACTAATTCATAGCTAACGTTGTCAAATTAAGGTTATCCTTCTAATAGATCTTGAGCGTCTATCTGAATATCGAACAATTGATATAACCCCGTACGCACTTTAATTTCCAATTTTTCGCAGTTTAATACTGTGGACGGGACAAATGTCTAAAATACTCTCCTTATAAAAGTCATCCATCCGCAATATTATACTGCGAACGTTATGTATGGCTAACCAATTAGGAAACGGTCGTTTTTAAGTGTTGTCGGCCAATTTGGAACAACATCATATTGGCCAGATTCAATTTTTTTTTAGTTTTCTAGGCTCCGTAATAGTAAACTGCGGATGCCAAATAATAAATATGAGTTCTTTAAAAGAGTTGCAACCAATGAAGAAGAATTATTGAAGCTCTCAACACCCACTCTTTCTCTTCAAAATAAATAAACGAAAACCAATAGAAAATTACAACCTTTATAACCTCCAAATATGTGAAACAATAATTTAAGAGTTGAAATAAAAGAAAAACTCACGTGATGAAGAGAAAGATTTGGCCATTTGGGCCAAAATCACCAACGAGTTCTCCTACAAGCTTAATAGAAATTTCCGAATAATTATCTAAATTATCAACCACAACTGAATTGTAACCCTCTAATAAAAGCTCAAGCACTGTATGACTTCCAATATATCTTGCTCCTCTTTTCACCATAATACTCTGCAGCGCCATTATAAACAATTAAAATCCTAAAGAATTTTCTTTTTAAAAAAACTACTTATACATACGTACGCAAAATTCTATATATTATATATACAAAAAAAAATTATAATTATAATGTGTTGGCGATAGACATGTCTGTCGCTAAAGACCAATCCGTTAACGGACTGGTCCGTGGGAGGTCCTCTCCGATAATGTGTTCTTGAACAAAATGAAGAATTTAGATCAAGAGCCATTTGAGAAATTTATGAGTTTGGACAGAGAAAGTAAACATATTTTTTTATTTTTAATTTTCATTGATTCACAATCGTAGAGTGAATCAATAAAATCGTAGAACCCATCACTATTATTTGGAATCAGCAGTTTAATATTCCAAAGCCTAAAAAACTAAAAAACATTGAATTTGACCAATATGTCGTTTTTTCGCAATTGGTCAGCCATACTTAACGTCAAGCAATTTAATACCGTCGATGTCGTTTCCCAATTGATCAGCTATACCTTGCAAATACAGTTTAATAATGCGGACGGAGAACTTTTATAAGAAGAGTATTTTGAACATTTGTCCCGTCTGTAGTATTAAACTACAGAATACTGAAAACTTAACTGTGAATGAAGGCTATATCAATTGTTCGATATTCGGATGAATGCTCAAAATCTTGAGCAATGAACCAATCCCCATATATATATATATATATATATATATATATATATATATATATATATATATATATATATATATATATATATATATATAAATAATGTGTACTACACAATTGTATATATATATTTTTCACACACTCATATATATATATATATTATCAAGCTGTAGTAAAAGAAAAGCAATGTGTACAATAGCAACTACTCCTAGTGACCGAATCAAATAAGCAGCTAAGTTAATGCTTAACAAGATGCGCATTTAAAAGCAATCATCTTCAAAGCTTCCAGAGAGAGTAATGAACTTTTGCCTTTTTTATTTTCCCATATTGAGATTCTAAACTACAAAAGCACAAAGCATAACATGGTTAAACAAAAGACATTGAAGGAGAAAAATCTTAGCAAAGAATTTACATTGTCAAGTTTAGATAAAGAGGATTTTAAGACACCAACCAGATATTGATGAGGATGGAAGATGGAAAAGAGCACTAGTAGAAGAGAGCAAGCATTCAGCTACAAATGGGGCAGACCACCAACCCATTCTCATTACAATCAGAACACTTAACCACTAGCACATTATTTTGCTGCTTTTTTGGGCCAAGAATATTAATCTCTCGAGCTTCCTTCACCAGCTTGCAACTCCCATTACACCTAAAACAGGGCAAGAACCTGATACCCCCACAACCCTCGCACACATACCCACCAGCATTGTGCTTCAATTTAGGCAATCCATGGACCAAATCTCCAAAATACCCCTCTTCTACAATCCCCATAACCTCTTCAGCTCCACCCACATACCTCCCCTTGACAAACACCCTCGGCGGTACCGAATCCTCTTTTCCCTTCATTAGCTCCCTCAGCTCCTCTTTGAACCCTCTATCCATGGAGATGTCCCTCTCGCAGATGGATACCCCAAACCCTTGGAACGCCGCCCTGACCGCATTGCAGGCTTCAAAAGTCTTCCGCACTCCTCTCAACGTCGTCGTATAGATCACCACCCGGTTGTCCCCGTTGGGCGGGCATAGCTTCTCAAACCCATCCAAGGAAAACTTTCCGGACGGAGGCTTGAGAATTGACTTGGGGAGTGGAATGAGGTTGGGGTTTGAGTTTTCGACGTCGATGATGGAGAAGCGTTTGGAGGGAGAGAAGCGGGAGGAAGTGTCATTGGCGGTGGTGGGGTCGAGGAGTCCGGCCATAAGCTCCCAGGAGTTGATGATTTCTGGTGGGTCGGATCGGAGGAGGGATCTGGTGGGCGGTTCCAAGGTGGAAGTCTTGGCGAGGGAGAATGGAGGAGGAGGCGTGGGAGGGTCGAGATTGAGGAGGCCATAGGTGGTGGAAGTGAGGGAAACTATGTGGTGACCGATCAGGGCTCCTGAGCTGCCACCGATTTGGCTGAATTCCTCATCGTTGCTGAGCAGAGTCGACGAGACGCAGCCCATTACTACTCTATTTTAATTCAAAATTGGCAGAGAGAGAGAGAGAGGGAGCCGAAATTTAAGTTTCAAATGAATATAGTAATAAAGGGAGTATTGCAGTTGAAGTGTAGTTTAATAAGATTCGGTTTCAGTTTTCAAATCTTGTATACTGTAGAACTAGAACAATCTGTGAGTTCAATATGCGTTTTACCGCTCAAATTTTTGGTGGGGTCAGTTTTTGAAACCCATAAATATACACCCACACACTAATACACTAGAAAGAGTGAAGGGCAGCTATCAGTAAGTTCCGAACAATTTATATATTTAAATAATACTATAGAGCACATATTTACGGTTGTATCTAAAAAGTACTATTTTGTTATTTTAACCCTCTCCTCATAACCAAAAAGTTTTGGTTCAGAATGTCCAGACCAAACCAGACTAACCTTTGCATGGGTGGTTTAGAATTAGATTTCAATGTCATTCGCTATTGTAATATCTGAATCGGTCATTTTTTTTATTGTGTTTGATCTTTATGTTGTTACTAAACCCACAGTAATTTACTGTCAAGATTTTTTTACTTTTTTTCTGCAACGGATATTCTCTTAGTTTTAGATAAAAATAACCCCCTCATATTTTAATATTGTAGACATAAATATTCTTATTAATCACATAGTACAATACAATCACAAAAAGTTTATGAAGCAAATAGCTATGCACTGTGAGTTTGTTCAGCTATCAACGAAACTCTAATTTTATTCGTCTCAAAAGGGTGAATCAAAGTGCTTTTTGGACTGATTACCTGTTGATGACGGAACGGGTAATTAATACTATTGTGGCGTTTGAGGTATTACATTCTCTTAGAAATAATTATAGGAGGAGAATTAGGAAGAAGGGTTGGTATGGTTTGATGCCCGATATGAGTAAAGCTTGTTGAATGGTTTGATATGGCTCGCTTCTTCCGATCCTCCCTCCTTATCTGTTTGTGATGTTATCTTCTTGGTTGTTGTGTTAAGCTGTGAGGGAGGGGATTTCTATTTCCTCGGAAGCTCCATCAGTTTCTCACCTATTTTTTGTGCCAACGATAGCTTGCTTGCTGTTTGTAATTGTTAATATGAAATTAAGAATGCGTGGAGCTCAACCATGTTATACAAAAATATACTACACAATTTGGCTTCCGGACAAAGAATCAATTTTGACAAGTTCAATGTTTTTTTCAGTTCTAATACCAAGACTGAGGATCGGTGTAATTTTTGTTAACAATTAGGGGTGTTGGAGGTTTCGGATTTTGCCAGGACAGAATCTGGGCAAAAATTATTTCATGGTCGCCACAACTCCTTTCCACCGCTAGCTGGTAAAGAAGTTCTTATTAAACATGTGGGTCAAGCTATCCCTACCTATTAAATATGTTTTGTTTTAAGCTGCCTGTGCAATTTGTTGCTGATTTGAATGGGATGATAAGTAAATTTTGGTGGGGTAAAACAGGTGGTCATCAGAACTTGTGCACATTGAAACTCGATCAACGGCCTTATGGGATTTTGAGATTTTGAAAGTTTTAATGATGCTTTATTGAGGAAACAGTGCTGGCGAATTGTCAAGTGCCCTGACTTGTTGGTTAGCCAAGTGTTTCAAGCGGAACTGGATTGTTCCCCGCCCTCTTTTATTTGAACAAGTATTTGGCAGGCCAAGAAGCTTTTGTAGGCATGTTTAAGGTGGAAAATTGGGAATGGACGCTCAGTCAATGCAAGCTCGGGTTAGTGGATTCCAAGGCCATCCATGTTTAAACTGATGGCGCCCGTCCATAATAACCTTGATAATGGGCTCGCGGCAACGCGAGCAAGGGGTTGGGGTTGTCCAAGTTGGATGGTCGTGCGATGTTGGGCATTTTGCATAGGCAATCCGGACGTACGAACATGCGAACGTTATTGTGACGCCCCCAAATTCGGGTGCTCGAAACCCTTATTCAGTGCTCACGATATAAAACTTCCAGAATATAATAAACATAAACTTAATAAAGTTATTACATCAAAGTTCTTCTAATCCCAGGTACGCAAACCTTTAAGCGTTTATCACGTGATAGTTTAATATTTACAAACATGAAAACTATCTATTACAACACTCTTCAGCTATTCTCCTATTTTTCCTTTTCCCTTGTCTTTTCCGCACTTTTCCGCCTTTAAATCTCCTTTCAATTAAAAACATTTAATAAAACAAGTATGAGCATTTAATTGCTCAGAAAGTAATAGCATTCTTTAAAGCTTAAAAAGAAATAAATGTTTTCCTTTGAAGCATGCTTTAACAGTGAATCAAATCTATAAAGCAATAAATCTTGAATCATTCACATTTTTGAAATATCATGACAACATTGAATAACTGAGAGGTTTTAAGACCATGAACATATTTTTCTTTTCTTGAAAAGGTTCAATCAGAAATATTATCAGATGAACCGTCTTAACTTACGAAAGCACGTAGGGGTGATCAAATTTCTTTATGCCCTCAGATTGATCAATACTATCTTTTTCAAAACAATTTTTATGTTCTACATCACCACTCCCAGAGTGCAATAAAAATATCCCATTTAAGGGTATGTTCATCCTCAGTTTTAGATTCCAACTACAACAATATAGCTGGACAGCTTAAATCATGGCACAATAATATTTCAAGACTTAATATAAAAAAATTGAAATATTTCACACCGTGTCTGTCCGCCGTATGAATGGCTCAGACTTCTTTGCAACCTGCTCATGCATAAGATAATAGCTTACCCAATCTTTTGAAGCTGATTGGAATAAAAAGATTATTCAATCTTACAATATTCATAAATAATGAAAGACAATTCAAAAATTAGAGAACCTGTCAACATATGAATAATCTCAAAATACTTGCTCAATAAAGAGTGAGATTTAGATACTTGCCTTGTTTGCAGACTATTTGTATAATTTCAGCTTAACTTGTGTATTCTCACAGATCCTACATAATTGTGTGCATTCACAATCATGTCAACCAAATAGCCAAATCATATAGCTGGTAAGTTCATGTATTACATAATCACAGTGATCATATGAAATATTTTTATACATTTTTCAAATATCTCATCCATGGTATTATAACAATCATTTCTTTCTTTTATAGGGTCTAACATACTTTCTGTTCATGAGCTTTGTTATGAATTTAGTTCATATTTCTTTTCTAAGTTAGGCCAAGATAGCTCTCTTCGTAATATTAGTAACTCTTTGTGACACTAACAGCTTAAACTTGGTTGAGAAATTTGTAGCTCTCATAACGCTTTGTAACTTTGTTCTAGTATACCAAAGTGTTAAATACTCCTGTTTTCCCCTTTGTAACAAAACAGTCCCAAATTGACTCATTGTGTGACAATTAAGTTTTATTTAACTATGTGGGGCTTAGCCAAGCTTGGAATGGCCATACATAGCCCCATAATCCCATATATAGCCTAATAGCCTCCCCTTGGCTCTAGATCATTATTTCATTAACTTCAACGTACAAATTACTAGTTCGCTTACCTTAGAGTTGAAATTTACAATATTGATTTGATTTATTCAAAACAACTCTCTAATATAGCTTTGTTTAGTTTTTATAATTTCTAATTAATTAGTTCAAACATACTAAATGGTAGATTCGTTATGGACTCTAATTACATACCACAAAATGAACTATAATGATTCTTGATGATTAGTTTTATTATTTTCTAACCAAAATAGCTTCTCAAGACTGCTTTAACAGTCATTTTCTTGCCAACTGCTGCTGTCCAAAGGCAGCAGCCCCCTATTTTTGGCTCATCAATTTATGTCTTTAGACCCTTTACAAAAATTGCTTAATATCATTTAAGGTGATACATTTATTTATGAAAATAACTCACTAGTTGCAACAATACACAATACTATGTGAGTTCAAAAATATTTACCAAGACAAAACCACTTAACAAGTAGCAATTAACTGACTATGCAGCTTAGCATAGCATAGCAACATACACTAGTTGTTGCAGTCTATAGTAGCTCAGTTCAATTATTTCCCCTTTCACAGCTCCTATTTAAAAAGTTTAAAACCCAAGATAGCTAAGTTTGGTTATAAGTTTGGTTATATTCAAACTCTAGAACTTAAAAGCTACCATAGTGGCCTTATCAAACAGTCCCAACACAAAAAAAAAAAAAAGCTCAACATTTTAGCTACATAAGGTAACTGCAGCAGCACAGTATACCCAGCAGCGCCATTGAGGCGCCACTGCAACTGCTGCGCCTAGCAGTTGCTCAACAGCCCAATTTATGGCCTTTTAACTTTTAGCTCGTTTACCAAATTAAAACAATCTTTAAGTATCTTATACATACCATATGAGACTGTATTTAGAAGTTATAACCTCTTCATTTTAGGCCCTAAACGCTGTCTAAAACAGTGTTCATACAAGTCATGTAGCACTAAATTTTCCTTATTTTCGTTTTGGCTTAAACTGCTTTTCGCTCTAAATTAGTAATTTCAAATTCTCTAATTAACATCCTATATGTTGTATAACTCAAGCCCAAGCTTTACTTCTAACAAATTTTTGGTTTTAGACAAAAACAGTCCATTAAGGACTTTTGTCAAGCACTCGGAGGGCATATTTTTAAAATTCTGTTTTCATGGCCATTGTTTTATATCATAAACTCATGTTTATCCTCCTTATTACTCCACAACCCAACCTATCTCCTCTAGCTATTTATCAACCAATAGCAGTCCAAAACACAGACAAAGCATGAATGCACAAACCAACTGTTTTGTTCTAATTCACAATAACCCATTTTGCTCAATACTAACATCACAGCTAACAAAAACTTAGTGAATTAATTCACATACCTTTCACTTGATTGCTTATAATTTCTTACTATTCTGCAACTTAGTCCCAGCTGCTCAAGGATATAGTGAAGCTTTCAAATTATTTTCTTGTGCCCGCCGAATATAAATACTGGAGATTGCTATGGAGTAACTCAATTGTGATTAGATGGAGAGGAAATCGGTAATTGCCCTAGTAAGGAACGAAATTGGCTGAGAGAGAAGGAAAGGCAGAGAATTATTGGGAGCCATCGATTTATATAATGTTATTCCCTTACTTCCCACATTATAGCTTAACCAAATCAGAAGTCTATTTGTATAATACAAGGACAGCTCCTCCTTGCCATAGGCTGATCCAGCTAAGTCCCCCTAATCTCAATACAGCTCACGCTTTCCTTCTTTACTGATGACCTTAGTAATCCATAAGACCATGTATTGGTTTTTTTTTTTTTTTATGCTGTTTAGCCTTAGCTTAGTAAGGTTATTACTATTTAGTTACTCATAAAGTACCAGTGCACATATTCTATAGTATTGCTACCGAAATTAAAGCACACAGTACAAATAAAATTTTAGACTGCATTTTATCAAAAATCTTTTCTGTCAAGACAAAAGTTATTCATTAAATACAGATATTTTAATAAACTTGATTTCTTTTCTTTTAATCACAAATTGCTTCTCTTAATTTTTAAATATAACAAACTATGCAATATAATAACACGTACTTAAATAAAAATTTATTCCAGAAAATTCTTATTTTATTTAATTAAGAAAAATGCGATTCGCTACAGTTGTGATGTCGTGACAAGTGTTTGTAACCTTGTGTAATGTTTTAATTCTAATAAAAAGACAAACAGTATTGATGTAAAATACTTAACATAAATTAATGTTTAGTTGATAAGTAGGACGAGCATGCTAAGCTTACGCAAGGGTGTGCAGCTTCACAGATGAATCGAACGTGTGGCGTACGAACGTTAAAATGTCGTGGCAAGTATTAAAGAAATTGAAAGATGTTCCGGTTCTAATGTAACGGACATTATAAGATATGGAATGCAGTTAATGTAAACTATAATTGGCGCCTATACGTGGCCAAATGGTGTGTCAACGTAATATTATCATGTAGGGCAATTAAAGAGGAAGTTAGCGTAAAGTATTAAAGAACTATTCAAGTTTTCTAATTTCATTTGATTATATGTTCTAATGAATGTTATGTGACGATAAAACTTTAAAGTTCAAATATCCATCAACTATTTAAGAAAGCGTCAATGCCATTTGTTTTGGCTAGACAAATGTTAAAATATTTTATCTATTTGATATTAAATCTTTGAAATATTATTGAAGTTAAGTAGACCACATTGTTGTTCAAGGAAACGAGCTGATCTTAATATTGGAAGTTCTTCGAAGATTTATAATCCAATTTGGAACTTAAAAATACCCCTGAAAGCAAGATTATTTTTATGGAGGGAATATAAAGGTTTTATCCCGGTACATGCTAATCTGTGTAGGCAACATCTGGGCACGGACCCTTCATACCCATTTTCGTTCACAAGTCCCCTTGATTTTTGTTGGAATATTTCATATTAGATAAATTCAAGAGTGCAGATGGGTTAATAAGCATGGTAGAGCTTCAACTTAATAAGTTAACCTTTTAGGTAAAGAGGTGGTCCAACATACTTATTCCGCTACAATTTTCATTGTGATTAGTTGGCCAATGGTACATTTGCTGATTGATTTGGTTTCATTGTGATTAGTTGGCTAATGGTACTTTTACTGATTGATTTGGTTCATATGTGTGGTGGCATTGATGGCATTGGGAATTTGGAACAACTGGAATAATAATGTCCTTGATGGGGAGACAGTTACCCTTCCATCTGGCGGTTGGGGGTGGCGACTGGCGAGGAGTTTGTGTTTTTTCTAAGATTTTAAAGTTGGGCGATTTGCATTACAAACTCAGGTGGTCGCTGTCAATTCTGGCTGGAAGAAACTGCCGGTATCGATTGTCGAGGTAAATTAGGGAATGGAGTTGTTGGTAATGGTTTGATAGCTCAATGAAAGTTCTTGGGGATAGAGGGAATGTGATGAAACCGTAGCTGTGAGACAAGTTTTTGGTTCTTTGAAATTTATTAATCGTGTAGAGTTATTGATCATCTATTATTATTATCTCATGGGGCCGGGCCGGGCCGGACCGGGGAATGAATGAATGAATTTCATTTTGGAATTGCCCTTTCTTTAGATGACTAAATGGTCCAATTAATAATTTTTAAAATGTTCTATCAATTAGAATTTTAGAATTTTATTTTAGAGATTTGACGTCCGTCCCAAAAATTAGACGGAATGGTCTAATTAATAACTTTTAAAATATTTAGTGTATCAATTCTAATTTAATTTTTAAAATTTAGTGGAGTAATACTGGACAACTGCATTGGGGAATTACCCCTTTTTGCCCAAGTATGCTTATATAACAACCCCAAGTTCTAATCATTCAGTAGATTTCAGTCCTTACTTAGGTGACTTCAAAACATAAAAATAAAATAACTTGAACCATAGTTTGAGTTGTTGCAGACTTAGAATGTACAATAATCATCATTGTTTATTAAAAATGAAGAAGATTTTTTTTACAATGACTAGTAATTAATTTTTAGACAATTTACAATAATTATTATTGTATTGAATTGACTAAGATTAAAAGAATTCATGTTAATTTTAAATTTAAAAATATTTTAAATTAATTTTAAAAAATCATCTTATATTTTGGAATAGTGGAAGTATTTATTATGGTTTAAAGTTCAAAAAAATTATTAAATGATTGCACAATCTATAATTTGATAAACACCAACTTGTAGGATGTGGCTATTTAAACATAATTTAATTAGAATACATCCATTTAAATTTTTAACAAACAGACACTACTATTGGTCCAACTTATTTGAGCAAATTAAGAAACAATAAATTCCAAGAAACACGGTTTAGCAGATTTTTTTTAAAAATTAAATATAAAGAATTCAGAATCCATACAAGGATAAAAGGTACAGGTTTATAAGCATTATTGTTGTATAATTGTGCGTGGCCATGGAATCTAGAGAGATGAATGTGTATATAGCCCGACTAATAATAGAGAGCGATCTAAAAACGAACTAAATATAATATATAATTTGTTGGAGATAGACGATATATATATATCATCATCGCTTTCTTCGCTTAATCGAAAAGAGTGAACCTGGAAGGAATAATTAAGAATCTAATCGTTTATAGCAGTGCGATTTTTTTCCGTCGTTATAGTTGTTATAAAGATAAAAAGCTTTGTTTTTTATGCTATAAATGACTTTAAAAAACTGCTCATTATAGTCGATTCGCTCCCTCCAATTCGCTGGAGAGAGCCGGGCTATATATATATAGGGGAATATGGAGGCGCACAGCCGTCCGTGTAACTTTAAAAGTTACACGGTCTACGATCGTAAAGTGAACGTTGAGTGATTTCACTCTACGAACGTAGAGTAACTTCACGATTTGTGAATTCATTCTACTATCGTGGACTACTTTACGATAGTAAAGTGAATTCACTCTACTATCTGTGGACTACTCTAAGATCGTAGAGTGAAATCATTCTACGATTATAGACTGTATAACTTCAAAAATTACACGGCTGCGTATCTCTATTTTTATCGTATATATATATATACACATGCAATACCTCCTCCGCGCCCTTAGCTATGCCAAACGGTAAATAAAATGTAACAATTAATAATATTCTAGCTTACTCAAAAACAAAAACAATCCAAGCCATTTGTTTTGTTTTGTTTTGTTTGGAAAATAAATCAAGCCTAAATAAGTGCACAGCTTAGCTTAATCTGGTTTCTTGTTCTGGTAAGAAGCACCACCCATCCCACCAATGCAAAAAACACACCTGGCCAGTTTATTCATTCAATATTGGAGTATAAAGTATTGATCGGCATATATAATGGAAATTTATAATCGCCTCTAAACTTAAAAGTGAAAAGTAAATAAACTTGTACTAGTACTGTACACACATGACATCAATGCCTCGCCGCGCCCCAAGAGAATCGATAAAATTTTGACTAAGTCAGATCCGATCCACCCGCATCAGCGTACCTCTCTCTCTCCCTTCTAAGTTTTACCACCCAAAACCAAAAGGCCAAAGGCGTGAGAGACAGACAGATTCCCTTCCCTATCACTCTATCAGTATCGTATCATCTGCCTTTTAGTTACTCCATTGTTTGGTGGTCTTCGAGGTACCTACCACTACTTTCGAGTATTATTATTTTTTTAAAAAATATAAAAACCCGGGAAAGATATCATTGAGTGAGTTTACTAGGACGGAATGAAATGATTTAAATAAATGTTTGGCTGTTAATGACGTATATCTATCCATTCTTTTATTTCAACTTATTCTTCTCCGCATAGAATAAATAAAAAAACAAAGGTTGATTCTTGTGGCTGAATTAAAATAAATAAATAACTAGTGGTGTCTACTGGAACATGTTTTTAACAACATACATTTTCTTTTCTTAAGATGGTGATCAAACACACACTGCTATTGAAAGCATTTAATCATTTCTGATCCTGTTCACATTTTATGTAACAAGGGATATATGCGTAAAGCATCAAAAACGCCCACCCTCCTCTACTCTCTCTCTCTCTCTCAACATGTGAAATTAACACTCTCTCCAGTCCAGTCCAGTCCAGCCAAGTGAGGTGAGTGAGTGAGTGAGTGTAGTAGTAGTACTGATGTAATGTTGCAGAGAACACGTGAATGCCGCTCAGCTGAAATTTAATAATTAAAGAGACAACAAACAGAAGCCACCACCCCCCAAATCACCAAAATCAAAACCAATACCAATACCAAACCCAAACTATTTTTTGTTTTTGAGTACTCGACTTTGGATTCTAGCATTGTGAAGTAGTAGTATGTCATGTAACACCACCATCCCACCATCTCTCTCTCTCTCTCCTCATAATATTTAGTACTCCATATATTTATCCTTCGCTTATATATGCAAACTTCAACAAAAAAATTGCCTACCTCTTTCTGACAACTCCACCTGCATGGCCTCCCTCCATTACGAACTATCTACTCGCGTTATTTATTCCGCTATCCCCCACAACAAAACATAATACATTAATTAATTACTCTCCCACTCCCATGATCCCATCCCATCCCATCATATACTAATTTACTTTAAACATACACATATATGTATATATAATATGTTGGAGGTCGCACTCTCTGCTAGATGCTTTCACTGATACAAACACACACTACACCAGCAGTACTAGTACTAGTACTATTCATCTTTCTTTATCTCTCTCATTCATTTCCCCTTTCCTCCAGTAGCGCTCATAAATTCTGCTACTACCTATGTAAATCTCTCTCCATGGGGAAAAGGGGAGCTTCGTCATGGTTGACTGCAGTGAAGAAAGCCTTCAGGTCTCCAACTAAGGATAACAAGAGTAGCAGGAGGAGAGAAGAAGAACGTGACCAAGAAGACGAAGAAGAAAAGGTTCATATATAGCATAATTAATAATATTCCATGCTTATATTATATATGATGCATGCTTTTCTATTACTATTACTATCACTATCACTAGTACTAGTGTTACTTGCAAACACATACTCCTTCATACTGTTACTTACATATTTGGGGCAGAAGAGACAGAAGCGTAGATGGTTGTTCCGAATACCTACAAATAATGTTCAACAAAGTGAAACAAAGGTGACAACAATCAGCGTTCCACCAAAGAATCCTGCCTCAGCTGCAGAGCATAAGCATGCAATTGCAATGGCAGCAGCTGAAGCTGCCTTGGCATCCGCCCAAGCATCAGTTGAAGTCATTAGACTGACTAGGCCCCGCACCCATTCAATTAAAGGGCACTATCCGGCCGTTATAATTCAAACAGCTTTTAGAGGCTATCTGGTGAGTAAAGAAAAACCACTTGCTTCCATAAATATATTTTCTGTCTGATAGTGTTTCCCAACAACCGTCAATGGAGATATCTTCATATTCGTAGAAATTAACTACTGGCAAATTCCTAAACTAACAACTAGTATAAGAAATGGAAATCTCGCTTTCAAAATTACTGGTCCTCACTGTTGTTTGGTTGGTGGAAGGCAAGAAGAGCTCTACGTGCACTTCAGGGGATTGTAAAGCTTCAAGCTTTGATTAGAGGACAGAATGTTCGGAAGCAAGCAACGATGACTCTGAAATGCATGACAGCTCTCCTTCGAGTCCAGGCTCGAGTTCGTGATCACCGTGCAAGGTATTCACATGATGGAGGCCGAAAGTCCATGTTTGCCGAAACCAACAACTTATGGGAGTCTAGATATCTACAAGACATCCGAGAGAGGAAGTCCTTAGTAAGTTGTTTTCCTCGACCAGTTTATACTGTATAGCATGTAAACTTAACCTGCAACCCCTCTTGAACAATGACTTAATTTAATGTTACAGTCTAGAGATGGAAGTAGCATTGCAGAAAATTGGGATGAAAGACCGCACACACTTCAAGAGCTTGAGGCTATCTTGCAGAGTAGAAAGGAAGCTGCTTTTATGCGTGAAGCTTCTCTGGCTAATTCCTTCTCCCAACAGGTTCATGACACTCTCTAAGTCAATCTTTCTGTAAATTCACTCTTAATTTGGAGTTCAATCAACTCACATCTTCATTATATTTCACGACCTTACGAAGGTGTGGAAGTCTGGGAAGAACACGACTACTGGTGATGAGAAAGATAAGGGTGAAAAAATAAACTGGCTTGATCAATGGATGTCAACGAAGCAATGGGACATTAACAGCAGAGCTTCCACTGATAGAAAAGAACCTGCAAGGACCGGTGAACTCCACGTATCCAGGCCTTATTCTTACTCAGCTTCAAGCGTCCTGAAATCGCAACATATAAAGCAACACCAAAGACAGCCAAGCCCACATCCTATGGCTTCACCCCGCTACAGAGAGCCTTACAGTCCCTCTCTTCAATCACCTGTAACTCCTTTGTATAAAACAAAATCATTGCAGGTGCGTTCAGCAAGCCCAAAAGAAGACAAGAGCTACTCAACAGCAAATACTCCAAATCTACGTTCTACACCCCGGATCAATGGTGGTGCATCTCGCTATAGCACTGGTGCAAATGATGGTGCAATTACTACAGCAATGCCCAATTACATGGCTGCCACCGAGTCGGCAAAAGCTCGTGTTCGGTCACAAAGTGCACCAAGGCAGAGCCGCCCGTCGACACCAGAAAGGGAGCAAATTGTGGCAGCAAAGAAGCGCCTATCATATCCAGTACCTGAGCCATATATGAGCATTAGTTTTAGCCAAAACTTGAGAATCCCTAGCTTCAAGAGTGTTCAACCTGGCCATGTAGGAATGGGGCAACAGTCATGTTATACAGACAGCATTGGTGGAGAGATTTCTCCATCTTCGACCACTGATCTGAGAAGGTGGCTCAGATGAGGCAAACTGCAGAAAGTAATCATCAAGGATGAAGATACTGATTAACCTAGTTATCATCTTTCCAAACACTAGCGAATACAATTCTCTTTGTACTCCTTGTCAGGTTTAGATCTCCTCAATTCTGCTTTACTTTCCTGCACTCCCCTGACTAACAAAGTGAAATTTATTATAATTGCACCCTATGGAGATCAACACTCTAAGTATGATTAGCCAATAAAGGATTTTGCACTCCTTTCTCTTCGAACTAGAGTTACAAGTAACAAGTTTGGATTACAGAGCTGTAGTATATAAAAAAATTACTATCATAAGCCAAGCACACTTTAGTCTTTAAGTAGAAATCAAACTCTCTTGCAGAAAGGGTACAGTTTCAACATAACGTTACAAAGCACGATATGCACCAGACTGCTCCTAAGCAACCACATCAATCATATGATGTTCATAGAAATTTGAAAAAACAGCTAATCAAACAATAAAGGCTCAACATTTAGAAGCAATAGTGCAATACTGGCAAATGGCTATGGAGCATACTGTAATAGTGGGGAAGAGGAGCAAAGTAAAATTGGACAGATGGTATTTCTTGACTATGTGCTGGATGGGGAGCCTAAATATAATAAATGGTTCCTTCTCTAGGAAAAAAACAGGTACAACATCTACCAAACTAATATCAAACAGAATTTGGTAAATTGGTCTATCTTCTTCCTGCTCTTCCCTAGCCCAATTCCACTGATTACACATTTCAAAACATAATTAAGGTTGGTGCACATCCATAAGCTCTATTTGCCTATTTTGTAATACGTTGAACATTTGTTGTTACTATTAGTGAAAGGGCTTTTAAAACCAGAGAGAGAGGAGAGAGCAATACATTTCATCTATCTAAAGAGTGCTCTTTTGTTTTTTATATAAAAAAAGGCCTTTTAGCAATTCAGCTGGAGACTGAATGATGAATACACTGTACAAAAGGTAATTTTGAGTTACAATTTGATTTACTTCTAAATTTTTTGTTACACTACTGGATACCATGACTCCAAGTCAAAAATTTTTAATGCTAAATCATCCAAGCTCTTGTTATTTGCTAGAAAAAGACAATTTTCCTACAACCAAGAAGAGAATGGGTGCATGACACTGATATACTCCGCATGTATGCTTGACACATTTGAAAAGAGGCCATCTGACAGGGAAAAACAAATAATCTTGTGGTCAACAAATACCTCCTTAGCTAATTAACATCAGTTCCAGATGAAATATAATGACTGAAATTTCCAGTTGCTGATAATGTAATTTAGCATAGCATTCATTCAGGTAGAAGTAAAACCAAGCCGCTGATATACTGCTCCAATATTCACTCATCATCAATTTGTATAACTAACTAACTAACTAGAAAGACTTGCATATTTGGATCATACACTCAACCCATCGTCAAAATCAAGGAACAAGAAGAATAGATTTTCATTCATTCATGCATTTAAAACTCCAATTACCAAACAACGATGAGGATTAGCAGAAACTGATATTATACCGCCGAACCGAACGAATCAGCAGAAGAAGAAACCGGCTAAAAATGTTAAAACAACATAAAATGTAAGATTTACCGCAGGGAAACCAGATAACCGGAGAGAACCCAAATCCGATAGTCCAACCCGACTGCACAAACTGTAAAATTACCAAAAGGTAACTGCACGAACTGTAATTTTTTCCCGCACAACAGAGAAGAGGAACCGTACTGGAAGAAAATTGGCTCGTGCGAGCGCGTTGCGTAGCCAATTCGGTCCCCCTGCCTCCTGCCATCTTGCCCGGAATGTTGTGGGTGCGACATGTCTGCAAATCTTGGAAATTTTAAATATGTAAGGCCAGGATGAAACTGTGGAGTTTAGGGTGCTGTTCGGAATGGTGGGAGAGGAGCTGTTGGGGACGCCAGACGGAGGCAGAAGATGAGGGATGAGAACAGCCAACTGGCGTTCGGCTGGGTAGTCGGTGCCGCCGCAGTAGCAACAGCAATGCCGATAGGACATGCATTGACATTGACATTGAGGGTGAGAGTTTGGCTTGCTCCTCTTCCATATATAGAGATTTCTAACTGTTGAATGTTGTGTGGTTGTGTTCAAAATCACAACAAATATATATATATATATATATATATATATATATTGATATTATAATTAATGTTGTATTTGTAAAGTTCTTTACATATACAATAAGTAGTATTTAGCACCAGAATACAACCTATATTAGGCCAATGAAAAAAACAAAAGGAAAATGAGAAAAAGTTGGGGAAGGAATTGTTTAAGTCGACTGTTTGTGAGTTTTTATGGAGAGAAAAGAGTGGATAACGAAAGAAAAGAATTTTGATTTTCTTCCCATTTATTTTCACTAAAAAAAAAAAGAAGAAAAAAAATGGTGAATTGGTGTGGTTTATAAATTTAGTCTTCTAAGTAATAAAATTAATTATAATGTATTACTTTAATTTATTATTTTTTATAAAATAAGAGAAAAGAAACTACAATTTCTCTTCCTTTCCCTTACCTCGTTTTTATCCTTTTATTTTATTTTAGTCCAAACCCACAAATTAAGTAGTTAAAATTTTTCCATGCGTATGAAAAGTTTGTGGTATGTACGAGACTCTTGGTATTCTCTATATAACATAATAGTGTGTATAAAATTATTTTAAGAAAAAATAAGTAATAAGTATTCCCTCCGTCCCTAATTATTTGACGTTTTAAAATTTTTGATTTGTCCCTAATTATTTAACGCTTGTTCAAATTTAAGAGAATTAATGACAATTTTTCTAAAATTACCCCTCATTACTCTTCCTATTTTTTTGATACTTTAAACTCTCTCCCTTTATCCCAACAAAAATCTCCTTATTCCAACAAAAGATTTAAGGGTATTATAGACAATTAAGTACTATATTTAATGCTTTTCAATCATTATCTTAATTCTTGTGTCCACCTCTAAAACGTCAAATAATTAGGGACGAAGGGAGTAACATTCATAACCGTAATCACATTATAACGACAAAAAATTATATAATTATTATTTTTAATAATAACAATCAATGATTGTAGAGAGCAGATTCTCTGTCCCCAAATTCCCTGTCCCCCTTGTGTCCCCCCACTTAAATTTTGACACATATTTTTTTATTTAATTTTAGAATTAATTAGTGTTAAGTAAGAGACTAGGTATCAAAATTTAAGTGGATGGACACAAGGGGACAGAGGATCTGCTCTCATGATTGTAGATGCGGCTGTGGATACATCGCACCACAATGCACCACACACACACACACACACACACACACACACACACACACACACACACATATATATATATATATATATATATATATATATAGTTAACATGAAATGTCCTTTATGTTGTAGGGTTTTTCTAAATTAAAATTCATGCACTAATAAGTAATAAATAAAGTAAAATTTATCAAAGAAGTTAGTGATTTGTTAATGTTAGGCAGTGTGGTATAGACAGTTAAGAAGTATTGCGATCTTGAGAGCAGATCTTCTGTCCTCGAATTTTCAGTCTCTCTTGTGTCCTCCCACTTAAATTTTAACACATGTTCTTTTATTTAATTTTAAAATTAATTAATGCTAAGTAAGAGACTAGGTGTTAAAATTTAAGTGGAGGGACACAAAGAGATAGAAAAATTGGGGACAGAGGATCAGAAGTATTGCGATCTTGGGGTTTATTTATTTTTTTAACACCATATTAGACTACTGTACTTATTTTACAAATATTAGATAATCTAGTGATTTATTGTTTGCAGACCCGTAATTGAGTTACATTTCTAATTATTTTACTATAATTTAATTTATGTGGCCATGAAGCTATCAAATTTTGGTATTTAAATGCAACAAAGATCTTCAACTTGGCTAAAACCTATAAGGTCACTTGTGCATGGAAATCACCAAGTTTTCTGGCTTGATTTTTTTGTTGTTATTACATTGAATGAAAATCTATTTTTTTTTGTCATATTACATAATTTTATATTTTTGCAATCAACTACATAGTTGTGGACATGGTTGTCAAATTTAGTAACAGCATATTGTGGTTATAGTTGTGAATAAAGTTTATAACAACACCACACGGTCCACACCCATTGCGCTCATCCCTAAATTATCACACCATCACACCGCATTGTGATTGGTGTGATGTTGTGATAAAATTTATAACAACATCACACTGTATTGTGCTCATCCCTAAATTATCTTTTAAATTGAGTCCGAAAAATTTGAAAAATTGATGGTACTAAACTTTTCATAATCAACTTCAAGTCAATAACAAAAAATTAGATTTTTCACATGCAATAGTGTATCCATGACATAAGAATAGTTACAAAAATTGATATATATAAAATGACGTTGTTAGTTGTTATCAGTAGACCTATATATCATGTACACTAAATTATCAACTAATTATATTTTATCATATCATTTTTATAATTTATTATTTTGTAAAGATTCTTTGGTCACCATAACAATACTCTTATATTTATATATATAATATATAATTTTTTTACTCTTTGTACTAAGGAAATTTAAAACTCGCTAAAGTGAGGTTTGGCCCAGTCTAAGCTTTTGACTATTTATGTTCTCTCTTCTACAAGAATATATCAGGAAGAATAATGGGTTCGGAATAAACTAGTGGAGTATATGTATATATGAACTAGTCTACAGAATCTGCCTGTACGTGATTTTGTGCTTGGGCGAATTCAGAAGTATATACGTACCGTATATACTATATGTTAACGCTAACATCTTCTGTCACGTCCCAATCACGTAAGACGTTCTGATCCTGCATAATAAACACGGTAAATACCACAAGCTTGACGGCTATTCCGGTTTAGAGATAGCTCGCGCTTGAGAGTCGATCATTTCGTGTTCATGAGGTTAACAATGGAGAATGTAATGCCTGTTGTCTGCAGAGAGATCATAATTTCCTATTGTGTGTATGTGTGAATATGAATATGAAAGTGTATGAGAACGCACTCTTTGTGAAGACTTCCTTCTAGGTTATACTCTCTTTTATCTGGATTCATCGTACACCCACTACCATCCGACACGTTCCCTTGATCTCGATGGGTTCTGCTGATCGATATGGTCTCATCCCCAGGTCTTTTGGCCATCAAGTTTTCACTACCCACGGCCATGATCCTATCCACATTAATGCATGGCAGAGTTTTGGTCAATCATCATGCTTTTTCATCATTAAAGTCAAAGCAATAGATATTAAAATGTCTAATGGGTCGATTCATTCAACCGAACCTACCAAATTTTATAGGTTAAAAATGGAAATAATATGGTGGTCGGCATGACTTTCACAGATTCAATAATAAAGTCTCAATAGATTAATTAAATGAGTAAGCCCAATTTACTCCTACCAAAGAGAGAAATATCATGACCCAACATTTCCCCTAGTTTTTTGTTGAATGAATGTTTAATAGAAAACTATAAATGGTCCATGATAATTTACTAAAGGTCCACAGTAAGAAATAATTGAAGTGTACCCAGTTGCTGTTCACGAGATGAAATGTGAGGAAAACGGAGGCCCAAATCAGAAAGGCCATGTCTATTAAATATCTGGACCCGGAACCGGACGCTTCCCATTCAAATTCTAAATCATTACTAACATTTAATGTGCCGGCCTTGAACACCGTGGTAAATCGCTTTATAAAAGATAACTTTACCAAATTTGACGCTTTTACTCTCCCATTTGAAATTGAGCGCTTTTGAATTTTTCTCGCTCTCCGAACTCTCTTTCTTCCTCTCTGCAAATCGTCAAAATGGCTTTCCAAGACTCGAACAAGGTTCACCCATACTGGTAACACCGATCACCGCTGCTCCACCAAACCCTAACCTCGCTGAAGGGACTTCGACCTTGAATCCCAAGGGTCGAAATCGACAAGAACCCCCTCCCAAAACTCCCAAAACTCCTCCAGAATATAGGGGGTTCGTTTCCCCATATTTTTTATAAAGTGACTATATTTGGGGTTCTTGGGGGGTTCGCCTAACCGTACCAAACTCTTATATTCATATTTTGGCCTTCGTGGCCTTCTCGCCATGAATCAAGGCGTTGAGCCTTCCTTGACTTCTTCTTCACCGTATACAAGATAGTCCAATCTAGAGAGAGGGGTTCAAGGCCCTTAAGAACACTCCCCAGTCGAGAGAAAGTTCGAGAGGCGTTCATTTGGTGAACACTCCTTCGAGCAATAGGGGGTGGCACGAGAAGTGGTTCTACGTCAAAGGTCCCGAAGTTTCTTCTTTACCGAACTGGGCAATAGACGAGAAGATCTCTGCTGACTTCGGAGACATTTCTGATGAACGGTAAGTTGAAATGATGGAACTCTTCGACAATTTCCCTAAGGAGGAGTGGAAGTATGGATTCCTCTCGAAGCAGGCATGGTTATATGACCATAAATGTAAGTATCGGTCTATTTTATGTATATAAATTTTTGAAAATACTTTTATGAGGTGGAATCTAACATAGGATTGTTTGTTTTATGCAGTATCTTTGATCAGACCGAGTTCCTTAGAAATAAAGGAGTTTGAAGATTTTTTGTTCGAGAAGTCTTCTAAGTCGTTGAAAATCTGCCAATGTAAGCTACCCCGGTCAAACCAATTTTAAATACACACCGATTTAATTCCTACGTAAGAGCCGGTTAATGAGGCTCTCACTGAAGAAGAGACCTCTCGTCCCTCGCCGTAAGAGGAGGGCCATTAAAAACCCAAATCAACTCCTCTCCCAGCCCTTCCAAACCACCCTTAAATTGAGCCAACCATGAACATCAATTCCTCAAGAGAGGCTTACTTGATCGTCCTGATCGAAGAAGTATCCTTCGAACCAAAAAACTGAAAACCAAGATAACGCCCCTGACCGCCGAAGAACTCAGGGTGCCACCGGCTTCGATCATCCCACCCTTCGTGCCGCCTGTAGAAATACAAATAGCTGAAGAAGGTGAAGCGGGATTTAAACGGTTTCAACGCTGTCCAGGAAGAGGAAACGTACACCTGACAACCATCCAAGTTCTGCTTCGGCCCCATCTCTTCAGGAGCCGATTCCCAATAAATCCCTTCTCCCGAAACTATATACGCGACCCTACTCCTCCCGAATGGCCAAATTCCTTCTCCGGGAAGGTCGAGACCTTCTCCGAACGACCTTGGCCCTTCGTCGTCGTGGTTATCATGCCGAGGCCGTGGGGTCTCCGACTCTGTGGCCTAGATTCAATGCAAATTTCCCCTTTGACCTCTTCGTGGCCTTCAGACGGACGACGACGACCAACTGGCTCAAAGACCACACCAGGACGGAATCTAACTTTCGATGAAGAGATGAGCTATCCGCTAAGGTAAATAACCATTTCTTTATTTTCTATTTCTCTGTTCTTGCTTGGATATCTGGGTACTGACTTGAATACTGTTGAATATATGCAGGCCAACGTTGTCTTCGGACGTTTGCGTCCGAGGCACATAAATGGGGAGGCCGAGGAGGACTTCATGAGGCAAGAGATAGATATGCTAAGATCAACTTTGGATCGAGAAAGGGCTGATCGTGAAGACGCTCTTCATACCATCAACGGCCTTCAAAGAGACTTAGACCGGGCAGATGGATTTGAAGACGCGTCGACGACGACGAGTTGAGGCCACGAGGGATGGGTTGGGCGCGTCCGGCCGACCAAAAAGTTTTAATCGATATGAACGCGGCATTGGTCGAAGAAAACTTACTCAAGGCCAAAACGAGGAGTTTTCTTCACCAACCAAGTCTTGATCCAACAACTTAAGCGAAGCTCAAAGTGAAGACCTGGACGAAGAACGAAGGTACAAGGCCAAACGCCATAAACTTCGTCATAAAATAAAGGAGCTTGAGGGATTCGGTCTTCTTACGACCAAGAGTCATGGAGCGATTCAAAGTGACTACGTGGACTCCTGGACGAACTTAATGCCAAAATCATGAAGGTCTATTCGGAGGATATGAAGATCGCGAAGAAGCGAGGCAAAGAAAAGCTATCTGCCGCTCAGCTGGATCCGACCCTTCTTAACTCTGAGGACGAAGGTGGTGCCTGAATGTCCCTCCTGCTTTTGTTCTAACTATATAAAAATTTAATTACTCAAACTTTTTATGTTTGTGGGATTATTTTGAAACTTTATATATAGATTTTGATAGTGTTTTTATGTTTGTGTGATCAGTTTATGAATGAATCGAACGAATGAATGTTTTATTTTATTGATGAATCTTCAATTTCCTTGATTGTGAACTCTCGCTTTGGTTAGTTTCTCAATCAATAATTCTAGATTAATGAACCGAACCCAAATAAAGAATCAATTTAAGGCATATAACGGTTAATTTATGAAATGAAGTGAATTAAATTTTATGGACAGAATTTAACTTGACTGAATTGAATGGACTGAACTCAACACTTAAATAAAATAAAGTAATATATACTCATCGGTTCCGGCTGTGAGATCGGCCATGTAAAAGTGAACTCTACCGACCGCTCTTTTAAATAACAAGATCTTGTTTACCACTCGGGGTAGAACAAGTATATAAGGATCAAGATATAAGGATCAAGATATAAGGACCAAGATATAAGGATCAAGATATAAGGATCAAGGTATAAGGACCATGGAATTTGTTTATCGGTCACGATAAATCAAACCCATAAGGACACGCCTACTAAAAAAGGTTGCCATCGAATGGCCAACGAGTCCTACCATACCTCCTTACACCATAATGACCTTAGAACAAATAGGACCAGGATCAGTAGTGACCATTGACTTACCACCCTTGGTAAAATCAATATAGGATCATAAGGACCTTTGTCTACCACTCTCGGTGGAACAACAAAATGGGTCGCCATCGAATAAATGCCAAATGAGTCCTACCATACCTCCTTACACCATAGTGACCTTAGGACAAATAGACCAGATCGGTAGAGTGACCATTGACTTACCACCCTTGGTAAAATCAATATAGGATCATAAGGACCTTTGTCTACCACTCGGGGTAGAACAACAAATGGGTTGCCATCGAATGGCCAGCAAGTCCTACCATACCTCCTTACACCATAGTGACCTTAGGATAAATAGGACCAGGATCAATAGTGAAAAAGTGACTTTTTATTGATAATGGACAATCATTTACAGACTTCCAATAAATTGACTTGATCTCTATTGAAAGTATTTCTGAAGCCTGCCAGCATGCCAAGTGTTTTTGATCTCGGAATCATCTAATGCCTTTAACCGATAAGTGTCCGGCTTTGATACTTCGATCACTTCATACTGCCCTTCCCAATTTGGCATTAACTTTCCCGTGTTTTGAGATGTAGAAGCTTCGGCTTCTCTGAGGACGAAGTCTCCTACTTCGAATCTGCGAAGTTTGACTCCTTTGTTGTAATGTTTAGCCACTCTTCGTTGATAAGCAGCCAATTTGAGTAAAGCCACTTCTCTGACTTCTTCTAGTAGATCCAAGTTGGCCTTCAGTCCTTCGTCATTATAGATCTCTTTGAATTGACTAACCCGAAGACTTGGAGATCCATTTTCGACTGGGACCAAAGCATCGCATCAGAGGCGGTAGAAAGGGTGAATCCTCGTGGTCGCCCCTCGGCGTGGTCCGATAAGCCCACAAAGACGTCGAAAGCGACTCTTCCGCCATCTTCCTTTAGCTTCATCCACTGCGGCTTGATCCTGCTTCGGCAGTTGTCCCGTTGGTTACCTCAACTTGCCCATTTGATTGTGGGTGAGCCACCAAGTCTTCTTATATGTCAATCCTCACTCCTTCAAAAATCCTTCAAATTTTGATCCCACGAATCGGCGTCCGTTGTCCGATATCAACACTCTAGAAATCCGGCGAAATACTACTGGACTCTTTTATGAATTTCAAACACTCTTGTTCCGTTATTAATCGTCGTGGCTTCGCTTTCTACCCATTTGGTCATGTAATCAATGGCAACTATGACGGCTAACCTCGACCTTTAGCTTTAGGCAATCGGACCCAATATATCTACCCCGCACAAATGAAGGGTATAGGAGATAAAATCGAATATAGTTCTTCCGGTGGCTGATGTGGGATCGGACTGTTGAGCTGGCATTTTTCACATCTCTTGACATACTCCGTAGCTTCCTTGAAAATTGTAGGCCAATAGTACCCTTGCCGGAGTACTTTATAAGCCAAAGACTTGGCAGCCATGTGATCACCGCAAATACCCTCGTGAACTTCCCGAAGAGCATACTCCGCCTCAGATGGGACCAGACACTTCAACAATGGTGAGGAAAAGGCCAATCGATAAAGATCCCCATCAATAAGAACAAAATTGTCACTCTTGTACTTGATCTTCTTTGCTAACATCTGATCCGAAGGAAGAATGCCATCTGCCAAATATTCGATGTAGGGAGTCATCCAGCAGTTAGATCGTTCGACACACATCACCGCTTCATGCTGAACACTCGGCTGCTGCAAAACTTCCAAGTAAACCGATCCATTGAAAACATCTCAGATCAGTAGTGACCAAACTTCGATAAAGCATCTAAGATGGAATTGTCGCTACGCCTATGCCCTGAAACTCGTCTGAAGCAAAATCATCAAGTCGGTCTTTTAATTCTCGCCAGATACTTGATCATCCGGGTCCTCGAGCTTCATAATCTCCTAAAAAGTCGCTTTGACGACCAACCGAGAGTCATCAGAGATGATCAACTTCGGACTTCTAGGCTCTTTTGCCAATCGAACACCTGCTAACACCGCTTCAGATTTCTCGCTTCGTTGTTCGTCGCTTTAAACCCGAATCGATGGCTCGCTAAACTTTGAACCCTCTCGGACTCGTCAAGATAATTCACCTTACTAACAATCACATCAGAGAGGATCCATCTCGCATACAACGTCCCAAGCATTCTCGACTTTTGCGAAGAATCGCGAATCGCTTTCGACGGACGATTCACCTCTGGCAACTCGGCATCTCGCTTGATGAACGAACATTCCACCATGAAATCGACCAAGGCTTGACCCTTGATAGCCGTTCGGGGATGGTATTCAATGAAGAATTGGGACAAATCCATAGTCCATGCTGCTAGTCTCCCTGAAACCTCTGGCTTGCCCATCACCTTCTTCAATGGCTGATCCGTGTATATGATTGTAGAGTTCGACCTTTGAAAATATTGTCGAAGCTTTCTACTAGCAATTATTAAAGCAAAGGAAAATTTCTCAATATTCGTACTGGTTTCAAATCTCGTAGAACGTGGGTGACATAATAGGCCAGGATGTCGCTTCCCATCGACCTCCGAATCAAGACCGCCCAACATCGCCATCGAACTTCTTGCAAGATATAAATATAAGGTCTCTCTGCTTTGGTGGGGCTTCACTAATAAAGGAAGCAGAAGACAAATATGTCTTTATGCCTTGGAAGGCGTCTTCACACTCCGAAGTCCACTGGAACGTCTTTGCATTCTTCGGGCCCTTCAATGTGTTAAAGAAAGGAAGACATTTCTCCGCAGATTTGGCGACGAACCTCCTTAAAGCTGCAATCCTACCAGTCAGACGTTGGACGTCTTTGAACGACTGAGGAGTCTTCATATCAAGAATGGCTTGGATCTTCTCCGGATTGGCCTCGATGCCCCTCTGACTGACCAGATATCCCAAAAACTTTCCTGCACCGATACCGAAAGTACATTTGGCCGGGTTGAGTCTCAGTTGACGATGACGGACAGTCTGAAAGTATTCCTCCAGATCGTCCAAATGCTTCTGAACCTGCATGCTCTTTACGATCATATCGTCTACATATACCTCCATGTTCCTTCCTAACGCACCGTCAAGATGAAGTTCATCATTCTCTCGGTAGGTGGCTCCGTGCTTTATAAGGCCAAAAGTCATCTTCTTGTAGCGTACACCAAACGGTGTGTAATGAACGCCGCCTTTGGAATGTCCTCAAGCACTGCATGGATATTTGATGATAACTCAAAAAAACATCCATAAAGCTTAGTAATGCATACCTCAAGTGGCATCGATGAAATTTGATCGATATGGGGCAAAGGATAAAAGTCCTTCGGACAAGCTTTATTGAGATCGGTATAGTCGATGCAGACCCGCCATTTTCCATTCTGCTTCTGCACCAACACCACATTCGCCACCCACTCGGGATAATCAATTTCATAGATGAAGTCGGCAGCTAACAACTTTGCAATTTCCTCATCAATGATCTTCTGTCGCTCGGGCGCAAAGATCCGCCTTTTCTGCCGAACTGGCTTCTTTAAAGGATCTACATCCAGACTGTGCTCAGCTATCTTCCGGCTAACTCCAAGCATGTCCTGTGGTTCCCATGCAAAGATATCCGCATAGCAGCGTAAGAGTTCCATAAGATTTGTCCGAAGAGGCTCTGGTAGGCCCAAACCGATCTTTACAGTCTTGTCTGGATTTCCTATGATCAACTCGATCTCCTCCGTCCCACCTGCAGGGATCACCAACGGTTCCGAACTGCTCTCGGTGAAGGGCCGATCTCAATCACCATCGTCTGTTTCTGCTTGCTGACCCCTACTCCGGAGGAAATAACAGTATTCCGATAACATCTTCGAGCCAGATCTAAGTCCCCCGCCACCTCTCCTACTCCATGCGCCGTGGGGAACTTGATTTTGAAATGAGGGATGGAGGTCACAAACTTGAGAAAGCGATCAAGGTAGGTCTCCCCAAAGATAAGCGTTATAAAATCGAGTCCACATGCACAACATAGAATTTACACGTTATTTCTACAAGTAGCCTGCGACTTTGACTGGATCGTTGTTGAAGCCGTATAAAGGAGCCTCCTGCCCGACCTCCATTTTCTGCTCATCAAGATGCATCCTCTGATAGGCATGGACATATAAAATAACCACCGAAGACTCATTGTCTATCATCATGCATTTCATGTCCACCGAGCCCACTTGCGCTGTGATCACCAAGGCTCCCTCGTGTGGCTCGATGGGCTCCGAAGGATAATCTGCGTCCATAAACGATATGATGGTTCCTGGGAATGGTCTATCAATCTTCAGGGGAGCATCTATCACAGACATGACCGAATCCAGGTAAGCCCTTCTCTTCTTCCCTATCAACTTCCCTACATATCCACCGGTTATTACATCGATGACATGCCTTGGCGGCGGTACTGGAGCGTTTTGGATGGAGGGAGCCATTTGAACTGTCTGAACAGTACGGTTGATATTCTTCTGATCACGTTGGTCGTTCACGGACACATACTGCACCAACAAGCCATCTTTAATCTTCTTCTCCACGAAATCTTTTAAATTACAACACTCGTTAGTGTCATGGCCCGCGGCTTGATGATAGCCACAATACTTACGAGAGTTACCTGTCTCCGCTTCTATAATTATCACGGTGTGGCTCGAAGAAAAGTTGGGTTTCGATATGATCTAAGATCACCGATCTATCTCGTGTTCGCCAGGTGTAGACCTTATTCACCTTCGGGTCAAAACAGGGGACGATTGTTTCTTCTTCGCCAGAGTTATCAGTATTTTGAGCGAATCGCCTCCGGACGATCATTATACCCCGTGCTTCTCCTTTGATCAACTTCACGCTGGGAGCTACTACCTCCTTCAATCGGTCCGAAGGATGCTTTCAGTCGTTCATAGCTTCTTCCAACAATATAGCCTTACGCCTTGTCAAAGGCTTCATCAAGCTCTTCTGGATGGTGGAACATCAACTTCTTCACCAACTTCTGGACTTTACGAGATCCAAATTTATTCTCGAATAAACCTACATGATCGAGAGATCATTGAGGTTGGACACCGACCGATCGCTTCTCTAAACCTCTTTACATACGGCCCCAAAATTTACCGGTAAATCTACGGATCTGCGCGAGAACCCAGTAGCTTTCCTCTTCTTCGATTACTCCCAAAACGGGCATGGAACTTATCACAAAGCTCGGTCCAAGAGGATATCGAATCGGCCAAGAAAGTTCTCATCCACCGCCTCACATCTTTTTTTCAAATATCGTAATAAAAGTGTGGCACTTGGCAAAAAGATCGGTGAAATCATAATAGTCTATTAACCGGTCGAACGCCTGGCTATGGTCATAAGGATCCCCGGACCCATCATAACTTTCCATGCGAGGCAATTTTTTGGTGATATCTGCCTTCTCCTTTAGAATATCTGAGGAAAAAGGGGATGCCTTCTTTCCCGGAGCGTCCTTCACCTGTTGGACCTCAGCCAGCTGCTTTCTGAGCTCTTTCAGATCCTTCACCAGAAAATCAACGCCTTCGGGCTGCGAGAAAACCTCTTTCTCATGAACGACATTCTGTCTCTGAGTGGATTGACCTCCTCCTGTCGGCCCCATTGCCCTTGTGGGGCTTTTTGATCTACTCCGGCGAGCACTTCTGTCCTCATGATGAGAATGGTCACGCCGATACTCCGCATTGTTCGGTTTACGCACGATCTCCCTCGACCGCTTTCTTCGTGCGTAAATCGTCACGATGTCGTGAACCAACGACCATCGATTTTCTTCTTCGGGGCCACGGGAGTTCTCGCTTCTCAATCTTCTCTCACAGTAAGAACGATCCCTGAATACACGCGCGCGAGAATACTCCGCCTCCTTGCCTCTCTCGCCGTGATATCTCTTTATACCTACTCCGCTTTTGGATCGAACACGGCTAGATGCTTCGTCCCTTAATTCCGCCACGCGCGAATCCATCATTCGGCTATATCTTCTTTTGTTTCAACAGAACCTCCAAGGCTTTATCTCGCTTGCCTCGCCATCTTCGCCAACTTGGCGACTCTGTCCTCCCGATCACTTCAACGATGAGTCTTGGTCGGTGAGCCTTTCCGCCTACCTCCACCATGATCACGCTCTTATCCGCATTGAAAACCAACTTACGTCGGGCCCCACCACGGGATCTTCTGGACGGAGATCTCCTGAATTATACTTAGAAGCCGTCTTTCTCGTGGCGCTTTTAGAAGGATCCAAACGATCCTTTATCAAACACGAGGCGTTGATGAAGTTAATGACCATCGCCGCCTTTTCCTTACGGCGTCTGATCCCTACTCCTCATCATCTTCCAAGTAGGTTAAACGATTGTGATTGAAAATTTCAAAGTGACACTAAACTCAAACCCCCTCCTTTTAGCGCCCGATGTTAACGCCAAGATCTTCCGCCACGTCCCAATCACGTAAGACGCCTAATCCTCGCACAAGAAACACGGTAATACCACAAGCTTGGCTTACCGTTCAGTCGGGGATAGCTTCAAAGCGTGAGAGTCGATGATCGTGTTCACAAGGTTAACAATGGAGGAATGTAATGTCTAAAGGTCTGAGAGAGATCATAATTCCCCGTTGTGTGTATGTGAGAATATGAATATGAAAGTGTATGAGCGTACTCTTTGTGAAGACTTCCTTGCTAGGTTATACTCTCTTCGCTTTGGATTCTTGTGCCACCCACCACCATCCGACATACATTTGATTTGATGGGTTCTGCTTGACCGTATATGGTCTGGCATCACTTGCTTTTAATTGCGCTTTTTTCACTGCACGGCCATGATCCCATCCACATTAATGCATGACAAGAGTTTTGGTCAACTCATCACGCTTTTCATCATCGTAAGTCAAAGCAATAGATATTAAAATGTCTAAATGGGTCGATTCAACGAACCTACCTTGTCCTTATATAAGTTAAAAATGGAAATAATATGGTGACGTGGTAGGTGACTTTCACAGTTCAATAATAAAGGCCCAATAGATTAATTAAATGAGTAAGCACAATTTACCCGACCCAAAAAGAGGAAATATCATAACCCAACACTATATATACATACATATATATAGCATATATATGTATGTACCTATGATATCATTACATATATAATTTTTAATTACTTTTACTCCGGCGAGCATAATTATAGAGCCATGCATCTACCCAAAAGGTTAGGTTGTCAAATTATCAAGCATGTGCCGCAAATGATTAATAATCTTCTTCAACAATATTACGTACGTACCTTCATTAGAACTACTCTGTTTCAAAAGTTCAAATACATATATGAAGGAAAAAGCTTAATTAATTTTCTGCCATATATCAATGTAACAAACAAACTTAACATTCAATTGCAAACTCAGAATCATATTTACTCCACATGCACTTGGAACAATTAAATTCCTGGGTGGCCACAAGCACACTTTCTTAGGTATCATTATCAAGTACATCATGATCTTAACCCATAATAAGGTGGTTGGATCGGATGATGCTCTTCTGTTTAAATAGTATCATCAGCTGAGACTTTTGACACTCCAACTTGGTCCCCAAGTGCCTACTTTTAGATCCAATTGCTCGAATCACTCTCGGAAACTCGACAAATCCTTTGATCCCTCTTTTGATATGCGGATTTTCAGCCTCTACCGAGGCTGTCCGTTGCACAATCTCATTTCCATCTGACTTGTGTTGATCGTCATTAACACACCTTCTTGTTGTTTCTCCGGTGAAAGTGAAACTATTAGCCTCGTTTGTCATCACGATGCTGTGTTCTTGAATTTTGGCTCGTGCACTGGAAATTAGGGACGACTCAATTTGCGTTTGCTTAGTAGCTTCCAATTCTAACAACTTCTCCTCCAACAAAAACTTTGCCTCGGTCAGCTTCATTTGAACCCGCTCTTCTCTCAAAACCTCGGCAATGCGTAACATCTTTCTCTCCTCCTGCATCTCTAGCTTCACCCGATTAATCTCTGCTTTATCCGAGAGTATCTCCTTGGCCAGCTGTTCACGAACTCGCTCGACTGCCTCTCTGCCTCTTCTCTCCTCGGACAGTTGTTTCACTAGCCTTTTATTGGTAGACTCCAATTTCTTACGAGCCTTGCGCTCGTACTCGAGATCGGCCTTTAGTTCAATGATATGTGAACGAGCAACATCTAGCTCGGATTCCATAAAGGGTTTTATAAAGGTGAGATCCCAGAAAGAAGACGCAATTTTACGTGCGGATATAGGGAGGTGAAGACGATGAATGGGCTTGTGATCAGTGTGAACATCTTCCTCTTGTTGATGGTGCTGCTCTTGTTTTTGTTGCTGGAGTTGAGAATTATAAAATGGGTTCTCGTACAGCTTCCAAGTTGGGAAAGTGGAAGTGGTGATGGGTACCTCGAAATTGGACTCATTTCTGAGATTTTCTTTGCTTCTGATCATCATCACCACCATCATCAAAGTCTTCTCTATTAGGCTTTGGTTCATTTTATATACGAGTTTTGCCTTCGCTTTTGCTTTTTTTGTGTTTTGTAAATGGGGGTAGGCCCCTTCTATAGGTTGTTGTCCTGGAAGAGGCTTTAGAGATGTGGATTGTAAAGGTGAAAAATACACGTGATGTTATTGTTTGTATATTTAATATCTGCGGCAATTAGAGGTGGTGGTGGCCGTGGCCTATGGTCGAGGGAGGTCAATCCTTCACTTGATGAGTCCCTATCTTAAATCTCATACAACTAACTTGCTCGAACGCAATAAATATTTATTATTGTCATCTGCTGCGGATCTTCTTCAGCTTTGAAACTGGGGACGGGCTTAAAAAGGAAGAATCAAGTTCATTTTCAATATCAAAATTTTGTAGTAATTTACAACCAACCTGTTTGAGGTTTCAAATCCCAAAATATCATTTACCTGGTAGTAATCCAAAACAGTGAAATCATCAAGAACACCACCATGCACATTGATGAATGTTTATACTAGGGGGAAACTTTGTAAATGCAGCACAAGAGGACCATAAATAAAAAATCTCTCTGTATTTTTCATATCGGACCAATTTGCTTCTCTATTTTACAAATGCAAGATTGGTTAAGAGTATTTGGTATAGAATGAGAATGAGAATCCATAAGAGCCATTAAAGTTTCTAACTACGTACGTTCACATGAAATAATACATACATGAGATTAGATTAACCCCTTCCCTTATCCAATCAGGAATAATGCTCCATTTTTGTTTCCAAAAACTCTTTACTTGTCAAAAAAGAATTCCAACTCAGAGTGCTCTGTCTTTCAAAAAGGCACAGGACACCACACCATAGGCTAAAGTTTAAAGCTCCACATGCACGGTCTCCCAATCTGCTTTTCCGGTGGTCCCCTTAATTGAGGGTTTGCTTAAATCATAAGTACTAGTTTTAATTTTAATCACCACAATTATAATTATAGAATATAAACCAAGTACTACAAGATAAGGGGAAATGCACTCGCGAGATAGATAGGGTGGACCACAGCCACAGGTTCATATATATTACTACTCCATATGGTATGTGGAGAGTCCTGCAATAATGTTGGGTGGTTGGTTGCTGTAAGAGAAAATATTTACAGCAACAATGGCTGGTGAATAAGCTAATTGTGAGAATTTACCTTTTGCATTCCTCCTAGTGGTAGGTAAGTACAGATTCTTAAGAGGTAATTCATGCGCACCACCCACCACACTCGCATAAATAATTAAACCAAACAAGAGAAGAAGACGGCTCTCGAGAGCGAAGAACAGGTAATAAAATTGAAGATCTTCTACTTAAAAAACGAACAAGACTGAAGGTGCATTGGCTTGTAACGCTCAATCTTGAGAGCCAACCCCATGCTCAATTTTTCTTGCAACTCATAATAAAATAAATCATTTGTATATATAGATTCAAATAATAGTCACTCATGTGCTTACTGCTTACATAATATTGAGTTACTAGTAATTGCCCGACATAACGAAAAATTAGATTAAAATTTGGAAAATACTACATCTTTGCAACCTAAAATAACTTACAATCAAACATAACAATTATCATAATTCACCATACCACCACAATAATTAATACATACTCGCTACTAATTTCTAACTACCAAAACATCAAGTTAGTCGTTACTAATTTTAAGAAATTTCGGCAGAGTTTTCTTCAAAAATAGATATCTAGAAAAATCTAAACCCGTCTACATAATCATGTATAATTAGTTAACTTCATCAATACATATCCAAATCACTAAAACAACCATCATTCTATACCCAAAATCATCATAACCATGTATAAGTTAACTTTACAAAAGACAGAACACAAAAAATACACACATTCATAAATTAATACATACTCAATCATCAACACATATCCAACCACCAAAACATCAAGCTAGTCGCTATTAATTTCAAGAAATTTCGGCAGAATTTCCTTTAAAAATAGATATCCAGAAAAATCTAAATCTGTCTACAAAACTTACAATCAACAATACATATCCAATCTAAATCTATGTTAAATCCTAAAACAAACCAATTAAAACAAATCTTTTAAAACTATATTATAAACCCAAAAATAAAACTTACATCACGGTACACCTTTACTTGAGTATCTAGCTTTGGCATCCAACTTTACAAATCCTAAGGGTCAAAATCATTAAATAAAACTATGTTAGAAATACATGTGAATGAGGAAATAAAAAAAAAAGAGTAAGAATGCCATTTTCCAAAACCATTAATAAGGCTTAGTCAAAATGTTAAAGAGTCAAAAATATATCTTGCAACCTGAGACAAATTATTACACAGAAGATAATATTGATATATATTAAATCAAATTCTACCACTCTTTAAACAATATCCCCAAATCGTTTCATCTTAAATTCACTTTATTTTAGATGCAACCTACAGAAATTTCCAAATCACATGTTTTCCCCTTCTCTTCCTCCAAATAAATTTTCTGTTGTATTCTATGATTCTAGTTTTCTAGAAAACATAGTAAACAATTTGGAAACAGTTATTTTGAAAATGATAATAATTACCCAATTTCAGAAAGACATTAAGAACAAAAAACTAAAAGTGGAGAGCAACAATACGATAACAAAAGCAGAAAACATAAACAATATCCATAAACAGGCCTCTAGTACTTTCATTTTTATGAGATCTAAAATGGAGGCTAAAGTCAACTTTTTTCCCTCCCGTTTTTCTTCTGTTCAAGTAAATGGAACTAAATGGCCTGACAGCAAGTAGCATATTGAAATTCTTGATTAGGATCTAATTAATCAAAAAAATTTCCTCAAGAGCAATATACTTCCAAGTTGAAAACAAAAATTGACATAGTTCTCATTGTTGTTTTATTAGTATGACGAAAAAAAGTGATCCATTCTCTAAGATGCTATCCAACCCCAATATACAGATGGCCTTGAGTGGACACTAATTATTTCAAAATTAGTAATGTAGTAGCAAAACCTTGATAAGTTTGTTCTCCTTTACGAAGTTTAACAAATTAAAACTATTTACACTGAAAATAGGAATCATCAGCATTGAACAAACATGAGACAGGGATAAAACAACAGACAAAAGGAAAGGCCATGGTTACTGAGATTTTAGAAACCAAATATAAATTCAAGAAAACATAATTCTTGAAATGAAATAATAGAGAATCAAAGGAATCCAAAAACTGCATCCGAACTTCCGGCTTCTTCGTCAGATTAAATCTCAGCCACATAAATAAAAATATAAGAAATCTCGAGGAAACTACAGTTTAAACTATCATAAAATGCAAAGTAATGTAGCATTTGTTAGAGGGTGGAATTGTAAGACCCTTTTAGTATTTTAACAATAAATAACATTGAATCTGACAATGGTTGATACAAATAAAACCCATTACTCCTATATCCAATAGAAACTTCCTTATGAACTTAAAACTCCTAACATTAGAACATTTACATATCTCGAGTATATTATATATACATGTATTTGTATGGTAAAGAGATAGAGAAGAAAAAATTACTTGGAGGTAGGGGCCCCTTACGAGTTCTTTCTTTGCAAGAAAGTGCCCTCTAGGTCCTTGATAGTGATTAAAATAATTCGACAACTATAAAGAAAATGAAATACACTTAAAACAATAATTAAATTTTGGAACATACGCTTCTTTTCTATACCTCCACACACAAAGCCGTCACCCTAATCAATCTCGTTGTAAATTAAAATATAAACTCTTGAAAAATCAAGTAATTCAAGAGCTTGTTCCTACTCAACATGTGCACATGGTGGCTTGCTCCTACTTAACTTATTATAGGACATTTAAAAATGTAAAATTTTATTTAAAACATTCATCAAAAACAGGGGGAATAAAACATGATTTCCAACCACACCCATCTTCTGTTTTAGGGATCAAAAAGCCATAATATGCTTTTAATACTCATTTTCATGCACCTCCCCTACAAATGGATCTTGAAGGAACTTTGAAGACTGGTGATATAAAAGGCTATTTAAATTTCCAAATTACCCTTTATAAGACCCTAACCCAAAGTTCTTTTTATTCAAAAGGTATTGGGAAATCAAAAGGTCAGAAAGGTATAAACTTGGGAAGGTGGAAGGAATATTTAAAAAATGGATCTTGAACTTTGATCTTATCAAAGTTAAACCTTTCCTATACAATCTTAATAGTAGGCATCTTTTAAACAATGAGAAAAATTAAACATGGCGCTTTCGTGATCACGCCTTTGAAACAATGTGTTACCTTCTTGGGACATTTCCATCTAACCCAGTTGGTTTCCCCATTTTTAATCAAATATTTAGCTCTAAAACCTCAAGAAAAATAAAAATCATAAACTAGCTATCTATCCTTTATACAAACCCAGCTGACAAATCCAACACTACACAAACATCAATGCTCAATATTGACTCTAATAGTAATAATATCCATGAATCCTCATCAGATGCAATTAACAATTTTCAATAATTTAAATAATCTCTTAATTCAAATACCCACTGAACCCACCCAAGTCTTTTTTTTAACCATCTTTTTTCTCAATTCTTCGTTTGCCCCATGAAAGCTGTAGTCCAGAATTCCTAAAACCACCCAGCATCCCAAATCAAGCTTATACATTCTATTTAAAATCAAGCTGCTTCTGCTTATACATTCTACATACCAAAATCAAGCTTATACACTTTCTTATTTAAAATAAAATCAAATGCAAATCCACGCCTATCTGTAACTCTATCATACACAATCTGACCAAATTCAAGAAACCCATACCAGTTTGTCACCAAAATTTTACAATCATAATTTCCAAAAAAGCAACTCAAAGTTCTTTTTACTCATTATAATGCCCATGACTCCAATCTGTAACTCTACCATACACAATCTGACCAAATTCAAGAAACCCATATCAGTTTGTCACCAAAATTTTACAATCATAATTTCCAAAAAAGCAACCCAAAGTTCTTTTTACTCATTATAATCCCCATGACTCCTATCTGTAACTCTATCATACACAATCTGACCAAATTCAAGAAACCCAGATCAGTTTGTCACCAAAAAAGCATGGCAAGAAACCCACTTATGACCAAATTCATAATTTCCAAAAAAACAAATCACCAAAGCCAAAGAATATAGTATAAATATCAAAATAGACCTCTACATCATGGCATATGGCAAGTTACCCACATAAAGCCTGTCAGCTTCAATTTCATCATCGTCGTCATAATTTCACCTGGTTGGATGAGTTCGACTCTGTCAAATGCAGCAGAAGCACAGAAGAGGGGAGAGGGAGATAAGAGGGCAAAATAGGGAAATAGTTGGGCGGAACGGTGGTGCTTGCGATGGAAAATGGTCATTGGTAAAAATGGAAGTTTTTACTAAGGGATTTGTAAGTGGAGGAGAGTATAAGGGAAGGAGAAGGCGGAATGAAAAGGGGGCAGAGGTATAAGGCGGGATTTGGGTAGCGTGTAGGGGGGTTTGATTTGGGTGGTTTTTTTGAGATGAAATCTGAACTGTTATTAAATTTTTAAGTGGGAATAGATTCAAATGTTTAATGGTTGATTCACTTGATAAAAATAATTTTAATTTAAACCACAACTCAGTTGATTCGTACAACTCAGTAGACTGCAGAAGGGGCTAGCGTGTAAGGGGTGAGATTGATTTGGAAGTGATTTTTTTTTTGTGTGTGAGATGAAATGTGAGACTGTAGATTAATTTGAAATCTAGGTCCTTGTGTTTTCTCAAATGAATTAAAATTAAATTAAATTTTAAAGTGGAAAAAGATTAAAATTGGGTTCTATTAAAACAAAGCTGGTTACAAAACAGAGAAAGTCAAAACCTTACATCAACTACAATGCAAAGCAAGGCATAAACAGTGGATTTAAACAACAACACCTTAAACATGTAAGTAGGCTGCCATGGAAGTGGTAAATCATAATAAACTGAACTATTAAAACAAAATTAGGGTGGTTTCTTCCTATTTGATCTACGTGGAACTTAGATTTGCCACCCACGGGTCATCCCTATTTGTCACATTTCACTTAGATATAACTTATGCTCAAGTAATTTGGGATGGATAAAATCCTTAATTTCCATGTACTTTTAAAATTGGACATTGCTCATCAACCCTCTGTTTCTAATTACTCCCACTACTAAATCAACCCTCCCCACTTACTCATTAACCATAAAAGAGAATAAGCACAAAAGAACAAAGAGAAACATTACCTAGCAGGGAAAAATCCTTCCTTCAAGAATAAAGTCACTACTATAGCAAAACCAAGTAATCTATGTGTGAGTACGTGTGTGTGTGTGAAAGAGATTAGCAGTGAAAATACAACATTACAAAGTTACCAAACAAAATTTAGGAAAAACCCAAATTCTTAAACACTCATAAGAGAGTGAAATTTTTACCAGGGTCAGAAGGCAGCGGAAGGTGAATTTGATGAGAAGGGGAAGGGAACTCATGTGATCGGACCATCCAACTTTTTGATTTGCAGCCCTAATTAGTTTGATGCTCTGTTCTGTTTTGTTCGAATGTGGGCCGGGAGGAAGAAAAATAGTAGCTTCAGTTTTTACGACAGGAAGAGAGAGAATGTGGGATTGATTTGGGCGGGATTTTTTTTTTGTGTGATGAAATGTGAACCGCTGGATTAAGTTAGAAGATTTAAGATTAAATCTGAGCTTTTGTTGTGGTTTCTCAACTTTTTAAGTGGGAAAGGATTCAAAATTGATTGTGTTTTATTATATAGATTTTCGATCCTTGCTGAGAAAAGAGAAGCACTTGCTTTCTTGTATGTTTGAAAGAACATCCATGTTCTCATTTTAATAAAAGCTTGAGATAACCATGCACCCCCAGTTGTTTTGAGCCTCTCCTTGATGCATTAGAATCTGGACCCACCTGGCAAACAGTAAATGAATGAATGATATATTAGCTCTAATATGTTTGTTTAAACCTGGACATATGAACAAAGGCTCAGTGGAAAGGATGTGTAAAAGTATTATTCACGGAAATTTATTATACCTGTGTTAATAATAGTAATAAATAAGTACCACCGCAATTGATTCTGCATTTTTCACATCATTATTGCACGAGTTTGGAACCAAAATCTTCTGATCCATGGTAAATTAGTGTAATTGTCAAAAGGAAAACAAATCGTAGTAGCTATTCAATTCAAATTGAATAACTTATCCATAAAAATCATTAGCCAATGCAAGTCTAGAACTGAATAACTCATGCAACATAAGTTTTTATGAAATCCATAAAAATCATTAGCAAAGGCAAATCCTTTACTACACACCAGGTCCAGCTATAGAAAACTAATGATAGCATGCCATTTCTAAAAATTTCTCTTCGGATTTTATATTGTGCAAACAGAGATCATTTGAACTCTGAGAATGCAAATTTATGGAGAGGAAAATGCAAAATAAGCACCGATCAATACAGAAATCATTCATAAAGTTGCAGTGGGTTTTACCCACACTATCCAACAAACATTTTATCAATTCATACATCTCAACAACATAACTAAGGGTCCACCAGCATTGGTACCACCCGTTAAGCTTTGTATATGCACTGAAAGAAAAGGGAGCGGGAGCGAGAGCGAGAAAGCACCCGTATTGACTATACAATGTATGAGGTAGGAGATATCTAATATAGATCCACGTAATATAATTAGAGTAGATTCAAGTAAACTTTGGAATTGTCATGACAATGCAAAGATTACTAACAACCAAGAAATAACAAGAACACAGCCATTTGGCATTGCCAGAAAATTATCCAGCTAACTGGAAAATCTGTATGGCTATTAGTCAAACGAAAGTATCATGTACAACAATAAAGAGCTCTTTCCAAGATGGGGAGTGAGCAACACGAATGCCTTACATTCATACCAAATCCTCGACCCTGAAATTCAAAACGAATTGAGAAAGAAAGAAGTTGATGCTACTGGCTCTCTGAAAATGATGCTCTCAAAACCACAACCACAATTGTAAGGATTGCTGAGACGAATGGATGGAAAAATAATTAATCAAAAAGTAGAAATTCAACAATATGCAGCCATCATACTCAGGCAAGAGTTGAATTTTCTGAGGTGAAGCTGAAAGAGTTCAACTAAATAGTTTGACCAACAGCAGGAAATAAAAATTGTGTGGCACCATCAGAGTGAAGTTTCAATTCATGAAAGAACAAGAAGTTTCCTAAACTAAATGCTGCGTCAAGGAGGAGAAGCTTGAAGAATGAAATATATTTCAGAAATGGCAAATACAAGCAGAATTTCATTCAGGGGGATGTACCAGATTTCAAATTAAGCATCATTCAGTAGAAAAGAAAACCTCAGATAGTCCGACTCTCGCAACTATCCGAAGTACACAATAACTAATGAAGGTTTAAGCATAGCAAGAAAAGGTAAAAAGAAAAGAAAAGAAAAGAAAAGCCCGTGACGGTGCACGTTTGAGAGGAACAAAATAACTCACAACAATGATACATGAAAATCAAACAGAAGAGAATGCAAATGTTAAGATGGTCCGTGCAAAATGATTAACATGAAGTGACATTGGATCTGAACTTTGATGTTGAATTGTTGATCACCAGAGACAGAGCACGAGCACCTTTAAGAGTAAAAAGAAATTTGCAAATTATGGTGAACATGATCATGCACCTTCATCTAACCATGAAGGAACTGTCAAGACCACTATGTCATACATTTCAAGCCACCTCCAGCCCACCCCAAGGAAGATGACCCAACAAGTAAGAATGGCTGAAAATGATCTACAATAAAAGTTAACCATGACCAGATGTTGCCTTCTCAGATATAACTATTCTTCTAAAAATATGCTGCATCTAAATAAACCAAAATATCTATATAAGCATCCCTTGACCAACCAGATTGAATGGAATATGCATCCATCTAAGCTCTTAAATTAGGTTGAAAGAGGAGCAGTAACTATAGCAATTATATATATAACCTTGAGATTGATGAGATTCACAAGGGAAAATCATAACAAGATGCAAAGCTTCCTGGAATAGAAGCTTAGATTACTAAGAAAATGAAAGTACAACAGTATTCTACGTACTATTAAAACTTATGAATTCCAAGGTTAGAAGACTAGGCCGTGTGATATCTCATTGCCAACATAAACAAACATCTGAGAACATTTTCATCAGGATGATAGGATCAAATGATCAATCTCTTTGATCATCAAAAGATAGCTGGTTTGTACTATTTGGTTTTAGACCATATTGGTTTAACTACAAGGACAAACAATTAATCAACTTCTGACCAAACTCAATATTTCAAAAGAATGACACTGTTTTTGTATGATTATTTTATGTAAGTATGAAATTCAGTAAGTTGGACAGAGATCAACAGGATTGCCAAAAATGTGAGTAAGATAGCTACGTGATGTCCAATGACGTCACAAGAATATAATGTGTGCAAAATACCAATAGCACTATTATTATTATTTTAAATTGAATTAGTATCAAATTGGTGCCCAACATAATATAACTTGTTAATATGTACGGGGTTATAGAGATTTGTTTAATATGATACGACACATATTATATATATATATGATAAAAAAAACATTAATAAAACTAAATACTTCATGCTATTCCAACAAAATATATAATTTCATCATCCTACATCACAATAGCAAAATAAGAAGCCATAAAGTCACACAAAACCCAGTCTTTAAAGTCAAAACATATTTATTAAATATTTAACAAAAATAACCCAATCTGCAAGGCAACAATAATCAACAAAAGATAACCCAACAAAAGATTATTATCATAATCCCAACAACAAGAACAAAAAGATAATTCCAAGAGGCCAAAAAAAAGAAAAAAAAGATCCAGCAACTTACCCAACAAGCAGCAAAGCTAATTTCCAAAAGAAAAAAAAAGCAGCAAAAAATAATTTCAACAAAAGATACTCGACAACAAAAAAACAAAATGAAGAAAAGGCAGCGTATTAGTGACTAAAAGAAAAGAAAAGAAGGAAGAGAGAAGAGTGCATGCGAAGTCGCGCCACTGCCCAAGTCGAGCAGCCGTAGGAGTCCCTTTCTCCGCTGCGAAGTCATCACTCTTCTCTCCCTCTCAATCTGCTTAAGTCATAAAAGGTACATTCTCACGATCTGTCTTTTCTCTTCCCCTCTTAATTTTTTTTCATAATTACAAAACGTGCCACCGCCGCACCCCAAAAGCAAAATTTAGGGATACGGCTGGTGCCGCACCCCACGCACCCCCACCGCAAGACTCAAGACCAAGACCAAGACCCCAACGCACCCATGTTCAGTGCGGCAATGGGTAGGTGCAACCCTGCTTCCTAGTCTCTCCATCGATAGAAAGAAGTACCTAGTTTCTTGAAATAGACTCGAAGCAATTATCACATGGTAAACATATTGATATTTGAACATTTAGTAAGCTAAACTTGAACATTTTGTGCATTTAGTCAGAAATTATTGATAGAGCAATTTAAACTTTGATTCCCAGCAGCAGATGCACCATTAAGATGCACAATTTAAGGCTGTTTTACATTTTACCTAGATAAATAATGTTTTATAGAAGAACATCTTATATTTAGGCCCCAAATGTTATTGTATTAAATTTTTGGCTCTTGAGTCATTGAAATGTAGTATATGAATTATGAAGACCTTCTACTCTTGGACTTCCGAGTCCGCAACAACTCTCTCCTATATTATGTTGAATTAATAATCGTACAGAATTGGTAATTCCTCACCAACTGTATGAAATAATAAAATATAAATCCAACAACAACACACTTGCTGAACAGGTTTGACACAACATTTTGGCAAACAATTAAACAAGATTACAAGCTCAAGTGCAATTAACAATGCTCTGTCAAATAGATGCACTCTTAAAAGCTTTGAAGAACAGAACCATGAGGAGCACAATGATGTCTTTACTGTTCACAAATTTTCTTTAAGGAACAAAAGATTAGAACATTCACTTATCATAAAAATAAACAATGTGAAGTTAAGTTACTCGCATCAAGCATTCACTGCTTAAAACATAGCTCTAATAATACGCCTTTGTTGCTTCAATATATTATCCTTGCTTAAAAGTGATATATCAACAAACAAATAATACTTCAAAAGAATCAACTTATGCAAAATATTATGCATCGATAGTAACAACAAAATTGCTTAATATAATATAGAAAAATAACAACATACACAAGAAAAAAGAATAGCAATATAAAAGGAGTGAGACATAGCAGTCAAAACCAACTTGACTATAGGAACTACTAATGTGGTTTGGCTTCTACTTCAAACTACTGTTAGGTAGTAGATCACAGCTCAAATTCATCTTCAAGTTTCAATGCTTCAGCTGCAGCATCCTCCTCCGCATCGTCAATAACAAAATATGGATTATGTGCCTCTGGCTTGAACTTCAAACCCGTAAACACATAAAAGGCCAGTGTAGCCAACTCTGCGGCCACCACACTTGTCCAAAGATACCGGTAAGACGTAATTGTCTCCAGCGCATAAACCACAACCCTGGTGAAGTAAATGTAGCATATAACCACAACATAATACTGTCGGAAAAGGGTTAATTTCATCAAGTTCACAGCTGCTTTCCCATCCGTACTCGCAGCCTCGCGCAAGTTCTTAATGGACCAGACAATCGGGAACAAAACAGCGCAGCAACAAACAACATCAACGAGCAAAAACACCTGCTTCCAAGTGATCCAGTCCTGACCATAGGGTCCAGTCTCATCAATAACAACCTGAGCAATATTGGCAACGACCTGAAGCGGAATCACAATCATCAAAACCTTCTTCTCCTTATCTTGAAGATAAGGTTTCAAAAAGGACCAACCCGTCCCGATCAGCACAATCAAGGTGAAGAGAGTAATTCCTTTCAAGAAACTGAATATGTAGAACAAAACATCCCAACCATGGGCGCTACCCGTTCGCTTGATGTAGGATTTATCCTCGGCCTCACAAAGGAGATTCAGTGCTTTTAAAATCACAACGGCTAGCATAAAGAAATGAATTCCAAACACGGTTAAACGCTTCTTATACAGAACATAAATCCAAGCACCGGCTAAACTAAAATATACGAGCGAAAAAAAGAAATAAACCCGAGGGAGGATAGTCCGTCCGGCGGATAAATAGTCACGGCGACCGCTTTTGCCGTCGAGATTGTACATAGCTGATCGGACGTTCATGGAGACTTTGACCTGTTGAAGGCAATTTGCGAAGACGAGTGTGTACTGATCGGCGTCGTGTTGTTCAAAGAGTTGAGTGAAAGCTTTGTCGTCTGTGGGAAAGGAATCGAAAGTGTAGACCTTTTGGATGAGGGTGGAGTGGAGGGCGCAGGTGATGTCGGCGTCCTCGATCTCGGCGAGGACGTGGAGCCAGGAATCCCTGGTGCAGAGGAAGAAGCCGAGGTTGGAGGGATCAATGGGGTTGGGGTTGGGGTTGGGGCTAGAGCTGGAGAGGGAGATGTGGGAGACATTGAGCTCGAGGCGGCCCTGGTGAGTGAAGCCGAATTCGTCGAAGGGGATGATGGGGCGATCGTCTGATCGGATCTCGGAGAACCGGATCTCCGCAAAGGTTAGAGAGACTGATAGAGATATGAGAAGTCGGAGGAGAGAGAAGGAGGTGGACATGATGTCGGAGGAGGAGGGGAGGTGAGGTGAGCGGAGCCCTCTTGTTTTATTTACTCCGGCGGCACAACGGAAGGGAATGAATGAGGGATAAAGAAAAACAAAGGAGTTCTTTCACCCACCAATTAGATTGATTTAAGCTGGCTGCTGAGAAAATGTTCTCTCAACTCAACTCTCCATTGATTCTCAATCATCATCTACCCCTCAGTCCGCCATCTTCACTCCACTTGTTGCAAAATAAGAGAAAATAAAATAATAAAATAATAATTTTGAACAGCCCTAACTAGTCTACTACTCCCTGTATGCATGTACTGCTGTTCTTGTAAAGCCAAAGTAATATTCTAATTAAGCTACTTTGAATATTCTAAGCCCCTTCTTAATTACCACTTTTATTATTCCAATTAAGATCATCCATTGGAATGCATCGTTCGTTACTTCTTTGGCAGTCAAAAATGAAGTTGAAAATGGTTACAAATTACAGAAGAAGAAGAAGAAGAAGAAGAAGAAGAAGAAGAATTAGATTTGTTTCGTTTTGTTACACGTTAGTCGGACATACATTCTGACGGTGGATTCTCTCCAAGATTTTCTTATTATTATTCTTTTAAAATATCGGGTATTCAATAATCTAGTCTTGTGACGCTCTCAAATTCGGGTACTTGAAACCCTTATTCAGTGCTCACGATAAAAATTTCCAGAATATAATAAACATAAACTTAATAGAGTAATTACATCAAAGTTCTAATCCCAGGTACGCAAACTTTTAAGCGTTTATTACATGATAGTTTAATATTTATAAACATGAAAACTATCTATTACAACACTCTTCAGCTATTCTCCTACTTTTCTTTTTCCCTTGTCTTTTTCGAGAATCTTTCCCTTTTTAGTCTCCTTTCAAATTGAAAACATTTAATAAAACAAGTATGAGCATTTAATTGCTCAGCAAGTAATAGCATTCTTTAAAGCTTAAAAAAAAAAATGTTTTCTTTGAAGCATGCTTTGACAGTGAATCAAAACTGTAAAGCAATAAATTTTGAACCATTCACATTTCTAAAACATCATAACAACATTGAATAACTGAGAGGTTTTAAGACCATGAACATATTTTTCTTTTCTTGAAAAGGTTCAATCAGAAATTTTATCAGATGAACCGTCTTATCTTACGAAAAGACGTAGGGTGATCGACCTTTATGCTTTCAGTATTGATCAATACTATCTTTTTTAACAATTTTCATGTTCCACATCACCACTCCCGAGTCTGATAAAATATCCCATTTAAGGTATGTTCATTCTCGCTTTTAGATTCCAACTACAACAATATAGTTGGACATCTTAAATCATAAAGACAATAATATTTCAAGATATAATATACATAAATTGAAATATTTTACATCTATGTCTGGCCAGAAGAAATGGCTCAGACTTCTCTGCAATTTACTCATGTATATTGAATATCATTTGATACACATGATAATTCATTACCCAATCTTTTGAAGTCGATTGGAATAAAAGATTATTCAATCTTATAATATTCATAAATAAGGAAAGATGTTCAAAAAATTAAGGAACTCATCAACATATGAATAATCTCCTAATACTTGCTCAATAAAGAGTAAGATTTAGATATCATTGCCTTGTTTGTAGACTAGTGATAAAATTCAGCCTTAACTTGATCTCACAAAGCCTACACAATTATATTTACATGTACAAGTATATTAGCCAAACATACAAGTCATATAGTTTGTATTTTCACATATCACATAATCACATTGATTATATTTTTAGTTTATATTTTATATTTGAAATATTTTTATACATTTTTCAAATATCTCATCCATGTTCTTAAAACAATCATTTCTTTCTTTTATAGGGTCTGATATAATTTCTGTTTATGGATCTCCCATAATTTAGTTCATATCTCTTTTACTTCTTTTTATATATATATATATTTTTATTACAATTTAGCTAAATGGGTCGAGAAGCTCACTTACATGCATTAACAGTTTCTTAACATTTTATTTTTCATGTTATTAGTCAACTATATCAGACTTTGTAGATTAGCATTACATTAGTGGTTAGCTAATGACTATTTCTGTAAATGTGCAGTGGTTTCAAAACAAGTCGAGTTGTTCCGAAACTGCCATAACAATTATCTAATATTATACACCGTGCATTGCGTGAGTTACAAAATAGAGTCAACTGGCCCCTTTTTTTTTTCTGTTAGCAGTTTAAGGCTTGTACTTGTGGCAATTATTAGCACACATTGCTGCTTTTGGGCAGCAGCTAATCACCATCCAAATTAGCTTGCTTGCTTACATAAATCTCATCTTATTCTTGTTTTTAAACTTTTAAACTATACATGAAAATTAAATGAGATTTCCCATCTGCTATTAACCTTTTGTTGCTGGGCAAACCAACTATGTCTTCTTTACATTCTTTATGGCGTGACCACGCATCCCTCTTCACCCTCTTACTCCTCGCTTGTTACCTTCCTTACCATGTCTCTTTTACACTATGTTTGAATATTACATAACAAATTTACACTTGATATCACCGGGGCTATATTAGAAATTAACTACACTAAATGAGAGCCCAAAGAAGGCCCCACCGATACCATAAATAGTTGTGGTCGCCACTTGCAGGCGTGACCAATTTCTCACTCTCTGTCTTTATTTTGACAATCATTTGGTAAGTTATGTACAACCTTTATTAGAAATATCTAAATAATACATTTCACCAAGTAATCTACAATTAATTACCCATGATATGCAATCCAATTTATGCCAACGGACTGCCCCAAAACAGTGAATAACAGTGCTTGCCAAGCTAAATTCTAGCCTTTAGTTTTAGCTTAAAAATAATAATAATAATAATAATTTAGTTTTCACTCCATTTAACAGGCACAAGAAGTACATACACTTATACATGGTATATCTATATAACCCCAAGCTTAAATTCTGACAAATAAGCAGTTGTTAAACAAATCAGTTCATTGAAGCATTCTAACAAACACCTTATATTCACAGTTCTAAAACACTATTTTCATAGCTATTAGTTTGTTTTGAAAACCTTATCTCCCTTATTGCTCCGCACAACACAGTCAATTCTCCTTTATTCTATTCCGGTCCATAACAGTTGGTTTCACAGTTTAACCGAATATATTTACCATAAACAAAATAGACAAATACATACTAGCCTTCCTCTAATTTAAAAATTTGATATAAGCAAACCGTGAGTTTTAATAACCCTTGCATGATCGGTTGTTATAAAAATTAATCTTACCAATTACTTTACCAGCTAAATGTATTCAACCATTTAATCCCAACATCATAGATATATATATATCTCATATAAACTTTCATCAACCACAATTCACCATCAAGTAACACATTTTTTTCATATACATGCATCTGTACTATACGATATAAAGAAAATTACCTTAAAATTTCAAATCCTCTGTGTCGTTAGCTTCTGTTGTCTTTTGTTTCAGCTCTTCTTCCTTAATAATCCCAAATTTGGTATTCTTCTAACTCTTACCTACTTAACCCAGCTCGTAAAAATTACAGAGTTTGTATACCACTGTTTGTGTGTTGCTTAGGAGAGAATCTGACCTTAAGCATTTAAAACTCTGCTATATAAGACTACTAACTCTGCTAATCACGTTATAGGCCAGCCGAGTTGTAGAGCTAGATTAACAAGTAACTGCCAGAACATGCTGGACCACTGAGTCATTAACTCCTATTTAAAGGCCACGTATTAAACTGAGTTTTGTTTCTACTGTTAACTTTAATTCCTAAGGTTGTGTTTGGCAAGGAAAAACAATTACCTCCCATACTATACTTATTACTCCACATATAAGTATTTTAGATATAACAAAATACATTTCAAAATTTTGGATAAAATATCCATAAATCATTTTTACCACAATAGAGGGTATAATAAATTTTAATTATTATATTTAACATATCATCACATCACATATTATCCCGCACATGCTAATATAATAACACATACAAAAGTATATATATATATAAAAATTACTACAGTAAAATCTTATTTTATTTACTCAGGAAAATGTGATACGCTACAAGTCTGCCGCATGTAGTATGTCTAATGCCACATCAATCAATTGTTTGGTAAACTGAACAAATGGATTACATGTTGATCATGGATCCATTAACTCAATATGGTTGGAAAGATGCTTAGTGATTCTGTTTTAAACATTTGAACGGCCTATCATGCAAAGGTCTAGTCTACTGGACGATATATGATAAACTATAAGGTAAAAACAGGCAAGGTTAATAACTTATAACATTCATTTAGGCTCTCTTGCAGATTTTTTAAGGGAAGGGCATCATTCATATCTACACATTCACTCATCCTTTTCCTATGAAATTGATAAAACCCTCCAAGAAAGAGACAAGATGTTAGCCTACTGTGGGATTAGCTGAAAAGAAGGCGACAGCCCCAACAAACGGTGCGTTTATATACGTTGCAGGCTCTGTTTGCTGATAATTATTCCGATCATCAGAGAAATTGTCTTTACTATCAGGACCACCCAATATGGCTCCAACAAGGATATTTGGATTGGGCGAGCTAGAGTACAAGTACTGGAATCCATTGCTGCAAGAAATGTGATCAGGATGTACATGCACAGATGGTAGGGAGGATCCCCTGTGGTGGATACGCATTGGATACTTATTCCCAAACCCCACCATGTAAGACATTTTTTCTGGGTTATCACCTAGTATGTAGTCAACCTGTTTCTTTGCCAGTGCGATTAGCTTGTCTGCTGTGACAGTTGATGTCCCACAATTGGCAACTCCCCCGTTCGCGCTTAGATACTGGGCATATGTCAAGAGGAGTAAAGCTGAAGAAGTAACATACTGGAGATTGCTTTCGCTTCCTTTGTAGAGAAGTCCCCCTGTAAATAATGTTTACCATATGATTTTAACCTGGATCTTGCGATTGACATTTCTTGCTAGAAAGACATTGACGAAGAGGTAAGGGCAGTGAAGGAGCTAACCTGGGGTATACTGGGCCTGTAAATTAGGTGACTCTGGAATCAGAGAACATATATAATTGTCAGAGTGTCTTTTATATAACTCGAACTCTTCGGTTTTCTTCTCCAAGAAGCCCTGTGGAATGGCCAAAGAAAATGAGGAGGAAAAAAAGGGTTGGTCTAATTTGAGCTTGAAGACTATATTTAGGGGAGAGGATTGAGTTGTGGTATAATATATACCTTAGAGAGAAGAATCTTGGTTCCAGGTCGCTTGTCATCCCAACTGAAGGAATAGTCATCATCATCTGCACCCAATGTGTGGCCATTTGACTGGATGTAAGCCAAATATGAGGCATTCTGTGAAGCTCGATGAATCCATGCTGCTCCCCATAAGAGCTCATCCTAATTCCAAAGCAAAAGGGTCAGGAAATGTAATATAATTGACCCTCACATTAAGCAAGAACCAGTGGCTTATCTTACGTGGTATCCCGAGTATGAGCAGTAAAATGGGCAGACCACTGAATTCAGCGAGTCACTGTAAGAACCTCTGTATCTGTCTGCAAAATCGAACACCTACATATATATAACATGGAATTAATTTAACATCATGAGCAGGAGCAAAACCAGAAAACTGGGAAACATGAATAAGGTGAAGTTTGGAAGAATGCTTACTTGCATGGCAGTGTGAAGTAATTTGGCAGAATAAGAAGGATCAGAGTCTTTGAACACAATCGAAGAGGCTGCCAAAGCAGCAGCCGTCTCTGCTGCAACATCAGATCCTGGCGTTTGAGAAGACACCTTATATACATCGCGTGGTGTGTCCATGTCTTCAGGTCTTTCCCAGCACCGGTGATCACCATTTGGGTTTCCCACCTGTTTCATATTAGGCCAAACTGTAAGCCTTTATAACTTCTAACTTCATTCCAAGTGCATGTAATGTGCAACTGTGCTATTTAGATGTAGTGTTATTCTACTTGAAGCATAAAATAAAACTACTACATACATACATACATATATATATATATATATATATATATATATATATATATATATACGGTCCGGATATTAATATAAGTTTATGCAATGTTGGATATGGGGTATGCTTAAGAGTCGGACTATATATATATATGAGCCTCTATCGATCCAGTTCATGTAGGATATACGAGTATAGGCATAGCCAAGTGTAACATAGGTTAATATACAGTTCATAAAATTAATTTGCTTTCCTCACTTGGACATATAAGGAGCCAGGGGTGGCGGTGGCTGCTTTTAAAAGATAATCTGAGCTCCAACGGATGGCAGCTTTGGCATTTCCGGCTTGGTTTTGCATGGTGCTGCCAAACTCTATAACACTCCAAGCCAATAAGGTGGTCGTAAAGGCCATTGGCAGGCCGAACTTGACATTATCACCAGCATCGTAATATCCTCCAACAAGGTCCACCTGAAATCAATATTCCACAAAAGCGCGCATGCATGAATTCATTAGAATAACAAGTTTACTTTACGTAATGTGACAAAAGTGGTGTGTTAGTTAGTTAATTAGTACTATTAATTATATTTTATTAATTAATTACATGAAGGGAAGATCCATCAGACAAGCCGGAATCGGCCCTCCAGGTGAGGCGTTGGTTTGGGGGTAGTTTCCCCGACCTCTGTCCCTCAAAGAAGAGTAATGTTTTTTCAAGGGCATCAGAATAGTGCTGGGAAGTGAAGGCAGAGCAACACAAGAGGAGTGAACACAGGGTAAGGGCCGTAGTATGGCACAAAATCTGCATGGCTTATATATATATATATATATATATATATATATATAATATATATATGGCTGGTGCTGGTGTAAAAAAGGGTTTTAGATGGTGGTGGTGGTGGGCTTGAGATTTCCTTGAGGAGGAGAGGTGCCCTTTTATAGTTGGAAGTTAAAAGAAGAGTTGAGTTAGGTGGTGGTGCGTTATGAGAGAGAATGACGTTGAGAGGTGCAACTCACGGGATCAACTGCGCCAAACCGGTTATTTCTGTTGTCAAGATCCCAAACAGTAGTTACCCAAACGGACGGTGGTCGGATTTTGGAAAGGACACCAAGTTCTACCCTCCTCGTCCCTAAACTAATTGGACATTTACATCAACTACTTAATTTCACACAATATCTCCCAAATTAAATCACAAATTAAATCACAGCTGAAATTAAATGGAATATGTAATTTTCCGACACGGCTAATAGTTTTATACGTTTTGACCATATTAAAAATACGATTTGACTTTGTTAAACAATAAAAAAAAATTAACTTTAATTTTAACCTTTCCAATTCATAAAATGATTTAAGTTAATTTTTTACTTGGTACTTATTTCCAATTATATATTTGATTTATATATAATTTTTATTTTTTAATTTAAATAAATGTGAGTTTGTTATATATTCTTTTTAATTTATAAAATTTATTTTTAATTTAAATGTGATGATTTATTTATTTAGTTATAACGGTATTAATTATTGTTTTTTCTAATTTATTAAATCACAGCAGGGATTTGGTATAATTTTTAATTTTATATTTTGAATAATAAATGTTATTATTAAGTTAATTTTTTTTTAAAAGTTAAATTATATAAAATCAATCGGGTCGTATGCACGTATCATGTATTTCGCCAATTTTAACCGAGAAATTAAATTTAAAAGCATATTGCATGTAATTAGGTAGTTAATGAAATATATCAGATATGTAAACTTACTTAATTTAAGAGTCGAATTGTGAAAGGGATGGAACTTATCTTGATAAGGTATTTTGGCCTTTTAGAAATTATATTAATCACAAGCATGCATGCAGAAAGTCAAATTTTATTTCGTCTGATTTCTCAAATTCCGGACCCCATTAACGCACACAAATGCGTAACTAAAATTGGCTCGTCTGATCACTGGAGGAGGATATCCCAAAAAAAATTTGGTTGAAAAAATGGTGTTTTAGCTTATTTTAATTTTTTCCCACGACTTACTATATTAAAAAAAACAATAAAATTATTTAAATTTATTTAATTTTCATTTAATTGTATAAAAAATAAAAATATGACAATTAAATTAATACTAAGATAAATTATGATAAAAAATACTCCTAAGTAATTTATTTAAAATAAATAGACATGATTCTACGTAGTAAGTTGGTTTTTGTGGAGTAGAAATTATGAGGCGTAATTAAAGGATGGTAATAAGGTAAAGAGTGGAATGAATAAATTAATAGCGAGTGCCGCCAACATAAAAGGAGAATTGAATGTTGTTTTGGCGGTTTGTGTAATGGTCAGTAGATGAAAATCTATCATGCTCAGCTCATGCATGATTTGTGGATACAGAATTACTCCACTCCAGTACTCCACTATTAGAGATGATGCACACACGATTCACGGCAGTCATGTCTTGGTATATATTACTAGTATCTCGACTCGTGGGATTGGATTGGATTGGATTGTCAAGTGTGAAGAACAGAAAGATCAATTAGTTATATATAAGAACAGTTTAATTCAGTTATACTTACAAATCACCACCATACGTGACTATTCTAAGACGCAAAAACATAATGTTTGACATGTGATTAATTATTTATTTATTATGGATTATTATATTTAAATGATTATTATTCCGTTATTTATTCTCTCTATTTATTCAGTCAGTCAGTTTTTTTTTCGGTCATTTAATAACCAAGGAATGTGTCAAATGACGATCATAAACTAATAAAATAGTCATCTTATCCACCCGCCCGTCATAATTAGCATCAAAGGTAGCCTAAACTAAACATTAGACCGACGGTCAAGTTTTTGGGTAGATGTAGACCATACGCTTAGGCTATCTTTAAATTAACAGCAAGTCGATGATTGCACGTTGCCTTTAGAATTTTAAAACCAACCCGGATCCTACTAAATTCCAACCATGACTATAACCAATAACGTACAAAACCAGAAGAAACGAATTTATTTATTTACAAGGAGATGGAGGCATCCACATTCCACTCCAGTCCAGGGGACTTAAATTTGTCGGTAGCTATATATTTTCTGGTTTGTACTGTATAGTGGGTGTTGAGTGTTATTTTGAGCATATATCTTAATTGTTGCCATTTTGACCATCTTGTAGCGTATATATTACTCCGTATTAATTATGTATGTTAGCACATGAACAACTCCACAATTAGTAAATAAAAGTGCATGCCCTATACATTCACGAGTCTCTACAGTGGAAAATTAAAAGACTTCTTCTTGCATTGTTGCTCAAGTGTGTGTAAGTGTGTATATTATTATACACGAACAGAACAACAACAACATGGCGTAGGCCCTAGCTAGGGTATACATATACATATACATATGTTTTAAGAGAACAAAATTCAGATACGTACTGAGCCATTGCCATATTTCACATGCAACTATATATAAAAAGTTTTGTCAATGGGCAATTTGACTTGAATGCTACACTATTAAGTATGAAAATAGTCTTGTAGTAGAAGCAGCAGCAGCAGCTGACATATATGATTGCACTTCCTTCTCAAGCCTGCAGCTTTGGACAGACGCTGGCGCTGGGATTCGCAGCCGAACCTGGGAGATGAAGTCAAAAATAATTAATTAATTAATTAACAGAAACTCATCCAATTAGTCGGTCAATAAGCAGCAGCCGAAGTCCGACAGGTAACAAACTCACATATATCTGCCAAACATGCTTGTTTGGCCACTGGATCCTCTTCAAATGGTGGTGGAACTTGGCCATACACCATTTCACAGCTCATATCTTCAAAATCTACAGACAACATGAAGAAGATGCATGATTTTCTTCCAGAAAATAACAGCTTGTGCGCATATGATAAAAGTTGAGGCCGGGAAATCATACTCGGTATCATAGTTAATGGAAGCCCAAATTCATTGGTGAAGAAATCTTGAGTTGGAATTTTGCACATATTCACACACATTCCCACACATCCACTGTTTTCCAAGTACCTTCATATAAATGTCAAACTTCCAAATCAGTACTTGGACAAGAGAACAAATGCCCACCATCCTCCTGCTTTTGTTTTGCTTTGTGTTGTGTTGGTTGTTTGTTTTTCTCAGCAGTTACTAGTGATGTCAAAATTAATACAATCTGGTATATTTAATGAAGGGAAAATAGAAGAAAACTTTAAGACTAATTAAAATGGGACAAGGCAAACAGAACTGGTTATATAAATGAAACCTCAGCTTTCCAGCTTGAATTACAGATCATAAATGATTTTAAGTTGCTGAATTTCAAGTTTGGTAGCAGTATAAAAATCTTGAATAGCAGGCAGTTCCTACACCAAACTTTTCATTTAGTACTGATTAAAATTACCTGCACTTCTTTATATGGACTCCACTTCTTTGCTTCACCCCATTAATCTCAACATCCACAACCTAGTAGATGATGCCTATTATCAGTTAGTGTACGCAGAGTAAGGGTATCCCTAATCAAAACTGCAGTATTTTAATTTTAAGGCGGATTGAAGTTATAGGTATAGGGGTTTTCTGTTCTGCAGTGGTTTTGTAAGTTCATCAACTCAAAACTATCATAAGAGATTAAGAGTGAAGAGTAATAATGCAACTCTCAGTTATGAATATGAAAACAAAATTTTGCATTTTAGGGTCTATCATGGGACTTCTTCAATGGCTGAGAAGGGCTTCAGAAATGAAGAATTATGACATTGATCCCTGCAGCACAAATCCTTTTAAGTGTAACACTAATACTGCAAGCAAGTTATATATACATACATACATACATACATACATACATACATACATACATATAATAGATCTGGAGATTACAGAAGAATGTAGGTACCTGAAGTATAATAAGACATACCTCTGAAGGCCCAACTAACCAGTGGAAGAAAGGTACAGTTAGAGCAGCATTGAACTCCTCAGCCCACTTTGTTGGTGGGAACAATTTCCTGAACTGCATGGAACCAAACAATAACCATAAAATTAAAATAAAGTCTTAATAATTATAAGCTACTTCTCTTACTTGATCATGAAATTGAACATTGTGGAGGTCATATGCAGAGGAAATGCGTATGCTAAGGTTAGGGAGTCAATCCCTTTCCTCTTTAAAAGGTAATCAGAGTACACACAGGAACTTAGATAATCACAATCCTTTTGTTTAAATCTTAATATGCTTTAAAAATAAAAATTCAAATAGAATTCTCATCTTAAAAATTTAAGATGGAGGGAGTGTGTGTTTAATAACGTTTCCAATTTCTACTAGCCTAGTAATTGATTAATCCACTAAAATCAGAAACAAGTAGTGATCCATAATTAAATTTAGACTAGAGGAAGATACAAGGAAGAGGTAATTACCCCATATACGGCAGGCAGCAGGAAAGTTATTCATTCTTTTGGCCTTTTTTCCTTCTAAATTTTATAATTATATACCAAGTTGATAAAATAAAAATAAAATGAGTCCTACTAAAGGATAAGGGTTGTGGTGGATAGAGAAAGAAGATACCTGAGCAGGGGCACCTGGAGGGAGCATGGACAAGAGCACCTCCCTAACAACTTCCTGCTGCTGCATACGAGACCTTCCCTGCATTACTCTCTTTGACACCTCCACAAAGCTTTCATAATCATAGTCAAACAATCCCCCCTTTTTATCCTTCTTACTGTCGCCTGCAAATTTCTCCATCTTTCTAGCAAACAGAGTCATGAATGCCTTCTCAAAGAACCCATCATTGTACTTAGTCTTCTCCCCCAAAGGCGCTGGCTGTCCAGACGGCTCAGCGATTCCGCACCGGATTATAACATTACCGCCACAGCTGCTACTCCGGCACCTCGGTGGGTAGCAATGATCAAGAGTTCTTGGGAATTGTACTGCTTGAAAACTAAGAAGTACCATGAATTTAATCAACAAGAATATATAAATATGATCAATGTGTCTGCCTCTGTTTTACCTAGATAGTAAAGACTCGTAACATTTAACAGAACATAATATGCTGAGAACTTGTTTTCACGAAATGCCCGAGTAGTCGACTTGGTTGGTTGAGCTTAATTTATTGGATTTTTCGTGGGGACAAACTATGGCCACAAAACACACAATATCCGGAGGAGGAATACATGAATTTTTTATGGCCTTCTTGTAGAGCCACTAATGAATGGGACTAGACTGACCCAAGTCTTTATACGCTTCTTCAAGCTCAATTTCCTTCTAGTGAGCCACTGGCCCACAATATAGCCAGCAAGGTAATGTTTTTAAGGGGCAAATAGCAAATATCACATAGCATTATCAAATGCCGGTTGGACCAACAGCAAAAAGATAAAGGAAGTTGAGGTCAAAAAGATGCCACGCTTGAGTCTTAATTATGTATGCCACATAGAAGAAGAAGTAGTAGTAGTAGTAGAAGTAGTAGTAGTAGTGAATTTGTCTGAAAAGCTTTGTCCGACGACTGATGTGTTTTTTCTATTGCATGTTTTTACGTAATTTTAAATAATAAGATCTACAAGCTAGATATTTTGCCCATAAAGACTATAATTATCAACAGAGATGGTCCTCTCCACAATTGAAATATTAACATCCCTGGAAATAATGACATTAGTAGGGGAAATAGCTCAAGTGATTGAGTGATCACTTAGCATGAAAGATGTTTGGGGATCAATACCCATAAAATGTGGATAATTTCTTTTTTCTGAAAACGACTCCCAGTCACCGAGTCTGCACTCACCCTCTTCAGCTAAGAAAAACAAACACTTTTCATAACCAATGAACCAACAAAATTCCTCTATATTGTCATGCCTATAGAAAAAGCACCATATAGACTATAGAGAACACAACTCAGCTTGAAGCGTTTAGGATCAAAAGAACAATTTCAGAATTCTAAATTAATACAACATTTCTGTATGAATATTGTTTTCTTCTCTCTCTTGGTAATAGTCACGTTGAGAGGAGCATATGTAAGCCTACAGCAGACTAAACATTACAAAACATCACAACTCAAATGGAAATTTTGCTTTCTCTGCAATACACCATACAAATAGATTGTTCTGACACAGTTAGTCGGGTTTCTTTCACTGACACGCCAAAAAGAGCAAAAAATATAGTAGATCAGTAACAACTGACAATTGAAACCGAGTACAAAATTCACGAACCATCTAACTTGTAACTTCTGCTAGAATCTAGACTCCGTCCGACTAGAAAAAGTTATCACTTAAAGACAGCCGACCAATTTTAAGCAAGCACAGCTTAGAGCTTCTATTCCGCAGCCTCCACCTGTTTTGTAGCCTCAACCTCTTTCAACTTCTCCAATGCTGAGATACGTCCATCCAGAGAATTGTTTAGGCCATTCATCTGAGATGAAATAAGATACTCAGGTGTTAACATGTTACGACAAATTAATAAGACCAGTACAGTCACTACATAATAGATGTAACCATGGTTACCAGGAATCTGGATCAATTTGTTACGTAGAACAAAATCGGGTAAGGGGAACGCTACCTATTAGTGAAATACAAAAAGCATCTACGTTCCCATACCACGATTTGGGATGCGAAAAGATAGTTCCCGGTTAGCAAATTGTAAGGGGGATAGGGTTCCCTAGTAACCCTGGAAGTAACCTTGGATGTAACCATATCTAATTATAAATTTCACTAGAACCAAGCAGAGTCAAAACTTTAGAATCTCCCAAACATTCACGTTAGTCACCATCATACTGCTCAATATGTTGTTTCTTTTTCAATCTATAAATGGCGCAATTTTTTTTATTTTAAAAAAAATATTTATTACGGCTGCAAATTCCTTGCAAAGGTTCAACACAAAAATCTTAGAAGAGAACAGTACCTCCAAATTACATGATCATTATGTGCCCTATACAAATAACAAAATATCTGCAATTAACAGCAAATATTGAATAACAAAATATCTGCAATCAACAGCAAATATTATAGGGAGCACGTATTTCTGCTACTTATTCTATGTACTCACCCCTCCTTTTAGTTTATTAACAGAATTACCCTTAAACACATTCATGCTTGTACTCACCCCTCCTTTTAGTTTATTAACACTTACCAACACTTTCATGTTTCCCATAACAAATAAACTTTCATCCTAAAAGGCCATCCTTCTATTTGAGTACATATACGAGGCAAGAATCCCAAAGTTTAACAGTGCAGAAAGATAGACTTAATATAAATTAATGAGACCAAGATCTAGTATCTTAAGCTTTTGGGTCAAGTTGGATCCCAGATATGCGTGAAATGGAAGTGGATCACTATATGGAAATAACCAAAGCCATATAATAAAACAAATATCATGGCCCAGAAGATGCAGGCCAAGACCATTGGAAATCACTATCTTCATGATGAAAAGTATGTCCTTGCAACTCTCAGATTTACTGTTTAAAAGAACAGCACAGCCGCCATCATATGGAGCCACCACACCCGAAATAAGTTTGGTTTAACAATGCAAGTCTTGCTTCTTACAATCAACTAGAACTTGGATAACAGAATGAAATGGAAGATAACAACAGTTAAACAATTAAAAACTATATTCCAACAGGTCAGTTGAGATAAATAATACTATATAATGATCAATTGCAAGCAACAGTTTTTAATATAATTTCTCATGGGGGTCAGTACAACAATCGAGGAAGCTTTCACAAATGAATATTCAATAAAATTAAACACAAAGAGAGAGCAAAAAACCATTATCAGCTTAGAGAGAGAATGGGTATCGCAAAGAGGATTCACCTTTTGGGAGATGGATTGATGGGCGGCCTTGTAATCCTTGTGAAGGATGTAAAGTCCCGCCGCCGACGCCACTGCCGCGCCTGCGAAGAACGAAGCAAATCTAACCCTCAGTACGTATCCCATCTCCTCCTCCTCCTTTTTCCCTGATTCGATTTCCCTTTTCCCTTGTTTGCTGAAATAATAAATTTCTCTATTTGTTGAAAAATTGAAATGAAATACTACCTCAAACGAAACAAGAGGAGACACCGGAACCTACATCTGGGCCTTAGCATGAATTCGCCGTGGCTTGAGTTCCCGTTTGGTATTTAACTTGGGCTCTGGGCTTTTCAATAGCAAAAGACGTCCATATTGTATTGATGCCGAGCCCAATTAATTTTTACATTTTCTTCAGAAGGCAATACCCAAAAATCATAAGAAAAACGTATCAAGCCCTACTTAAATAGTTTAGTTAGTTTTTATTTAATATAAAAAAATAATATAATAATAATAAGATAGCTAAATTTCAATTACGTGCACTAATCTTATGTGGAATGGAAGTGACACTAAAAAATGATTCATATAGTGTTTGTTTGTTAGATAAATTCACCTAACTAATTGTTTTAACGTTTAAGGCTTTAATTAAGAACTCAGAACAGTGATTCCATCGGGTGCTCTTAGTATTAATTTTTTGAGTACGGAATGAGCGACGATTCGATTTGTCGTCGTCTTAGCTTTTAACAACGGACAACATATAACGGATCGAATCGTCGTCCGGTCCATCACTAAAGAGAGATATACAATGTATGTTAGATAAAGAGTATACTCTTGATTCTTTCTCTATATATATATATATATGTGTGTGTGCGTATATATGTTTGTGGTCAACTGCAAACTGGTTAGCGGCAGGGGAGCCACTAGCAGCTGGTAGCTGCATGAAATTAAGAGAGCTCCGGCCTGCTGCTGCTTCTGAATTAATCATTACTCCCTCCCTCCTGTCCAAAAATAAGATATATTTTTTTCTAATCAGTTCCAAATTATAAGTGACATCAAGTTTATAATATAATACTATGTCATTACTTACTTGATACTATAAGTAGATTGAGTGCTTATCATATACATGTCACCATGCATTATTATATTTTTAATAAGTATTATTAATAAGTTTTAAAAATTAAATTTTATATCGTTATGTTATTTTTTATTAGAACGGAAGGAGAATAATATTTTATAATCATAAACACAAGCACAAGAAGCATAATGAATAATCATGGAGCACAGCAGATACTTGCAGAGAGATATAGAAGAAACACCTCACATGCTCACCTCTCTCTCTCTCTCTCTCTCTCTCTATATATATATATATATATATATATATATATATATATATATATCTGAGGTTAGTTGGTTGATGAATCCTGAAACTGAATATTTATAATTTAATGTTTGTAACTAGTACAGTAGTAGTTGAGTTGAGTTATGTAAATAACATGGGGAGCCATGCATGCATATTTATCGTCTTAGCTCCATTGCATAGCCAGCCGTTTCTAGCGTACTGGTACTGAAACCAATAAAAATCAGCCAAATTAGGCCAAGCTCATCATCATCATCATTATGATGATTTAATTATGGGTTGGTAGGCTGCCTGGTAGCACAGTTACCATATCAAACCAAGAAACTTGAAATTAACAATATTGCATATATAAAGGCTAAAGCTCTCCCAACAGCTCTAGTCCATCAATTTTGTTTTTCCTTTTTTTTTGTTTAAATATTCTATCGAAAAGCCATGCATGCATACCGGCAGCGTATGAGATTGATCATTAATAGTTTGATACTATCATTGATGATGGGTTGACTTGCTTGCCTAATAGTCTAATTAATACAAAAATCTGAATCCATTTAATTTGCCCAGTTTGAGACGTTAGATGTTCAGAGGGCTGGGAGAGGACGCCAAGACCTAGCTATATCAGCTTATATTGCCATGCCTCCCTGAAATTAAGGCAGGATGTGAAGAGAAGATGGGAGGTATCCAGAGAGTCGGTCATCTTTCTCAATATACACGTCTCCTAATTCCCTAGCTAGCCAGTTCCCTCGATCAGTCACTATAAATACACACACATATGAGAATGATCCATGACAACGTGTTATGAACAAAAAATGGGTATATACCATCATTTATTGTACAACATAAGAACAAACGGTCAAGAATAAAAATAAAAAAAGACGTCCACTGCTATTAATAATGGACGTGATTCAAAATTTAATATATATGCTACTATTAATTAGTAGCAGCCGCTAATCAGAATAATTTTAGTCTCGTTCCTTCATCTCTTCCACTCAATTTATTATTTAGCGTTTGACCTTCTTTCATCTCTTCTACTCAATTTATTATTTAAAGTTTGACGTTCCTTCATCTCTTCTACTCGATTTATTATTTAGGATTTTGGAATTAGGATTTATTAACTAATCCATAAGACAAAGGCTTAAATATAAATAATTAGTACCCTAAACTATATGTCATATTTCACTAATTCGGTGATCCACCTTTCGACTTTGTCAATTAGATTATTGAATTATTAATTTTTTTCAATTGTAATAAATCGAGCTTGCCACATCAGAAATTGCTGACATGACTATTTGTGTTGGGCCATAGGAAGTTGGTGTGGCTAAAAAAATAGTTTTTTAATTATGGATTTAACAAATCTGATATAATGGAGGGTAAAATGGTTTAACAACAATTCAGACAAATTAAACATTAACTCAAAATCTTCAGAACATATACAATCGATCTAAACCTCCACCACAGTCGATCTAAAGCAAGCCCCAACTCGGTCGAAAAAACCCTAGCCCAAGAACTGCAAATCAACGATTCCGACGAAGAAATACTAAGAATCAACGATTCCGGCACAATTTCATGGAAGAAGGACCGTGATCGTGCATTATTTGCTGAGTTGGCGTTCATATTGTGCATTTGTCCCCACTTTCGAAGTTTCGACGAAGTAAGTGTATCTACCACATATCTATGTCTATAGTTTGAATATGTGTGATATTTGGGCTTTGATATTAGACATTATGTCTGTATTGCTAAGAAAATGTAGTCTCCCAACTGTAAAGTATTATTCCCCCACAGTTTCTCATAGTTTTGTCTCCCTAACTCATGAGGTCCCCATTTGTTTACTTTATGTTTAGTACTTGTTATATATATATATATATATATATATATTATTTATATATATTCTTTTTAATACAGAAATGGATGTCATTACTTTAAGATTTCATCATAGTGGTAAACTAGTAAATAATGGTGATATAGTTGACTATGTTGGAGGTACTGTTAATGAATTGTTTAAATATGATCCTGATTATATACCTGGGCCTGGGATTATTGATTATGTTTCAACAATACTTGGAAGCAAGAATGTGAAAAATGTATATTATCTTATCCCTGGACAAAGTTTAGCAGAAGGGCTTAGGACAGTAGGTTATGATAAAAGAATTATTGACATGTGTGAGTATGCTAAGAAGAACCCTGTTGTACTGAGACCATGACCATAAACAAATAGTAAGTACTGATGAGAACATAGATGATGATAGTGAGGGATTTGTTGAAATTTTAAAAATGTTAACATTGAAGAACATTCAAATAATGAGGGAGTAAAAGAGATTGAGGTTGATGTGCTTCAGACTGATAATGAGAAAGATATAGAGTATGAATGAGAATGAGATACAGACTCTGATATAAGTAGTAATTGTGACTGGTTAGTTTAGAGTGATGAAGAGTTACTTGCTGCTAGGCAAAATTTGAAAGCAGCAAAAGAGAGGGAAAAAGTAAGAAAAAGAGGAACAGAAGAAGAAAAAAAGACGAAAAAAATGAAGAGGAAAATGAAAAAGGAAATGAAGAGGGAAATGAAGAAGAAAATGAAGAAGGAAATGATGTTGATGAAGGTAGGCAGGGACCTGTTGATTAAGGTGGGTAAAGAGCACCAACTGAAGCTTTTCTAACCTCCTCTTGATGTCATTTAGTAAAGTCTGGTTCGTGACTTGCATATCGCCATTTGATTGAGGATGGGCTACCAACACCGTACAAGGTTGGATATTCAAATCCTTTAGGAACTGTTAAAACTTAGTCCCCACGAACTAGCGTTCGTTGTCCGATATCATAGACATAAGAATACGTACCAAACCAAAACATCATTGACTCCTTGAAAAATTACATACAATTCTGGTCGATGATCGTCTGAAGAGGTTTGACCTTCACCCACTTAGTCATATAGTCAATAGCAACAACCACAAATGCTAACTGACCCTTCGCCTTCGGCAACAGACCCAAGATGTCAATCCTCATATTGCAAATGGGATCAAGGACATGATTGATGACAATTTCTTCAAAGTTTGATATGAAACAGGACTATATATTGAGCTGACACTTGAATCACTTCTTTATAGTCTTTCGCAGCTTCTTGAAAGATGGTCAACTAAAAATAACCTTACCTCATCAATTTATATGCCAACGCCTTAGCCCCTATATGATCTCCACATATACCCTTGTGCACTTTCCGAAGAACGTAAGCCACTTTAGATGGTGCAAAACACTTTAATATATAAAAGGGAAAAATAAACACACCTGTAGAGTTCCCCATCAATCAGATAGAAGTAAAAACTTATGTGATTCACCTTTTTGGCCAACATTCGGTTTGAAGACAATTTCCCTTCACTCAGATAATCGAGATAAGGGGTAAGCAAACAATTCGACCTCTCTATTACCAAGACCTCTAACTTATACATGAGTTCTCGGGGCATCAAGAACCTATAAATACAATTCGACCTCTCTATTACCGGAGTTTTTTGGAGAGCCAAAATCACTTAAGGCGGAGACGTGGATAAAGCAAATCAACAAGATATTTGATGTCTTGGGTTGCTTCCGAGAGACAAAAGGTTCCTTTGCCACCTTCATGTTATGCGCAAAGGCGATTCTCGTGGGAATCAGAAAGCGTACTCAACTCCCGCCAGATGAAGATGACTTGGGAGAAGTTCCAAGAACTGTTCAATGACAAGTACTTTCCCAAAAGTATTCGTCACATGAAAGAGGTAGAGTTTATTAAACTGAAGCAAAACAACATGATTGTGTCGCAGTACGAAGCCAAGTTTGTCGAGTTGTCCTGATTTGCGTCTCATTTGGTTGATAATGAGGAGAGAATGACGTGGATGTTTCTAAGAGATTTGAAACCCGAGATACGTCAATACCTCATTTCTCATAAACTTTGTTTGTATTCAGATGTTGTTAATAGGGCTCAGTTATTGGAGCGCGATAATGAGTCAACCCAACCAAAAGAGAGTAGCCGGCAAAATGATAATACCAGTGATAGCAGTCATCGAAGCGGTGACAATAAGCGTGAAGGGAATCAACATGCCAGAAATAATAATCACTTCGGTGGTAATCATGGCCAAAACAATAAGAATGAACATTTTAAGAAGAGAAAATTCGACAATGATGGACAGACGTCAGCACCAGCACCCGTTGTTAAGGAAGGAGAACGACCACCTATCATATGTTTCAAATGCGAGGGAGGACATATCACCAAATCTAGCGCGATCTTTGTCAAAGCATGTTATAATTGTGGAAGAGAAGGTCACCTAGCTTTCGATTTTGACATTCACCGAAGACAAGTTCAACTAGGATGGAGGCACCAAAGGCCATCCCGTAAAAGTCAAACCCAGTAGTCTGAGGGAGGCGTTTTGTGACTTCTCAAAAGCGAGTAAATCTTAACGAGTTAAGTTAGCAGGTTAGTTAATTATAAATTCTTGCGAAGTTTATACCTTATAAGATACCGGTTCTACCCATTATTTTATCTCTCTTGCTTGCATTCAACGTTTAAATTTGACTCCTTAGAAGTTAGATTTTGACTTATTAGTTGAAACTTCGTTAGGAGAAACCTTTGTTACCTCCACTGTTTATAAATCTTGTTAATTCAAATTGACACTTTTACGTTACCTGTTGATCTTATCTCTTTGAAAATACTTGCCTTTGATGTAATTTTACAAATCGATTGGTTAACTACTCATCATGCTTTTAAGTAAGTTATTAGCTTTCATATTCTAACTAACTTTTGTATGCGAATTCAAGCAACCAAACCACTAAAGTCGATCATTGTCATATCAAGCCACAAGTAAAGAGCCCCGATCCTTTCGTTGTTGACTTCCTTGTGGGAATGCACCGGCCAAAACTTTCAGAAAGCGACGTCGTGAATGATTTATGGCAAGTTGATAGTATCAATGTGACGTCTTATCTAAGTCATGGATGAGAGTCACGCTTTGAATGATATTTCTATTGTTAATAAAATTTCCGACGTATTCTTGAAGACTTCTTGCCTACCCAGAAGGTGAAATCAAATTTTATCTTGACCCCGATACAAAACCCCATTTCTAAAACCCTTAAATATTTCTTCAACTAAAACGAGGCATAACATGCGCCAAAGATGTTGGCTCGAAATTTGAAAGATTACGATCGTATCATTCAATATCATCGTGGAAAAACGAACGTGGTAGCTGACGTGTTTAGTAGAAGATCGTATGCATTTACGAGTGTGACGTTGTTAACACAAAACCCATTTCGTATAACTTACAAATGATGAAGATAGAGTTAAAGACTCTAAGGACCCACATGGTGATATCAAATATACGAGTAGAATCGACTTTAATCGATAAAGTTAAAGCCGTGCAAGCTACATACTCAGAGTTGATGAATGTGAAGAAGAAGGTTCTAGAAACAAGAATTGATGAAGAGAGGAAATCTCAACCCTTGATTTTATTGGCCCATTTGAAATCCTTGATCGAGTAGGAACTGTGGCTTATAGACTCATTTTACCGCCAAATATGTTGCGTGTTCATAACGCTTGTCACGTATCGATGTTACGTAAATATATGGACGACACAACCACATTATTGATTTAGAACCATACGAGATAATGATAATTCAACGTATGAAGATGTACCATTAAAATCTCGGAATATATTCTACGCTTAAAGGTTATACCTCAAGAGATAGGATCGTGAAGTGTCCTCATCCATTACGGCGTACAATACTGTGTACGCGTAAATTTTGAGGGCAAAATTTCTTAAGGAGGGGAGATTGTGAGACTCTAAATTTTACGAATAAAGATTTAATTTTCTCGAAATATTTTTTTGAATATTATGGTGTGAATTTGAGATAAAGTTATAGTTGTGGGTAGTATTTATAAATTTTGCAAAGTATGCAAGTTGTTATATTATATTTGATTGGTCGAGGAATATTCTTTATGTCAAGGAATATTCGTACAACGACACAATTATTGGTGGACCCCACAATGGAATTATTGTCGGATTGAGAAAACGACAAAAATATTTTATAAATAGGAGGTGTTATTGTTAAAACTGTTGAACTACCCGGTAGTAAAAAAGTACAAGAATACGCGTGGTTGCATTGTAGCACACTCAGGTATTGATTATTGATGCTTACGTTGAGAAGTCACTCAGCTTATACTCAATTATTGCTACGATGATTCTTTGCATCATATCTCTAATATTATTGATTCGATTATTGTCACAGTATCATCTGCATTATATGTTATATTATTAAATCAATAATTGAGACGACAAAGTTATTCATATTATTAAATTGCAATATTTACAATGTCTAGAAGTTACACGAGGAGAGGTTTGATCACCTAATTGTGCGCCAATAGGGAGAAATCCTTATTGGAAAGCCCCCTCTTTCCTGGGAACAACCTGGTTGCTAAATATTGTGAGTTAATATTAATGATGAATAAGTTCGTGTTGATTAAAGATGAATTTGATTGTTTCATTACGTTGGGATTATTTGTGTTAGTAGAAATCGACATCTATTCTGATGATAATTGATGTCTGGAGGTTATATTGTTCAATCGGGTATTCGGGAAACTTTTCGTGTCAGAGTTACTATTCATGAGTTACTATTTATGAGTTACTATTCACGAGTTTTAATAGTAACTTGTCCTTTCGGTTTTCCAAGAGTTATTTGACCCTTCAGCTTTCCAAGAGTTAATTGCCCCTTCGCAAATAGTAGTTGTCTCTTCAATATTACCAAGAGTCATTTTAACCTTTCGTTAAAACCAAGATCCACTCTCAGTTCTTCTATAAATAGAAGCTCATTCCTTCATTATTTCTTACGAATTCACTGAAACTCTAGAGAGAGAGAAATTATAGAGAGAAAGAAGAAGAGTTTTCTACTACTTCACTACTTTGATATCCAGTTTCTTTACGGTAAGGGGTGTTATTCTTTTGTTTTCATGAAGAGAACTTCTGTCATTCCATCCTTTATTATTTTGTTGGAATAACCTGTATACGCGGACTCCCCTATACTTGGTGAAATCCTTCTGTTATTCCATTCTTTATTATTATGTTGGAATAACCTAAAAATGCAAAGTACTGCATACATGGTGAAATTCATCTATTATTCCATTCTTTAATATTATGTCGGAATATCCTGTCGGTGTGAATTTCACCTGACCTGGTTCCATTATTTATTATTCCGTATTTATTATTACATTGGAATAACTTTGCTTATCTGAAAGTACCGCATGCATGGTGATTTACATTATTATTTCATTCTTTATTATTACATTGGAACATCCATTGGTTGTGAATTTCACCGACACGGTTCCGTTATTTATTATTACATTGGAATAACTTTGCTCATCATGCAAGTACCGCATGCATAGTGATTTTTGTTGTTATTTCATTCTTTATTATTCTGTTGGAACATCCTGTCGGTGTGAATTTCACCTGACCTGGTTCCGTTATTTATTATTCTGTTGGAATAACCTGTCTATGAGAAGTACCGCATGCATGGTGAATTCTGTTGTTATTCCATTCTTAATTATACTCAGTTGGTTAAAAGTTTTGATTTCTATACTCTATGAAATTAGTGGAATATCCTTGATATTTGCGCTTCATCCAGTATCTTTTCATGGAAATATTCTTCTGAGCATTCTTGAATTTTACTTTACAAAGAAGTATCATGTTGACAATTTGGATGTTATTAGTTCTTGGATAAATTAATTCTTGAACTTGTTTTTATTGAATTCTTATATCATTGTCATCATCCTCATGTTTATATTTTTGAAAGTCATATGTGGCCTGTAGTGCATAGATGGACTTGGTATGATTATGAATAGGGATTATTCGGTATAATCATGACCGTAATGTTACAAATGATGTGATAAAAGTCCTCATTGGCCCGTAGTGCATTGATGGACAGTTGTTGGCATGATCATGACCATTGATGAATACACAAATATTCCTGGCCCGTAGTGCATGGATAATTGTGGTCATGATACTTAAGAATATCCTTGGCTGTAGTGCAGGGGTGATTCGATGATGTGGTTTATTTATTAAGTCGAGTCTCAAAGAATAAAAAGTGATGAAAACCTTTTAAATCATAAAAGATAGTAGATTTTATTCTCTACTTGACTCTTTTAATGGATTGCTTATTCCAACCGCAGATTAAACTTGTTGTCTATTGTATTTTATCGGTTTAACATTGTTGAAGGCTAATGATAATTTATTCTGCATTATCTTAGTCATAATATTTCTTCTTTGGACTAGTTGAGCTCACCTTTCTTTCACCGTTTCTTCTCTTGTGAAATAAGAACGTGGCAGGGGACTAGTCGAGGGGGACTGAGTGATGGTCAGATGATAGCATTAGTAGTCCTCACTATTCTATGAAATAATGTGATAATAATTGTAATGAGGACTTATTCTGAGAGTGAATATTGTCTAGAAGACAAAATTTGTATTAAAACTCACAGCTTTTATTGTATATTTAAGATTGTATTTATATTCTGTACCATGTATCTGGCGACCCAAGATGGGTGATGTATACCTATTTTGGGGGCGTCACATCAAGGATATTCCACTAATTTTATGGAGTATAGAAGTTAAAACTTTAACCAACTGAGTATAATAAAGAATGGAATAACAAAAGAAATCACCATGCATGCAAAGATTGCTTGTATAAAGTTATTCCAATGTAATAATAAATAATGGAACCAGTCAAAGCGTAATACTCACCGCGGATGTGATATTCCAATGTAATAATAAAGAATGGAATAACAATGCAAATCAACATGCATGCATTACGTCAGATATATACAAAGTTATTCTAATGTAATAATAAATAATGGAACCAAAGTTAGGCGAATAATGCACCGATGTGACATTTCTCCAACAGAATAATAAAGAATGGAATAACAACAGAAATCACCATGCATGCGGTACTTCACATAGACAGGTTATTCCAACAGAATAATAAATAACAGAACCAAGTCCGGCATAAAACGAACAGACAGGATATTCCAATAGAATAATAAAGTCGAAACCAGGTCCGACGTAAAACGCACAGACAAGATATTCCAACAGAATAATAAAGAATGGAATAACAGAAGAATTTCACCAAGTATAGGGTAGACCACGTATACAGGTTATTCCAACAGAATAATGAAAAAAATGGAATAACAGAAGTTCTCTTCATGAATACGAAAGAAATAATACCCCTTACCTCAAAAGAAGACTGGATAATGGAATAGTGAGGTAGCAGACTTCTCTTCTTCTTTCTCTCTATAATTTCTCTCTATAATAATGGCTCTAAAGCTTTAGTGAATTGGTGAGAAATGAAGGAAGAATGAGCTTCTAGTTATAGAAAAATAAAGTTTCGATAATTGCACGTTTTGGGGCTCAAAAAATTACAGTACAATACCTCCAACTTTTCTTTCATTTTTAATTTAGTCCTGCAAGTATTATCAAAGTTGCACCACCTCCCCTAATAGTAAATAATGTGAATCAATAGTTCAATCATGTGAATCAATAGTTATAATCATGTGAAAATACAAAATACGATTATAGTACTCCATCTATACCTCCTTTTTAACTTAGTCATGTAAGTATTATCAATCTTGCACCAACTCCCCTAATAGTAAATGAATGTGACTCAATAGTACACACATGTGAACAAATAGTTATATAAGCATGTGAATTAGTAGCAATTAATTGCTCATTTATCCAATAAATTACCCGATTTATCAATATAACCCCCAGACATCAATTATAATCGGAATAGATGTCGATTTCAACTAACACCAATAATCCCAACACAATGGAACTATCAAATTTATCTTTAATCAACACGAACTTATTCATCATTAATATCATAATTCACAATATTTAACAACCAGGTCATTCCCAAGAAAGAAGGGGCTTTCCAATAAGGATTTCTCCCTATTGGCGCGCAATTAGGTGACCAAACCTCTCCTCGACAGAACTTCTAGACATTGTAATTATTGTAATTTAATAATATGAATAACTTTGTCATCTCAATTATTGATTTAATAATATATAAAATATTATGCAGATGATACTGTGACAATAATCGAATCAATAATATGAGAGATATGATGCAATAATTATCGTAGTAATATAGTTGAGTATAACCGAGTGACTTATCACGTAAAGATCAATAACCAATACCGTGTCTTTCTACTATGCAACCATGCCGACATTCTTGCACTTTTAACACCGGGTGTTTCAACGAGCTTAACGATAAAACTTCCGCCGTTTATTTTCATAAAATATATTTGTCGCTTTTCTCAATTCGACAATAATTCCGTTGCTAGGGTCAACTAATGATTGTACCGCCGCATTTAATATTCTCTCGTTAAAACGAATATTCCCCACCAATTGAATATTATATAACAACTTGCGTACTTTACAAATTTTATAAATATTACCTACAACTATAACATTATATCTACTCCACACCATAATATTAAAAAAAATATTTCGAGAAATTTAAATCTTTATTCATAAACTTTGGGGTCTCACAGCGTCACATCGAGTACCTAAAAACAATTAAGTGACGAACCCCCAAGCTCCTCGCCAACTGCAACCCAACCAAAATCGCCTTAGATTTTGCGTCGTTGTTGGTTGCTTTGAACAGAAAAAGGATAGTTTGCTGAACTTTAAACCTTTCGGTACTAGTCAATATAACCCCAGCTCCACTAACATCTAAAGTAGAAGACACTTCCATATAATTAAAGAGTCCACGAGGACTGCATTGGCTGAACACCGATAATCAAACAAACCTCTTCATCTGACCGACCCTGCATATTCAGTTCAATAAATGAACACTCCACTACAAAATTGGCCAAGGCCTGACCCTTTATTGTTATCCGTGGATGATACTTCAAGGCGAACTAACTTAACTCCGTCACACATACAACCAGATGACTCGATATATCCAGCTTATATAGTACCTTTTGAAGGGGTTAGTCCGTATAAACCACTATTATATGGTCCTGAAAATATTACCAAATCTTTTAGCTAACTACAATCAAGGCGTAAACAAACTTATCCAGGTTCAGTTACCGAGTCTCAACATCCCAAAGAACATGGCTAACATAATAAACGAGATACTGTTTGTCGCCCCACTCCCTTACCAAAACATCACCGACTACCAAGGAATTCGTCACTAGATGTAAATATAACGGTTCAGAAGGAACCAACTTCATCAACAACGGGGTCGAAGAAAAATATTTTTTTATTCCTTAAAATGTGTTTTCGCACTCTAAGGCACACTGAAAAGTTTTCTCATTCTTCGAACCTTTTAAAGTATAAAAAAAGAAAGGACACCGCTCCGCTGATCGGGACATAAACCTCTTGAGCGCCGTAATCCATCTCGTCCACAGCTAAACATCCCTGAAGGTCTGTGTGGGGACCTCATATATTATAGTTAGCCTTTATTTTCTTCAAGTTATCTTGGATCGAGAGCCCTTTGGCTTGTAGAGAATAACGGTCGTCGAACTGAGCCGACTAAGTCTTTGTTGGGATAACAACAACGGGATTGTTGGGTCCGAGCCTATCTTTAACCGACTTATAAACTTGTGATGTCGGATTGATTGAAGACCTCTCTTGGTCAAGAATTGTCTTCTCTTTACCCGCCATAATTTGTTCAACTTAAAGTAGATTGATTGTGAAAAGTAATACTAAAATAGGCCTTCTTTTTAGCGCCAATATTAACGCTAAAATCTGTCTGCTCGCCGAATCTTCAAACAACAAATTTAAACATGCATAATGAACAAACGAACACATTAAAAAGCTTAACGATTGAGACTGTCAGAAGATAATTTCGGTGTAATAATAAGTATAGACTATAAAATGTCAACAATTGAGATTCGTAATTATTTTAATGCGTAAAAGTAGATAATGCGACCTCACATAAAATTAGTTCGTAAATTTTTTTCATAAAATTAGTTAAGACAATATACTTTTGGACTAATTTTTTTCCTTTCATTATGTTCTGTGCTCACCTTACTATTGAAAAAAGAAACTAAACAAGACTTTCCTCTCGAGATGAAAGAAATAAAACTCAACTACGAAGATTAGATATTACAAAAAAAAAACCTAATCTTGTTGGACAAGTAAAAGAAATAAATATAATGACCCGAACCAATTTAGTATCAATACTTTAAATAGAAAATTATATTAACAATTGAGACCTTTAAATAGAAAATTATCTTAACAATTGAGACATGCACTAATAATTAATAGAACAAATGAAACTCAATTTAATTTTTAAGTAGTCTAGTTACATATACTCTCTCTGTTTTTATATTTCTAAAATGACACTTTTCTAAATAATATTAAGTAAAATTAATAGTGATAGTGTGATGTTAGAGAGATGATAGTAAAAAAATATAATAAATTAAAATATATATCATTCCACTTAATAAAATTAAAACGTATCGCTTTTTTTTTTATATTTTTTATTTTTATGTAACATTCTAAAATCAAATTGGATATCTAGTTTTAGTACCATGGGATTAATACTCAAAATATTACTCCATCCGTTCTAAATATATATTTTATGTAACTAATAGTATTATAGTATACTCATGATTGTATCGATTAAAAATAGATAAGTTTATATTAATTTTAAATTAAAAAATATTTTAAAGTATTTTTAAAAAATTAAATAGAGACTTTTATCTTGAAATGGAGAGGGAGTAACTAACTAAACTCTTATGATTTTTTTTTTGATGCCAATGCATCCGTCTCATTCTCGTACTAATTTTTCATAATTAACATGACAAGCCTGCGAAATATTATGAATTGTCCAAACTCATATGAGATATGCTAATTAATTTCTTGAAGAACAGGGAATCATGTTTTAGTTTTTTTCCATCTCTAAGGCTGGACAAAGCAAATGCGTGGTTGAGGTTTCTTAGAGTGTACTCTTCCTGATTTCTAATTAAGTAGTAATTCTTAATTTTGTAATTAAGGAGTTGCTCTATTATAAGTTTACATTCCAAATACACACAGGGAGAAATATTAATAATTGTAGTGCTCTAATTAAATAATTACATGACTTGTTATTATTTATTGAACCCAATTCATGGGATCTCCAATCACATGGGTTGGGTTTCCATCACATATTATTTACTCAAAATATTGGTAATAGTCCCATCCTCCTGGATGCTTCTTGACTACCTTTTACTCAATCCCTTAGTAATGGATCCGCTTAGGTTCTTTTCGCACCTCACAAATTCCATGGAAATAACCCCATTACTTGATCATCCTCTCGTACAATATTGTGTCTCAAGCGAATATGTCTCTGCTTTTCCATTATAAACATGGTTCATTGCCACCTTAATAGTCATGCTTGAGAATCACAATGCAAAGAAATAGAGGAATTGGCTTATACCACAATGGTATATCGACCAATAAATTCCTATCCATTCTCGCTTCATACTGCCAATTCTAAAGCAATAAATTTAGATTCCAAAGTAGATCTAGCAGTACAAGTTTGTTTAGCAGATTTCCAAGAAACAGCTCCTCCACCTAAAGTAAACACATAACCACTAGTGGAGTTTATTTTATCATTATCAGATACCCAATTAGCATCACAATATCCTTCTAAAACACTAGGATGACCAGTAAAATGTACACCTACATTAACTGTTCCTTTTAAATACCTCATTAGTCGTGACAATGCATTCCAATGATCTTGTGAAGGATTATGTGTATATCTACTAAGTCTACTAATGGCATATGTTATATCAGGCCGAATACAGTTCATTAAATACATTACACTACCAATGATTCTAGCATATTCAATTTGTGCAATACCATTCCCTTTATTTTTATTTAAATGCACACTAGAGTCATAAGGGGTTCTTAATGGCTCTTCATTAAAGAAATTAAAGTTAGGGTACATACCTGGTATGTCGAAGAGGTAAGGATACCTTGATTTCATTTCAGATTCTAACTCCCAGGTCATTTCCTCAACATCGTGGTTCCTCCATAAAACTTTGACTCGAGGTATAACCTTGGAGCGTAGAATATGTTCCTTCTTATCCAAGATTTGAACAGAACCCTTCATACGTTAAATCTTCCGCTATTTCGTCTCGGGTTCTAACTCAATAATGTGGTTCGGTCTTTCACATATTTACGTAATATGGATATATGAAAACGCGCAACACACGAGACATACTTCATGAAAGCGAGTTTGAGAGCTACGCTCCCTATTCGAATCGAGGATTAAAATGGGCCAATGAATCGAGGATTGAGCTTTCCTCTCTTTCCAAATCTCGTAACTCCTTTCCATGGAGCAACACGTAATAACACATGATATCCAATATCGAATTTCACGCCCTTTCGATGAAGATCAAGATAACTCTTTTGTTTGGCCTTGTGAGGTTTTTATACGTTATCGGATCGTTTGAATCTTTTTCGTAGTCATACGCATACAACTCCGGTCCCCAACAACGTTGTTTCACCCACCTCATCCCAAAGATATCGGGAGAATGACACTTTCTTCCATACAACGCCTCGAATGGAGCCATGCCAATACTTGCTGTTGATAATCGCTGTGTTGTGAAAACTCCACCAATGGTAAAGAACTTGTCCCAACTTTCCTTGAAGTCAAGGACACGTAGTCTTAATAAATCTTTAAGAGTTTGAATAGTCCTCTTTGATTGTCCGTCCGTTTGAGGATGATATGTAAGACCCCAACTTATTATTAATAAAATTTAATTTCCTCTAATTATTATTTTGAAATAGTAAGGGTTGATGTGATTAATATGGATAGTTATGGGTAAAATACACAAATATTTCAAATAAGCAGGTGGTTATAAAATATTGGTGAAATATTCAAATCTTGTCGGTGAATATTAAATGCGATTTGCCAGCAATGCCGTGTGTGGCCCCATAACTGAAAAGCGATTGGTTAAAACACAAGAAGATACTGGTATTGCACCAATTATTGATTCTTACGTAAGAAGGCACTACTCAATAATGGTTACGAATTACTCTCAAAGATTTTATTTTATTAATTTAATAATTGTCTGCGTTGATATTTTATATTCATTGTTGTTTCAATAATTGTCATTACACAAGTTTTTTCATTATCGAAGAAATAATTCATATTATCCTAATAATATTATTAGATAACATTATTGGCAATGTCTAGAAAGTTCGCTCTAAGGAGAGGTTTGGTCACCTAATTGCGCGCCAAAGAAGAGAAATTCTTATTGAAAGCCTCCTCTTTCCCGAACCGCATGGTCATCAATATTGTGATTACTGTAATATTATTTGTGAATAATTAATTATTGATTCATATGATAAGGAAAATATTGATTTTATGTGGATATAGATGGAGAAAATTTTAATGTGATAATTGTTGAAAATTGAAATTTTATCTTTTTCGATAAAATAATTCATTTAAATATATTATTATATTTTAATAATATAATAATGATGATATTTTTACGATGAATGTGGGATATATGAGTATATGTGGAGGAGGAGTATTTTTGCTACCAAAAATATTTAAAGCATGTTTTATGTGTTTGTGGACCCCATTTCTTGATCGAAATTTGATTATAAATTGTAAAATCGCTTCGTTTGTGGATTTCGGTCAATTTCTGTTTGGAATTTGGAAAAACTTTCTTCTGTAAAGTTGTATAGAATTGAATTTCTTATAAAAATTTGCGAGTTTCGAATTTTCTGACAAAAGGGCTATTTATTGTGAATTATTGAAGTTCCGAAGCTCCGAAATAATTAATTTTTGGAAGTTTAAAATATTTTAAATAACAAAAACGTTTTTTCATTATGGTGTGTTACATACGTGTGTCAGATTGAAATGAATTCAGTTCTTGAAGGTTAGGCGTAGAAAATTTAATTTATATATTAATATTATATTAAATTTTCTCGCTTTGGTGTTCTACGATTTTCTATAAATAGGGTGCTTAGGTTAGAATTGAAAATTACACGAAAACTGAAGTTTTCTCTCTATATTATCAAGCATATTCTTGTGAGTATTTTGAGTATATTTTGAGTATTGCTATACTTGTCTAGTTCAAGTCATAAATTTATATCCTGTGTTTCAAATTAGAAGATCTTGATTTTTCGAGGTAAGGGATATTTTTTTTCAGAATGATATTATTTCTTCAACATCATTATCTTTGAAATATTGATCCAAGTTTTTATCAAATTTGGAATTTTTGGTGTCGAATTACTTATTCACGATACTAAAGACTATTCACGAATCTTTACACTATTCATCGAAAAATAAAAATTTTCCTTTTCGCCTAAAAATATCTATCAGGATACTAGCTTTAATTATATCTATGTTTTGATCATTCTTGAATTTTCCACCACTATGATTATTTTTGAAGTATTTTTGGACATGGATAAAACAAAGTACAAATCCTTAATCCTTAATCCTTGTCATTTTGTTTCACCGATTCGCTTTTTAAAAAAAATATTTTTCATCATCCTCAGTCTTAAATGATGATATTATTGAATATCTTTGGCCTGTAGTGCAAAGATGAATGATTTCTGATGAATATTTTTGGCCCGTAGTGCAAAGATGAACAGGTGTTTAGATGAACATGACCAACTAATGAATATCTTTGGCCTGTAGTGCAAAGATGAATATTTGATTCCAGATATATATTGATTGATGTTACAGGGATAAAAGATAGACGATGAACTTTTAAATTCATACATAGAAGATAGTAGTTTGCATTCTCTACTTAACTCTTCTAATGAATTATTATTTCCGCTACGAATACTGATTTAAAACTTGTTGTCTATTGTATTCTATTAGATTTTTCCCTGTTGAGGACTAACGATAATTTGTTGTCATAATATTCTTTACTGGGCTAGTTGAGCTAACCCTTTTCCTTTTTGTTTCATTTTTTTCTCAGGAGGCGAGAATATATAGCGAGACTTAGCCTCGGGTATGGAATGAGGGTTCTAGAGAGAGTTGTTTAGTAGTCCTCACCATTTTTGTAAAATAATGTATCAATAAATGTGATGAAGATTTATTTGAGTATAGATATTGTCTGAAGATAATATTTGTATTCAAACTCACGCTTTCTTGTTGTAATAATAAAGTTGTAGTTATTTCGCATCATGTATTGACAACTCGTAATGGGTGATGTACCTATTTTGAGGCGTCGCCACAAATTATCGAGCTTGAGGATATGATCTCCATGCGAGATAGGGAATAGAACTAGGAGGGGAGAGAGATGAGTAAATCCTTCGCTAGTGTGTCCTACCTAAGCTTATTTGTTATATTGGTCAATATATAGGGATATTATGTGATATATTAATTTCCTTAATTAACCCTTATTTTATGATGATTTGAGAATGTCGAATCGAGAATATTAACAATGGAAATGAGACCGTGGAGACGCTCTTTACTCACCAACGAGGAGAACGCGTAACAGTCGCAATGTTCCTCCCGCGAACAACATCAACGAAAGCGATGATGAACGAGGGGATGTTTAGAAGCTTTTTGTAGTTCATGCAAAATCGCATTTGAGGAGACTCGTGTTCAAAATACAGGAGGAAATGATAGCAATTCACGGGTTGTCACAAACGCAAGCGATTTCAAAGAGCTCTGACCACCAGAATTTAAGGGAAAGCCGGTCCGATCACGGCGGAAACACGGGTCAAGCAAATTACCAAGATATTCGATGTCTTGGGATGCACGAGTAATGAGAGGTTCCATTCGCCACCTTTATGTTCGATTGGCGGCGCGAGGCGATCTCGGTGGGAGTCTGCGTGAAGCGTACTCCATCCAACCAAGACTCAAGCATGTCTTGGGGAGACATTTCAGAACTATTTAATGACAAATACTTTTCCGAAAGTGTTCGTCATATGAAGGAAGTGGAGTTTATTAGACTGGAGCAGAATAACATGATGGAGTCCCAGTACGAGGCAAAGTTTGCAGAGTTATCCAGGTTTGCACCTCATTTGGTGGAGAATGAGGAACGTATGACGTGGATATTTCCGAGAGGTTTGAAACCCAAGATACGACAATATCTCATTTCTCATAAATTTTCTCTATTCGTATGTTGTAAATGTGGCTCAATTATTAGAGCGAAATAACGAGTACGGTCCAACCGAGGGACCACAATCAAGATCATATCGAGATAAAGCGATTCAACAAAACAACGATAACCAAATGGAGAAAGAAAAAGATTTTACAAAAAATGGTAATTACAGAATATTATTTGTGAATAATTAAATATTGATTTATATGATAAAGAAATATTTATTTGATGTGGATATAAATGATGGATATATTTATGTGGTTATAAATGAAGGAATTAATGTTGAGGTGTTTTATCAATATTTTATCGGATTGGAGGTATTAAAAACTCAAATCGGTGTTCTTAAAGCTTTATTTCGTGAGTTGTAATTTTAATCTGACTATTGGATCGTTGTGATTTTTGGATATATTATACATATATGAGTTGAGTATATGTCCACAAATTTTGAACCATTGAAAATTAACGCATGATTTGTTATGAATTTTAAAAGGTGTTGAAAATCGTCCGTTTGTGGATTTCGGATATTTTCTGTTTGGAATTTGAAAAAACTCAAAGCTACAAAGTTGTAGAGAATTCGATTTCGTATGAAATGGACATAAAATTCGTATTTTTCTGATAAACGAGCTATTTTCTATGAATTACTGAAGTTTCAGAAAATAAAATAATTTTTATAAAATTATGGGTGGGACCCACTTTTGTTTTAACATATGTGGGCTGCTGAATTTTGGTTCCAAGATGGCTGGCTTGGTTGGTGAAAATTGGCGTAAAAGAAAGAAAAAGAATAATAATATTTTATTATTTAGTCTCTTTTTGATGCGTTTCTAAAGATTTTCCTATAAATAGACGCTTAGGTTAGAATTGAAAATCCCACCAGAAATAATTTTTCTTTCTCTCTAGATTATCGAGCGTATTATTGTGAGTATTTTGATAATTTGAGAGTTGCTATTCGGTACAAGTTTTCTTCGGCTCTATATCCGATATTCCGATCAGAAGTACCGTTATTTTGAGGTAAGGGATGTTATTTTCTTCTTAAATGATATTATTTTCTTCAATATCATTATGCCGAAATATTGATGAACTTTTTAATCAAATTTGGAACTTTTTGTGTCAGGGTTACTATTCACGTATACGACACTATTCACGTATACGGCACTATTCACGAATACTACACTATTCACCAAAAAAATAAAAATTTTCCTTTTTGTCCAAGATGCCTATTTTGGCTACTATATTTGATTGTATCCATATTTTGATCCTTATTTTTGAATTCTGCTTCACAATTGGTTATTATGAAGTATTATTGATCTTAGATAAACTGTTATACGAATTTTTAATATTTGTCCTTCTGTCTCACTGGATTCATTTTCTTTAAAATATTTTTCATCATCCTCAGTCTTAAATTATGATATTACTGAATATCTTTGGCCTGTAGGGCAAAGATGAATGATTAACTGATGAATATCTTTGGCCCGTAGTGCAAAGATAAACAGGTGTTGAGATGAACATGACTAACTGGTGACACAAATGAATATCTTTGGCCTGTAGTACAAAGATGAATATTCGATTAAAGATGTATATTAATTGTTGTTACAGGGATTAAATATTGATGATGGACTTTTAAATCTTAGAAGATAGTCGAACTCATTCTCTACGTGACTCTTCTAATGGATTGTTGTTTTCGCTACAGTTGTTGATCTAAAATTTGTTGTCTATTATATTTTATCAGATTTTTTTTCCTGTTGAAGACTAATGATAATTTTTTGTATATTATCTTAGTCATAATATTCTTTACTGGGCTAATTGAGCTCACCCTTTTCCTTTTTGTTCTATTTTTCTTCTCAGGAGGTGAGAACATAGCAGGATCTAGTCGGGGTATGAAGTGATGGTTCTAGAAAGATGTTTTAGCAGTCCTCACTATTTCTGTAAAATAATGTTTGAATAATTATAATGAGGACTTATTTGAGTGTGGATATTGTCTAGAAGAAAATATTTGTATTTAAACTCACAAAGATATGTTGTCGTATTTTGCACGACAATTGTATTATTGAAATTGTAATTTGCTTTCTCGTACCATGTATTTGGCGACTCGAATGGGTGTTGTATACCTATTTTGGGGGCGCCACAAATTAGTATCAAAGCTTAGGATATGGTCTCCAAGCGGAGATCGGGGAATAAAACTAGGAGGGAGAGATGAGTAAATCCTTCATTGGTGTGTCCTATCTAAGCTTATTTGTTGGTGGTTATAATATAGGGATATTATGTGATATGTTAATTTAATTAATTAACCCTTGTTTTATGGTAGTATTTTAGAATGGTCATTTAAAAGCGTTAACAATGGAGTGTATGAGACTGTGGAACAACCTTTAGTCACAAACCAGGAGAACGTGCAACACGAAGGCAATATGTAAGACCCCAAATTTTATAAAATAAAATTATTCAATTTTTCTATTTAGTAAATGGTTAAATTGATAAAAAGTTAAGGGTGATATATGTAAAATTTTCAAAATACATGAGTGGTTATAAAATACTCATTGTTGTTGTGGGAATATTCGTTTGGTCGTGGAATATTCTTTACTTGTCGGGAATATTCGCATGACGGCGTAGCCATTTCAGGCCCCATAATGTAATAATCTGTTGGATGAAGAAAACGACAAGTTTGAGTTTTTAAAAATAATACAGTTATTCTTAAGTAACACTGCTGGAATACCGGTGGTTAAATACAAGATACGCTCTGGCGTGGTTGCAGAAGACACCGCAGTATTGCACAATATTTTTTAATTATTGATTCTTACGTAAGAAGACACTACTCTGTTGGGCTTCTAGATAGAACGCATACAAATGAAATTAAAATTTTAAAGCAATTTCCAAAACCCTAAAACAGATCCATGCGAAAAAATCAATTAATTCAGAGGTTTAGAGATTATACCGATATAAAACAAAACGAGAATCAAACCGATCATACTTTCGAATCTCCAACGCAATACAAACCGATCATTACGCCTCTACGGTATCCACACGAACCGTCGAACGATTACGCAATAAGAAGGACTTGCAGATTAAGCACCAAAAGGAATGGATTTTTGAAACTGCTTTTTCTCTAGTCTCTCTCTAAGAAGCGGTTAGGGTTTTTCCGTTATGATATCTTACCCTAAGTAGTCTATATATATATATATATAGTAGTTAAAAGGAATTAATCAAATCAAAACCTTATTTTATAAAATCCGAATTTATATATATATATATATATATATATATATATATATCTCTTAATTAAGTCTTACTTAATTAATATACATATATACAAATTATCCTTTTAATTTAAATTAAGTGATTTAAATACTATTAATCATATTAATATATTTAAATCCTTAAAATTTAAATTAATTCCCTTTAAATAACGTTACATGTGTGTGACTTATATAGGTTATTATTACGTTGGCAATAATTTTAAAATCATATTATAAAATTATAAAAATGAGCGAAATGATCTAGTAATGCATCATCGCTACCCAAGTAATAATAAGATCGATGATTCGATGCAACCTTTTCGTGACCAATGTTTCAATGTAATTTAATCCTATTAACCTTAATATCCTAGATTAAACTCTCGAGTCATGGAATGTGTCATACTCTTCATAATTTAATCTGAGTTTTCTTGATCAATGAGTAGACTATATGAAACAAATCACTATTTGAGCATGGCCATGCATTTCATAGTCCTACTCAATCAAGAGGCCTATGGATATCACCCATAATATATAGGATGGTTAAATTCCATCTAGATCACTCATATTTCTCACACGATTAATGATGAACCCAATAATCACCTTTATAGTCCACCCTATTAAAGGTGACATTTGATGATATCAAAGTACATAAATTCTCGTTTAGTAATATAGCGATTTCGGTTCTGGAGGACCATTACATCATTGTCACTATGAGAATTGCTAATGACACTTCGCATAAAGCTCCATATAGAATTCTCATGGTGGGTCCGTCCCAATTACATCGTTTTCAATATGTACCTATGCATTGACTTAATATCTCATATATTTATGACCAATGAGATTTGGTCATCAATCATCCACATACTTAGTCTCAATGCATCATTGTTATCCCATCAACAATGATACTTTCATTGAGGACATTTAAGAACACCGATACTAATGGTAATATATAATCTCATGTTCAAGTCACATACTTGAAACTATATAATTTGTATCACTATTCTAAGGAATTTTATTATGTTAACAATTATATTACGCAAAGAAATAAAACCATAATAAAATCATATATTTATTCAATCAAATATAATATCAAAACGTTAAGCAATTATATCAAATAATTGGCCTCTAGGGCATAAACTCTATGATCCTCAATAATTATTACGAAGAATTCTTTATTCAATATTTTATTTTATTGATTCAATAATTGCAACGTTGATATTTTATATTATTGTTGTTTCAATAATTGTCACGGCACAGTATTTCCCATTATCAGATCAATAATTCATATTATTTGAATAATATTATTAGATAACATTATTGGCAAGGTCTAGAAAGTTCTGTCAAGTAGTGAAGTAGTAAAAACTCTTCTTCTTTCTCTCTATAATTTTTCTCTCTCTAGAGTTTCAGTGAATTCGTAAGAAATAATGAAGGAATGAGCTTCTATTTATAGAAGAACTGAGAGTGGCTCTTGGTTTTAATGAAGGGTTAAAATGACTCTTGGTAATATTGAAGTGACAACTACTATTTGCGAAGGGGCAATTAACTCTTGGAACACCGAAGAGGCAAATAACTCTTGGAAAATCGAAAGGACAAGTTACTATTAAAACTCGTGAATAGTAACTCCGACACGAAAAAGTTTTCCGAATACCCGATTGAACAATATAACCTCCAGACCTCAATTATCATCAGAATAGATGTCGATTTCTACTAACACAAATAATCCCAACATAATGAAACTATCAAATTCATCTTTAATCAACACGAACTTATTCATCATTAATATTATAACTCACAATGTTTAGCAACCAGTTGTTTCCGAAAAGGGGCTTTCAATAAGGATTTCTCCTATCGGCGCCGCAATTAGATGACCAAACCTCTCTCGATGTAACTTCAGACATTGTAAATATTGCAATTTAATAATATGAATAACTTTATCATCTCAATTATTGATTTAATAATATAACATATAATGCGTATGATACCGTGACAATAATCGAATCAATAATATAAGGAGATATGATGCAAAGAATTATCGTAGTAATAATTGAGTATAACCGAAAGTGACTTCTCACATAAGCATCAATAATCAATACCGTAGCTACTTATGCAACCACGCCAGACATCGTATTTCTTTATTACCGGGTAGTTCAATAGTTTTAACAATAACACCTCCACCGTTATTTATAAAATATTTTTGTCGTTTTCTCAATCCGAAAATAATTCTATTGTGGGATCCACCAATGATTGTGTCGTTGTACGAATATTCCCTGACATAAAGAATATTCCCTGACCAATCGAATATAATATAACAACTTGCATACTTTGTAAAATTTAAAAATACTACCCACAACTATAACTTTATCTCAAATTCACACCATAATATTCAAAAAAATATTTCGAGAAAATTAAATCTTTATTCGTAAAATTTGGGGTCTCACAATCTCCCCTCCTTATGAAATTTTGGCCTCAAAATTTATATGACGCACTGGTATGCCAATGTATTTGAGGACACTTCGTCAGATCCTATCTCTTGAGGTATAACCTTTAAGCGTAGAATATATTCCAGGATTTTAACAGGTACATCTTCATACGTTGAATTATCCGCTATCTCGTATGGTTCTAAATCAATAATGTGGTTCGGGTCGTCCACATATTTACGTAACATCGATACGTGACAAACGTTATGAACACGCAACATATTTGGCGGTAAAACGAGTGTATAAGCCACAGTTCCTACTCGATCAAGGATTTTAAATGGGCCAATAAAATTGAGGGTTGAAATTTCCTCTCTTCATCGATTCTTGTTTCTAGAATAACGCCCTCTTGAACCTTCTTCTTCACATTCATCAGCTCTGAGTATGTAGCTTGCACGGATTTAACTTTATCGATTAAAGTCGATTCTACTCGTATATTTGATATCACCATGTGGGTCCTTAGAGTCTTTAACTCTATCTTCATCATTTGTAAGTTATACGAAATGGGTTTTGTGTTAACAACGTCCACACTCGTAAATGCATACGATCTTCTACTCAACACGCCACCTACCACGCTTCGCTTTTCCACGATGATATTCAATGGTACGATCGTAATCTTCAACAAATTTCGAGCTAACGCCTTTGGCGTATGTTATGCCTGCTTTAGTTGAAGAAATATTTAAGGGTTTTAGAATGGGGTTTTGTACATCGGGTTCGATTACAAAATTAGATTTCATGCTCTGGGGTAGGCGAAGAAGTCTTCAAGAATACGTCAGGAAATTTTATTAACAATAGAAATATCATTCAAAACGGTGACTCTCATCCATGACTTGGATAATCGTCACATTGATACCTATCAACTTGTCATCGTCATTCACGACGTCGCCTCTAAAAAATTTTGGCTTTGCATTTCCACACAAGGAAGTCAACAACGAAAGGATCGGGGCTCTTTACTTACTGGCGATATATGACAATGATCGACTTTAGTGGTTTGGTTGCTTGAATTCGCATAACAAAGTTAGTTAGGAATATGAAATCTAATAACCTTACGAAAAGCATAATGAGTAGTTAACCAATCGATTTCTAAAATTACATCAAAGGCAAGTATTTTCAAAGAGATAAGATCGACAGGTAACGTGAAAGTGTCGATTTGAATCAACAAGATTTATAAACAGTGGAGGTAACAAAGGTTTCTCCTAACGAAGTTTCAACTAATAAGTCAAAATCTAACTTCTAAGGAGTCAAATTTAAACGTTGAATGCAAGCAAGAGAGATAAAATAATGGGTATAAAGGTATAGACTTCGCAAGAATTTATAATTAACTAACTCGTGCAAACTTCGTTCGGGTTACTCGCTTTTTGAGAAGTCACGAAAAACGCTCTCCCTTGCACTACCGGTTTTGAATTTTCTGGGATGGCCTTTGGTGCCTCCATCCTAGCTGAACTTGTCTTCGGTGAATGTCAAAATCGGGCTAGGTGACCTTCTCTTCCACAATTATAACATGCTTTGACAAGATCATCAGCTTTGACCGATATGTCCTCCCTCCGCATTTGAAACATATGATAGGTGGTCGCTTCTCCTTCCTTAACAACGGGTCTTTGGTGCTTGACGTCTCAGAAGAAACCGGATATCAAGTAGTGAAGTAAGAGAAAACTCTTCTTCTTTCTCTCTATAATTTCTCTCTTTAGAGTTTCAAAAAGAATTCGTAAGAAATAATGAAGGAATGAGCTTCTATTTATAGAAGAACTGAGAGTGGCTCTTGGTTTTAACGAAGGGTTAAAATGACTCTTGGTAATATTGAAGAGACAACTACTATTTGCGAAGGGGCAATTAACTCTTGGAACACCGAAGAGGCAAATAACTCTTGGAAAGCTGAAGGGTCAAATAACTCTTGGAAAAACGAATGGACAAGTTACTATTAAAACTCGTGAATAGTAACTCATGAATAGTAACTCGTGAATAGTAACTCATGAATACTAACTCATGAATAGTAACTCCGACACGAAAAGTTTCCCGAATACCCGATTGAACAATAAAACCTCCAGACCTCAATTATCATCAGAATAGATGTCGATTTCTACTAACACAAATAATTCTAACATAATGAAACTATCAAATTCATCTTTAATCAACACAAACTTATTCATCATTAATATTATAACTCATAATATTTAGCAACCAGGTTGTTCCCAGGAAAGAGGGGGCTTTTCAATAAGGATTTCTCCCTATTAGTAGCCAAGATTAGGTGACCAAACCTCTCTTTGTGAAACTTGTGACATTGTAAATTTTGCAATTTAATAATATGAATAACTTTGTCGTCTCATTTATTGATTTAATAATATAACATATAATGCAGATGATACTGTGACAATAATCGAATCAATAATATGAGAGATATGATGCAAAGAATTATCAGTAGTAATAATAATTGAGTATAACCGAGTGACTTCAACGTAAGCATCAATAATCAATACCGTGTCTACTACTACGCAACCAATGCCAGACATCTTCTATTTTTACTAATGGTAGTTCAATCAGCTTTTAACAATAACACCTCCGCCGTTATTTATAAAATATTTTTGTCATTTTCTAAATCCGATAATAATTCCATTGTGGGGTCCACCAATGATTGTGCCGTTGTACGAATATTTCCCGACATAAATAATATTCCCCGATTAATCGAATATAATATAACAACTTGCATACTTTGCAAAATTTATAAATACTACCCACAACTATAACTTTATCTCAAATTCACACCATAATATTCAAAAAAATATTTCGAGAAAATTAAATCTTTATTCATAAAATTTGAGGTCTCACAAGAACTGCCTGGTTGTCATAATTGTGATTCTATAATATTATTCGTGAATAATTAATTATTGCTTTATATGATAAAGAAATATTTATTTGATGCGGATATAAATGATGAATTTATTTATGTGGTTATAAATGAAGGAATTAATGTTGAGGTGTATTATCAGTATTTTTTTGTTCTGGAAAGGAGGTATTAAAAATCAAACCAAAGGTTCTTTGATATATTGCATGAGTTATAATTTTTAATCTGACCGTTGGATCGTTGTGATTTTTGGATATGTTATACATATATAATTTGAATATATGTCCACAAATTGTGAACCGTTAAAAATGAACGTATAAATTGTTATGAATTTTAAGAGGTGACTGGTTCAAAAATTGTTGAAGTTTCGAAATTTATCATTTTAGTGGAAAATTATAGAATGCGTGGGCCCCACCTATGGTTAGTGAAGAAATGTGCTAAAATTCTAATTCAAATGTGGTGGGTGGCAATAGTAGCAGGTAAATCCATCAGGTAGCAGGTCAAGTTTGCTTCGGCGTGCTAACATTTTCCTATAAATAGAGGGCTAAGTTAGAATTAAAAATCACACCAGAAACATAAGCTTTCTCTCTTTTTCTCTTTATATTATCAAGCATATTTAATGAGTATTTAGATACTTTGAGAGTTACTATTTAGTACAAGGTTCCTTCGGCTTTACATTCCGGTCCGAAATACTGCTCTTTCGAGGTAAGGGATTGTAAGGGCTTTTAAGGGTTGTTATGTTTTTCATGTTTCGTAATTTTTTAGACCTTCAAAAATTCTGAAAAAATTTATAATGATAATTTGATGAGTTTTATTGATCGTGTCCAAAAATGGCGATTTTTGGAGGTATAGATTAGGAGTTATGGATTTTATGAGAAAATACTATTTTAAAAATAAACCCTTATAACTCCATGTGGTTAACTCCAAAATTGATGAAATTTTTATTGGGAGTACATCTATATAACATTAGTATATCCTATAAATTTTGGAATTTTTGGATAAAAGTACAATTTATGATAAATGTCTAAATATTCGGCAGTTTTGGCCATATGAAAAATAGTAAATGAATTTTAAAAATTCCGAGAAAAATATATGTTCAATATGGGGACTATGTTCTGCTAAATTCCATAAAAGAAAATTTGTTTGTATTGATTTGGTATTTTTCATGAAAATGTTCTAGTTATGAATAAATAAATAAAATATGTTATGTGAAGTAACAAATTGAAAAATAGGATTTTATGGCTTGGGAATCCTATATATGGTATATGCAGATTTTTGACGATGTTGTTGGTTATTGGTGATGAAATCTTATGAGTTTGGAATTTTAGGATGATTAAATGCATTAATTAGTAAAGTGTAAATAATTAAAATAAATTGTTTATAAGTTTAAGAAATGATTAAGATATTGTGGTAATATTAATGATATTAGATTATGAGATTATTAAGTGATTTATAACATTTGGATTAAGGTATTATGAAATCATTGATTTATAAATCTTACTTTTGAAATTTAATGCAGTTGTTGATCATATTATTTTTATTATCATATATAACATTTTTATAATCTCGGTGATGAAATTTCTTTTTGACTTAAGTGTAAAGATGGGTAGATTATTGGTATGGTCGTGACTATGGATTCTCTTTGGCCAGTAGTGCAAAGATGAATTGTTGACTGGTATGATCATGACCATTGAATTTACAATTGAATATTTTTAGCTTAAGTGCAAAGGTGACTTGATCAACATGGTTATAATTATTGTTTATATAAATTCTGAAATGATTATATATTTCTTTGAGATATGAAAATCTTTGGCTTGTAGTGCAAAAATGAATTATTAATGAATATTTTTGGCCCGTAGTGCAAAGATGACCTGTTGTTGAATATCTTTGGCCCGTAGTGCAAAGATGACCTGTTGTTGAATATCTTTGGCATGTAGTGCAAAGATGAACTGTTAATGAATATCTTTGGCCCGTAGTGCAAAGATGAACTTATTAGTATGATTATGAACAGGATCTGTGATTTGGTATAACCATGATCTTTGATGTTTCAGGTAAAGACATGTGATGAAAAATATCTTCGTCTTGGATGAGAAGAGAAAATTAGAACTATAATTATGATTATGAGATTATTCACATGACTGTGAACAAGATCTGTTGATTAATGTTACAGGGTTAAAGCATTGTTGGTGGACTTTTAACATGGAGAAGATAATAGACTTTATGGTCTATTTAACTCTTCTAATGGATTGCTCGTTCCGCTGCAACTAAGTTTTATCATCTATCATATGTTCTAAATCTCTGATTTATTACTGATGAAGGCTATTGATAATTTAATTATCTTTAGTCATAATATTCTTTTATCGAAGCTAGTTGTGCTCACCCTTTTGCTTCACAATTCCTTTAAGGTAATAAGAGTGTAAATGGGTCGAAATGGGGGATAATAGGGAATAAAGTGGTGGTCCGAGATCACAAAGTTTCTCAACACATAATTTTGGTGAACAACAATAGGGTGAGGTGAACCCAACTTTAGAAGGGTGTTTTGCCACTATCATACAAGATGTCTAATGACATGCAATCTCGTGTTATCATAAGAAAGGGTCAGCACATCCTCTTGCTTTGAGTATATCTCACGAAAGACTACCTATATGATCTTGGAGTTGGGTTGAAACATAATGTTCAATCGCAGACTGTGGAGATAGTTATATGTCAAGAGAAGACTCACCATTGGAAGGAACATGATAGTAATCTTCTCTTTTTTCTTTGGGGTCTATTGGATCAACCAAGGATAATTCTTTGGAAATATGATATCTATCATAACTTAGATTCATGGCCTCCTATGTACGAAGGTTTCCTTAAGTACTTCCCAAAGATTTTAATTTCTAAAGCAGTTCTAGATTGTACCTTTATGTAAGGTATCACTGTGATGTGCTGTATGAGACCCCAAATTTTACGAATAAAGATTTAATTTTCTCGAAATATTTTTTTGAATATTATGGTGTGAATTTGAGATAAAGTTATAGTTGTGGGTAGTATTTATAAATTTTGCAAAGTATGCAAGTTGATATATTATATTCGATTGGTCGGAGAATATTCTTTATGTCAGGAAATATTCGTACAACGACACAATCATTGGTGGACCTCACAATAGAATTATTATCGGATTTAGAAAATGACAAAAATATTTTATAAATAACGACGGAGGTGTTATTGTTAAAACTGTTGAACTGCCTGGTAGTAAAAGTACAGTAATACACGTGGTTGCATAGTAGCACACGGTATTAATTATTGATGCTTTACGTGAGAAGTCACCATTATACTTAATTATTACTACAATGGTTGTTGCATCATATCTCTCTCATATTATTGATTCGATTATTGTCACAAAGATCATCTACATTATATGTTATATTATTAAATCAATAATTGAGACGACAAAAGTTATTCATATTATTAAATTGCAATATTTACAATGTCTAAAAGTTCTGCATCGAGAGGTTTGTCACCTAATCACGCGCCATAGGAGAAATCCTTATTGAAAGCCCCTCTTTCCTGGGAATAACCTGGTTGCTAAATAATGTGAGTTATAATATTAATGATGAATAAGTTTGTGTTGATTAAAGATGAATTTGATAGTTTCATTATGTTGGGATTATTTGTGTTAGTAGAAATCGACATCTATTCTGATGATAATTGAGGTCTGGAGGTTATATTGTTCAATCGGGTATTTGGGAAACTTTTCATGTCGGAGTCACTATTCACGAGTTACTATTCATGAGTTACTATTCACGAGTTACTATTTATGAGTTACTATTCATGAGTTACTATTCAAGAGTTACTATTTATGAGTTACTATTCACGAGTTACTATTCACGAGTTTTATTTGACCCTTCAGCTTTCCAAGAGTTATTTGCCTCTTCGGTGTTCCAAGAGTTAATTGCCCCTTCGCAAATAGTAGTTGTCTCTTCAATATTAGTAAGAGTCATTTTAACCCTTCGTTAAAACCAAGAGCCACTCTCGCTCTTTCTATAAATAAAGCTCATTCCTTCATTATTTCTTACTTAATTCATTGAAACTCTGAGAGAGAAATTATAGAGAGAAAGAAGAAGAGTTTTCTACTACTTCACTACTTTGATATCCAGTTTCTTTATGGTAAGGGGTGTTATTCTTTTGTATTCATGAAGAGAATTTCTGTCATTCCATCCTTTATTATTTTGTTGGAATAACCTGTATACGCAGACTCCCCTATACTTGGTGAAATCCTTCTTCTGTTCTATTCTTTATTATTCTGTTGGAATAACCTGTATACGTGGACTCCCCTATACTTGGTGAAATCCTTCTGTTATTCCATTCTTTATTATTATGTTGGAATAACCTGTAAATGCAAAGTACTGCATACATGGTGAAATTCTTCTATTATTCCATTCTTTAATATTCTGTCGGAATATCCTGTCGGTGTGAATTTCACCTGACCTGGTTCCATTATTTATTATTCCGTATTTATTATTCTGTTGGAATAACCTGTCTATGTGAAGTACCGTATGCATAGTGATTTCTGTTGTTATTCCATTCTTTATTATTCTGTTGGAACATCCCGCTTGGGTGAATTTCACCGCCTTGGTTCCGTTATTTATTATTCTCGTTGAATAACTTTGTCTGCTAAGGGCACCGCATGCATGGTGATTTCTCATTGTTATTCCATTCTTTATTATACTCAATGGTTAAAAGTTTTGATTTCTATACTCCATGAAATTAGTGGAATATCCTTGATATTTGTGCTTCATCCAAAGATCTTTTCATGGAAATAATCTTCCGAGCATTCTTGAATTTTACTTTACAAAGAAGTATCATGTTGACAATTTGGATGTTATTAGTTCTCGGATAAATTAATTCTTGAACTTGGTTTATTGAATTCTTATATCATTGTCATCATCCTCATTTATATTTTGAAAAGTCATCTGTGGCTGTAGAGTGCATAGATGGACTTGGTATGATTATGACCGTGGATTATTCTAAGATAATCATGACCATAATGTTACAAATGATGTGATAAAAGTCATTATTGGCCCGTAGTGCATTCGATGGACAATTGTTGGCATGATCATGACCATTGATGAATACACAAATATTCCCGCCCAGTAGGCATGGATAATTGTGGTCGTGATACTAAAGAATATCCTCGGTCAGAAGTAAGTACGGGGTGATTCGATGATGTGGTTTATTTATTGTCGAGTCTCAAAGAATAAAAGTGATGAAAAACTTTTAAATCATAAAAGATAGTAGATTTTATTCTCTACTTGACTTTTTTAATGGATTGCTTATTTCGCTGCAGTTAAACTTGTTGTCTATTGTATTTTATCAGTTTAACATTGTTGAAGGCTAATGATAATTTATTCTGCATTATCTTAGTCATAATATTTTTACTGGGCTAGTTGATCTCACCCTTTCTTTCACTGTACTCTTCAGAAAATGAGAACGTAGCAGGGACTAGTCGGGGGACAGAGTGATGGTCCAGATGATAGCATTAGTAGTCCTCACTATTCTATGAAATAGTGTGATAATAATTATAATGAGGACTTTCTGAGAGTGGATATTGTCTGAAGACAATATTTGTATTAAAACTCACAGACTTTTGTTGTATATTTAAGATTGTATTTGTATTCGTACTATGTATCTAATGACCCAAGATGGGTGATGTATACCTATTTTGGGGCGCCACTCGTTCTCGTGAAAGAGGGCTTTCCGATAAAGGATTTCTCCTTACCTACGCCATGATTAGGTGACCAAACCTCTCCTCGATGTAACTTTCTAGACCTTGCCAATAATGTTATCTAATAATATTATTCAAATAATATGAATTATTGATCCGATAATGGGAAATCATGTACGTGATAATTATTGAAACAACAATAATATAAAATATCAACGTAGCAATTATTGAATCAATAAAATAAAATATTGAACCGTAATTACCGTAATAATTATCGAGTAGTGGTCTTCACGTAAGAATCAATAATTCAAAAATATCATGCAATACCGCAATGTATATCGCGGCAACCACACGACATCGTATTTTAACCACCGCATTCCAACAATTGTTAATAAAGAATAACTACGTCGTTATTTATAAAAACTCAAACTTGTCGCTTTCTTCATCTCGACGCTTATTCTCATTATGGGGCCCATAAATGGTCGCTACTGGCCGCAATAATATTCTCCGACAACAAGAATATTCCACGACCAACGAATATTCCCCGACAACAATGAGTATTTTATAACCACTTGCGTATTTTGAAAATTTTACATACATCACCCTTAACTTTTTATCAATTTAACCATTTACTTAATAGAAAAATTGAATAATTTTATTTTATAAAATTCGGGGTCTTACATATTGCCTTCGTGTTGCACGTTCTCCTGGTTTGTGACTAAAGGTTGTTCCACAGTCTCATACACTCCATTGTTAACATTCTCAGCAGCCATTCTAAAATACAGCCATAAAACAAGGGTTAATTAAACAAATTAACATATCACATAATATTCCTATATTATGACCGACAACAACAAATAAGCTAAGATAGACACACTAAATGAAGGATTTACTCATCTCTCCTCCTAGTTTTATTCCCCGATCTCCGCCAGATACCATATCCCTAAGCTTTGATACCAACTATGACGCCCCCAAAATAGGTATACAACACCTATTCTGAGTCGCCAAATATATGGTACAGAAAGCAAAGTACAATTTCAATAATACAATTGTCGTGCAAAATACGACAACACATACTGTGAGTTTAAATACAAATATTTTTTTCTAGAAAATATCCACACTCAAATAAGTCCTCATTACAATTATTCAAACATTATTTTACAGAAATAGTGAGGACTGCTAAAACATCTTTCTAGAACCATCACTTCATACCCCGACTAGATCCTGCTATATTCTCACCTCCTGAGAAGAAAAATAGAACAAAAAGGAAAATGGTGAGCTCAACTAGCCCAGTAAATAATATTATGACTAAAATAATATACAATAAATTATCATTAGTCTTCAACAGGGAAAAAAATCTGATAAAATATAATAGACAACAAGTTTTAGATCAACAATTGCAGTGAAAACAACAATCAATTAGAAGAGTCAAGTAGAGAATGAGTTCGACTATCTTCTAAGATTTAAAAGTCCATTATCAATATTTTATCCCTGTAACAACAATCAATATACATCTTTAATCGAATATTCATCTTTGCACTACAGTGCCAAAGATATTCATTTATATCACCAATGGTCATGTTCATCTCAACACTGCTCATCTTCGCACTACGGCAAACATATTCATCGCTTAATCATTCATCTCTTTGACTATGCATCAAAGATATTCAAGAATATCATAATTTAAGACCGAGGATGATGAAAATATTTTAAAGAAAACGAATCCAAAGGAGATGTAAGGACAAATATTAGGGATTCGCTTAATGCTTTATCCAAGATCAAAATACTTCATAATAACCAATTGTGGAAGCGTAATTCAAAAATAACGATCAAAACATGGATACAATCAAAGATAAGGCCAAAATAGACATCTTGGATAAAAGGAAAATTTTTATTTTTGGTGAATAGTGCAAGATTCGTGAATAAGGTCAGATATCGTGAATAATAATGTCATATACGTGAATAAGAACTCCCCACCCAAAAAAGTTCCAAATTTGATTAAAAAGTTCATCAATATTTCGGCATAATGATTTTGAAGAAAATAATATCATTTAAGAAGAAAATAACATCCCTTACCTCAAAATAACTAGCATTTCCGATCTAATATCTGATATAAAATCAAGAAAACTTGTACCGAACAACAACTCTCAAATTATCAAAATACTCACAATAATATGCTCGATAATCTAGAGAGAAAGAAAACTTGTTTCTAGTGTGATTTTCAATTCTAACCTAAGCGTCTATTTATAGGAAAATGCTAGAACGCCAAAGGAGACTAAATAATAAAAATATTATTATTCTTTTTCTTTCTTTTACACCAACTTTCACCAACCAAGCCAGCCATCTTGGAACCAAAATTTAGCAGCCCACATGTGTTAAAACAAAAGTGGGTCCCACCCATAATTTAATAAAAATTATTTTATTTTTCGAAACTTCAGTAATTCATAGAAAATAGCTCGTTTATCAGAAAAATACGAATTTTATGTCCATTTCATTCGAAATCGAATTCTCTACAACTTTGTAGCTTTGAGTTTTTCCAAATTCCAAACAGAAAATATTCGAAATTCACAAACGGATAATTTTCAACACCGTTTCAACACCTTTTAAAATTCATAACAAATCATGCGTTAATTTTCAATGGTTCAAAATTTGTGGACATATACTCAACTCATATATGTATAATATATCCAAAATTCACAACGATCCAACAGTCGGATTAAAATTACAACTCACGAAATAAAGCTTTAAGAACACCGATTTAAGTTTTTAATACCTCAAATCCGACAAAATATTGATAAAACACCTCAACATTAATTCCTTCATTTATAAACACATAAATATATCCATCATTTATATCCACATCAAATAAATATTTCCTTATCATATAAACCAATAATTAATTATTCACAAATAATATTACAGAATTACAATTATGACAACCAGACAATTTTCAGGAAATAGGGGGCTTTCCAATAAGGATTTCTCCTTACTGGCGCGCAATTAAGTGACCAAACCTCTCCTTAACAGAAGACATTACCAATAATGCTATCTAATAATATTATTATTCAAATAATATGAATTATTGATCTGCTAATGGGAAATACTGTGTAGTGACAATTATTGAAACAACAATAATATAAAATATCAACACAATAATTATTGAATCAATAAAATAAAATATTAAACAATAACTACTATAACAATTATTGAGTAACTACTATACTGTTGGAATACCCGGTGGTTAAAATACAGTAGCACACTGTATTACACCAATTATTGATTCTTACGTAAGAAGGCACTACCCAATAATTGTTACAGTAATTACTGTTAAGTATTTTATTTTATTGATTCAATAATTGTCACAGAAATCTTTTATATTATCGTTGTTTTAATAATTTTCATTGCATGATATTTTCTATTATCTGAGCAATAATTCATATTATCCTAATAATATTATTAGATAACATTATCGGCAATGTCTAGAAAGTTCTCGCCTTCAAGGAGAGGTTTGGTCATCTAATCATACTTAAGAAGGAGAGATCCTTATCGAAAGCCCCTTTCCTCTGAACCGCCTCGTCACAAGAATGTGATTCTGTAATATTATTTGTGAATAATTAATTATTGATTTATATGATGAGGAAAATATTGATTTTATGCAGATATAGATGGAGAAATTTTTTTTATTGTGACAATTATTGAAAATTAATATTTTATCTTTTTCTGATAAAATAATTCATTTAAATATATTATTTTAATAATATATTAATAGTGATATTTTTACAATGAATGTGGGATATATGAGTATATGAGGAGAAAGAGTATTTTTGTGACATTAAATGATTAACACATGTTTTGTGTGTCGGTAAACCCCAATTCTTAACCGAAATTTGATTATAGCCTGTAAAATCGCCCGTTTGTGGAATTCGGTCAATTTCTGTTTGGAATTTGGAAAAACTTTCTTCTGCAAAGTTGTAGAGAATAAAATTTCCTATGGAAAGGATATGTGGTTCGAATTTTTCTGATAAAAGAGCTATTTATTATGAATTATTGAAGTTCCGTAGTTCCGAAATAATTGATTTTTGAAAGTTTTAATTATTTTTAATTACAAAATTTTTTTTTTGCTTGGTAGTCAGATTAAACATACGCAAGCAAGGTGGTCAATCAGATTCAAGAGGTGGGCTTTGACAATTTTGTAAATATAATAATATTATATTAAATTTTCTGCTTTTGGTGTTCTAAGTATTTTCCTATAAATAGGGTGCTTAGGTTAGAATTGAAAATCACACCGTAAACCTCAAATCTTCTCTCTCTTTCTCTCTCGATATATTGAGCGTATTCTTGTTAGTATTTTAATACTTTGAGTGTTGCTATACGGTGCAAGTTTAAGTCATAGCCTATATCCGGTGTTTCAACTAGAAGTATTATCTTTTCGAGGTAAGGGATGTTATTTTTTTCATATATGATATTATTTCTTTCAATATCATTATGCCGAAGTATTGATCTGAACTTTTAATCAAATTTAGAACTTTTTGTGTCGAGGTTACTATTCACGTATACTTCACTATTTACGTATACAAAACTATTCATCGAAAAATGAAATTTTTTCCTTTTCATCCAAAATTTATTATGGATACTAGCTTTAATTGTATCCATATTTTGATCATTCTTGAATTTTACTTCACTATGATTATTTATGAGGTATTTTTAGACATGAAATAGCTGAAATACGAATCCTTGATATTTATTCTTTTGTTTCATCGGATTCATTTCTTTTAAAATATTTTTCATCATCCTCACCCTAAAATGATGATATTATTGAATATCTTTGGCTCGTGTAGTGCAAAGATAAATGATTTTATAATGAATATCTTTGGCCCGTAGTGCAAAGATGAACAAGTGTTGAGATGAATATGACCGATCGATGAATATCTCTCGGCTCAGAGAAGTGCAAAGATGAAAATTTGATTCAAGATGAATATCGATTGAAGTTACAGGATAAAATATTGACGATGGACTTTTAAATTCATAGATAATAGTAGATTTCATTCTCTACGTAACTCATCTATGAATTATTATTTTCATTCACCGATCCAAAACTTGTTGTTTATTGTATTCTATCGATTTTTCCTCGTTGAAGACTAACGATAATTTGTTCTATAATATCTTAGTCATAATATTCTTTACCGGGCTAGTTGAGCTCACCCTTTTCCTTTTTGTTCCATTTTTCTTCTCGTGAGGCGAGAATGTAATGAGTACTAGCTTGGGTACCTGAATGGAGGTTCTAGGAAGTTGTTTTAGTAGTCCTCACCATTTTTGTAAAGTATTTTATCAATAATTGTAATGAGGACTTAGTTGGTATGTATATTGTCTAGATGACAATATTTGTATTTAAACTCACAGTTTATGGGTTGTATTAATAAAGTTGTAGTTGTACCATGTTATTGATGACTCAGAATGGGTGATGTATACCTATTTTGGGGGCGTCACAGAAGGAGAACTACCACCTATCATATGTTTCAAATGCGGAGGGGAGGGACATATCACCAAATCGCATCGATGTCATTCCAAAGATGTTATAATTGTGGAAGAAAAGGTCACCTAGCCCGATTTTATCGCTCACCAAGACAAGTTCAATAGGATGGTGGCACCAAAGGTCGTCCCCGTAAAAGTCAAACCCTAGAGTGCAAGTGGAGAGCTTTTTCATGACTTCTCAAAAGCGAGTAACCTTAACGGTTAAGACGGTTAGTTAATTATAAATTTTTACGTCTATACCTTATAAGATACCAGCTCTACCCATTATTTTATCTCTCTCACTTATGCTCAACCTTTAAATTTGACTCCGAGAAGTTAGATTTTGACTTATTGGTTGAAACTTTGTTAGAGAAACCTTTGTTACCTCCAATCGCTTATAAATCTTGTTGATTCAAATAGACACTTTCACGCTACTTCGTCGATCTTATCTCTTTGAAAATACTTGCCTTTGATGTAATTTTAGAAATCGATTGTTAACTACTCATCATGCTTTTCAGAAGATTATTAGCTTTCATATTCCTAACTAACTCAAGTTATGCGAATTCAAGCAACCAAACCACTAAAGTCGATCATCATCATATCAAGCCATAAGAAAGAGTTCTCGATCCTTTCGTTGTTGACTTCCTCGTGTGGAATGCACCAAGCCAAAACTTTCTCAGGCGACGCCGTGAATGACGATGGCAAGTTGATAGTATCAATGTGACGCATTATCCAAGTCATGGATGAGAGTCACAGCTTTTGAATGATATTTTTATTGTTAATAAAATTTTCTGATGTATTCTTGAAGACTTCTTGGCCTACCCCAGAGCGTGAAATCAAATTTTGTACTGACCCCAATACAAAACCCCATTTCTAAAACCCTTAAATATTTCTTCAACTAAAACGAGCATAACATGCGCCAAAGACGTTGGCTCAAGCTGTTGAAGATTACGATCGTACCATTCAATATCATCGTGGAAAAATAAACGTAGTAAATTTGACGTGTTGAGTAGAAGATCGATGCATTTATGAGTGTGACGTTGTTAACACAAAACCCATTTCAGATAACTTACAAATGATGAAGATAGAGTTAAAGACTCTAAGGACCCACACGGTGATATCAAATATACGAGTAGAATCGACTTTAATCGATAAAGTTAAAGCCGCAAGCTTATATACTCAGAGTTGATGAATGTGAAGAAGAAGGTTCAAGAATGCGTTATTCTAGAAACAAGAATCGATGAAGAGAGGAAATCTCAACCCTCGATTTTATCGGCCCATTTGAAATCCTCGATCGAAAGTAGAACTCGTGGCTTATACACTGCGCTTTTACCACCAAATATGTCGTGTTTCATAACGCTTGTCACGATCGATGTTACGTAAATATGTGGACGAATTCAACCACATTATTGATTTAGAACCATACGAGATAATGGATAATTCAACGTATGAAGATGTACTGTTAAAATCTCGAATATATTCTACGCTTAAAGGTTATACCTCAAGAGATAGATCCGACGTAAGTGTCCTCATCTGCTCGCAAGATACCAGTACGTGCATAAATTCCTCGAGGGCAAAATTTCATAAGAGGGGAGATTGTGAGACCCCAAATTTTACGAATAAAGATTTAATTTTCTCAAAATATTTTTTTGAATATTATGGTGTGAATTTGAGATAAAGTTATAGTTGTGGGTAGTATTTATAAATTTTGTAAAGTATGCAAGTTGTTATATTATATTCGATTGGTCGGGAATATTCTTTATGCTCTGGGAATATTCATACAACTAAGACAATCATTGATGGACCCCATAAATGGAATTATTGGTTTGATTAAGAAAAAACGACAAAAATATTTTATAAATAACTACGGAGGTGTTATTGTTAAAACCGCTGAAACTACCCTAGTAGTAAAAGTACAAAGAATACGCTGTGGTCGCATAAGAAGCACACACTGTATTGATTATCGATGCTTACGTGAGAAGTCACTCGCTTATACTCAATTATTGCTACAAGAATTGTTGTGATCATATCTCTCTCATATTATCGATTCGATTATTGTCACAAAAGATCATCTCGCATTATATGTTATATTATTAAATCAATAATTGAGACGACAAAGTTATTCATATTATTAAATTGCAATATTTACAATGTCTAGAAGTTCACAAGGAGAGATTCGTCACCTAATCATGCGCCAATAGGAGAAAATCCTTATTGAAAGCCCTCTTTCCGGGAACAACCTCGTTGCTAAATATCAGAGTTATAATCTTAATGATGAATAAGTTCGTGTTGATTAAAGATGAATTTGATAGTTTCATTATGTTAGAATTATTTGTGTTAGAGAAATCGACATCTATTCTCGATGATAATTGAGGTCCGGAGGTTTTATTGTTCAATCTGCAGTATTCGGAAACTTTTCGTGGTTTGAAAGTTACTATTCATGAGTTAGTATTCATGAGTTACTATTCACGAAGTTACTATTCATTCATGAGTTACTATTCACGAAGTTTTAATAGTAATTTGTCCATTCTGCTTTTCCAAGAGTTATTTGACCCTTCACCTTTCCAAGAGTTATTTGCCTTCTTCTTGTTCCAAGAGTTAATTGCCCTTCGCAAATAGTAGTTGTCTCTTCAATATTACCAAGAGTCATTTTAACCCTTCGTTAAAACCAAAGAGCCACTCTCGCTTTTTCTATAAATAAAGCTCATTCCTTCATTATTTCTTACGAATTCACTGAAACTCTAAAGAGAGAGAAATTATAGAGAGAAAGAAGAAGAGTTTTCTACTACTTCACTACTTCGATATCCAGTTTTTTACTGGTAAGGGGTGTTATTCTTTTGTATTCATGAAGAGAACTTCATCATTCCATCCTTTATTATTCTCGTTGAAATAATATGTATACGCTTACTTTCTATACTTGGTGAAATCCTTTTCGTTGTTCCATTCTTTATTATTCTGTTGAATAACTCAGATACGCGCTTACTTTTTATACTTGGTGAAATCCTTCATTTATTCCATTCTTTATTATTATGTTGAATAACTCAGAAATGCAAAGTAATACATACATGGTGAAATTCTTCTATTATTCCATTTTTTAATATTCTGTCGAAATATCCTGTCGGTGTGAATTTCACCTGACCTAGTTCCATTATTTATTATTTCAGATTTATTATTCTCGTTGAATAACTCTGCCATGCCAAGCACCGCATGCATAGTGATTTCGTTGTTATTCCATTCTTTATTATTCTCGTTGAACATCCCGCTTGCGTGTGAATTTCACCCGACCGTTCCGTTATTTATTATTCTATCGAATAACACCGCATATGCGGTGATTTCCAGCTTGTTATTCCATTCTTTATTATACTCAACTGGTTAAAAGTATTGATTTCTATACTCCATAAAATTAGTGGAATATCCTTGATATTTGGTCTTCATCCAGTATCTTTTCATGGAAATATTCTTCTGAGCATTCTTGAATTTTACTTTACAAAGAAGTATCATGTTGACAATTTGATGTTATTAGTTCCTCGGATAAATTAATTCTTGAACTTGGTTTATTGAATTCTTATATCATTGTCATCATCCTCATGTTTATATTTTTTTGAAGTCATCCTCGGGTATTCAGAAGTGCATAGATGGACTTGGTATGATTACGACCAGGATTATTCTAGATAATCACGACCGTAATGTTACAAATGATGTGATAAAAGTCATTATTGGCCCGGCAGTGCATTGATGCACAAAGCTTGTTGGCATGATCATGACTATCGATGAATACACAAATATTCTCGCCCGTAGCGGTATGGATAATTATGGTCGTGATACTAAAGAATATCCTCGATCAGTAGCTGCAGTAGGGTGATTCGATGATGTGGTTTATTTATTGTCGAGTCTCAAAGAATAAAAGTGATGAAAACCTTTTAAATCATAAAAGATAGTAGATTTTATTCTCTACTTGACTTTTTTAATGGATTGCTTATTCCGCCGCAGCTTAAACTTGTTGTCTATTGTATTTTATCGCTTTAATATTGTTGAAGGCTAATGATAATTTATTCTCGGATTATCTTAGTCATAATATTTCTTATCGGGTTAGTTGAGCTCACCTTTCTACACCGCTCTCTTCGTGAAATGAGAACGTAGCAGGACTAATGGGGGACTGAGTGATGGTCCGTATGATAAAGATTAGTAGTCCTCACTATTCTATGAAATAGTGTGATGATAATTGTAATGAGGACTTATTCTCGAGAGTGGATATTGTCTAGAAGACAATATTTGTATTAAAACTCACAGCCTTTTGTCAGATATTTAAGATTGATTTGTATTCAGCACTATGTATCCAAGCACCCAAGATGGGTGATGTATACCTATTTTGGGGGCGCCACATGTCATCCATAGTTGGGACATGAGTCATAGTTGGTATTAAAACTCACAAAGATATGTGTTTGTTGTATTTTGCACGACAATTGTAGTAATAAAGTTTTAGTTGTTTTCAGTACTATGTATTTGACGACTCGTAATAGGTTGGATGGATTGACCTATTTTGGGGCGCCACACAATATTCCTCCCAGAAACAACACTACCGAGCAAATGATGAATGATGGAATGTTTAGAGCTTTTTGCGCTTCATGCAAAATCGCATTTGAGAGAGACTCACGTACAAAATACGGTGTGAAATGATGGCAACGCATTGCAGTCACAAACGCAAAGCGATTCGGAGTTGGGACCACCAGATTGGGAAATCCCGATCCGATTAAGCGCGTAAACGTGGTAAAGCAAATTACCAAGATATTCGATGTCTTGGGATGCACAGAGAAATGTAAGGTTCCATTCGCCACCTTTATGTTATGTGGAGAGGCAGATTACTAGTGGGAATATGTGAAGCGTACCCAACCAGCAGCACTCAACATGTCTTGGGAAAGATTTCAGAAGCTGTTCAATGACAAGTACTTTCCTGAAAGTATTCATCATATGAAGGAAGTAGAGTTTATTAGATCGAATGTAACAACACGACGGTGTCTCAAAGATGAGGCGCGAAGTTCGTGGAGTTATCCGTGTTCGCACCTCATTCGGTAGAGAATGAGGAACGATGACGCGGATGTTTCGAGAGGTCTAAAACCCGAGATTCGTCAATACCTTATCTCTCATAAATTTTCTCTCAGATTCGATGTTGTCAACAAGGCTCAATTATTAGAGCGAGATAATGAGTATACTCAACCGAGGGATCACAACCAGAGTCATACTGGTGACAGCAGTCATCGGAGCGATGATAACCAGCGAGGAGGGAAGAATACGGACAAAAGCAGTAACCACTCGGGTTTTAATCGTGGCCATGATAATAGGAGAGGTGAGTCAAGTGGAAATTTCAGAAAGAAGAGATTTAACGATGACTTTGAAAGACGTGGGCAAAGAAAGACTAAAGACCAAAGAACAAATTCTAGGGAGAGAATCGAATCGCCAGCTTAGATGCTACAAATGGGGAGAGAGGAGGGACACATAAGTCTAAACTGCTCACAAATTTTCTAAGGTGTGTTTCAATTGTGGAAAAGACGGTCACATAAATGAGATTTTGTCTTGTAAATAAATCAAGTCCAAATTGGACTACAGTTGCACCAAAGGTGGATACGGACAAAACAAAGTCGGCAGTTTCTGGAAGAGTGTTTGTCGTGACTGTCCAAAATACGAGGAACCCGAACGAAGGTATCACGGGTTAGTTAATTATAAATTCTTGCGAAGTTTATACCTTACTAGATACCGGTTCTACCTACCCTTTTATTTCTCCTGCTTGTGCTCAACGTTTAAACTTGACTCCAGAGAAATTAGACTTTGATTTATCGCTGGAGACTCATAGAGAAACTTTCGTTACATCCACTATTTATAAATCTTGTTTGATCCAAGTGGGCAGAATCACATTACTTATTGATCTTATCTCTTTAAAGATACTTGCTTTTGATGTGATTTTAGGGATTGATTGGTTAACCACTCATCATGCCAAAATTGATTTTTTCCGTAAGGTTGTTAGTTTTCATATTCCTAACCAACCTATTATGCGAACTCAAGCAACCAAATCAGTGAATTCAAACACTTTCATATCAAGCCATAAAGCCATTCATTTATTGAAAAACGGATGTCAAGCTTTTTTAGCCCATGTTATGGATTTGAATAAAGTCACGTCAGATTTGAATAAAATTTCTATTGTTAGCGAATTTCCTGAAGAATTTCCTGCCCTACCCCAGAGTGTGATATTGACTTTTGTATCGACTTTAAACCCGGTACAAAACCCATTTTCAAAAATCCATATCAAATGGCTCCTATTGAACTTCGTGAGTTAAAAAAACCCAACTATAGAAGTTAAGTACTCGAGCCTCTATCCGGTGACTTCCTTTCAGGGATGCACCGCCGCACTCTTCGTAGGGACGCCATATTCGTATGCGGTGGTAAATCGATAGGTGCCATTGTGACGTGTTATCCAAGATTGGGATATGAGTCACAGTTGAGAGCAACCTAAGTCAGTAATCGAAATATCTAGCTTTCTAGACCCCGAATTTTTTTTATAAATAAAATTAAATTTCCTCTATTTATTATCTTGAAATAATAAGGAGTTAATTTGATGTAATACTTTGGTTATGGATGAAATGTGCAAATTTTAAAAAATAAGCGTGTGCATTTAGAAAGGTTGACTTCTGTAGGCCCTGTTCGGCTATGTATGTCCAAGCACACAAGCAACGGCGTTCGGTGTGGTGGTCCAGTAAGGTTTCTCCAAGAACCGAAAGCAAAGCGCTATCCGGATCGAGTAAAAGCAAAAGTCTAGCAATGCAGCAGAAAGCGGATGTATGAGAAGATGGTGTTTCACGATCGAGATTGAAATGAACAGAGAAGTGGTGGAACGCATGCGAACCACATATTGGATCACTCCAAAGTGGGCACGGTCATTGATGCCGAAGTCGGCCTTATGCCTAATTTACGCTCGCTTGGTCCCCCTAAGACGGTGGAGGTTCCAGAATACAGCATGAAAGATCCAAGCCTAAGGGGGCGGTTGAAGCAACTCAAGCGAACCGCCCTACCTTACTACAACATAGGGATGTAGGGAGAAGGTTGAGAAGGTGGCCTCGTTATCCACACCTCCTGGTCGGATGAATGGAGGATCGACCAATTCAAGTTTTCACAATCGAATGACTCTATGAAATTACGCCGATACTTCCATATATTATGGGTAACGTAGGAGACATCTCTATTTTTCCCTGGGGAATCTTTAGAATTACCACCGCTTAGCTTTCAATTCGCCTCGACCATCAAATGAAATGTGAATAACCCGTCTCTTCTCTTTGAAAGAAGAGGCGCTCTTGCTCGCTTTGCTTGAAACAATTTTGTCTTCTCCATATTACTATATCTCTAGAGTCAATAATTTTATATGAGAAACTATCAACTCAATCACTTGCTGCCATTACTCTTCGCTTTTCGCTGAGGTCTATCGTGTAGAGGTACTCAAATTGGATCGTTGATCGATTTCTAGGTTTCGTCAGAAACCTAATTGGTTACTTCCAATTACGTAAATCAATAGTTCAAACCGCACTCAAAGGTAGGGCATTTACCATTTTTATAGGAACTTCTGTACCAGAAACAATGGTCAAGCAGGTTCTCTTTTATTTGCCAAGTCGGGCAGGATAGTCAAGTAAGAAAGGAATGTTCGGCTTACGGCTTCTTTCTCTCTTCTAACTCATATATTTCTATTATGAATCAAACTCACCCTTGGCCTTCTTCTCCTCGTTTTCATTGGGTTACGAAGGAGCTAAGATTCGGCTAGCTTTTAGCTTGGAGTGGAGTAGCCAGGAAGAGGCACCGAGGGAAAACTCGACCGGAAGATCCGCTAACCTAAGCGCCCACGAAGAGAGATTTCGAATACTGAACTAAGTAGGTAGTAGGCCTTCAACCAATCTACTTTTTTTCGTTTTTTTCTTTTTTAAAAAAAGAAATGAACATTTCGCAAGACAACCTATCGGCTAAGACCCGTTCTTCTTTCTTCAGAAGCAACTTGGGCATAAACTCTCGACTCCTCAACAGAGCATATGAGGGCAAGGCCTCTTTCTGACCAACTCGCTGAGATCATTGGAATTGAATATTGAGATGCCTGGGCTTTATGATTTGACTCGGAATTGTAAGCCGAAGAAGCATTCCTGTGACCTGGCCATATGAATGGTTTCTTTCTCAATACCAGATCAAAATCCTTAAGCACATGCCTTCATTCTTTATTTATAGACCGTCATGCTACTCTCATGTGCTATACATTTCTCCTTTTTTTATGCCAGTCTTCCCTGTCTCATCTTATACAGAGCTGACAGCGCACCTTGCTATCAGGAAAACGCCAGCTGATTCAAACTTGTTCATGAAGGTTCAAGGCTTTAAAGAATGAATTTAATACCACTACATAATGCATTTATCAGTCAGGTCATCAAATCAAGGGAATCTACTTGCCAACTTCTCCTACTCTTTCTTCCCTTAAGGCGCGGGTTATTCTTTCACTAGATTCTCTAAAGCTAAAAAGCTAGTTGACCCTTATTAGTAAGGTTTCTCAACTTCTGAAAGTAAGCAAGGAAGTGAGGCTGCGTCTCCTCTGGTCTTGG